>OZ023164.1:3514914-3642414 GCA_963678695.2 Diplodus puntazzo
CGTTGTTGGTTGCCACAGCAATTCATGAAAATTGAAGTTTTTTTCAGAAACGTCTCGTGTAGTACATCAGCAACTTAGACAAACATGTCCGTGCCCTGCGCCCCACAACATCATGCTGAGGAAGGAGGAACGGAGGCTAGCGTGGCTCGCAGCTTCCAGACTGATATAAATATTTGTGTTTATAAATATATTCAACAGAGTAGCTGCTGCATGACTGCATGACTTCTCTAACCCGACAATGTCCGAGCAGCCGCCTGTCTCCACGACTCCTCTTTCCTTCAGCATCATCCAGCTGTATGTTTAACGTTAGCTTGATTGGCGCTGTGGCTGGGCGCTAACGTTACTGCTGCCTTATAAATATAAACTTGCTGTGTCTTTTCAACAGTACTTTCCCGATTGTGTTACTGTGCAGGTAGTTGTATGCTTCTGTGCTTTTGTAACTGCATAATTCTCCGCCGTCAACACCTTCAGAAAATATAAGATAGTTAACGATCGATGTAACGTTAGCTAACGTCGGGCTAATGCTTCATGTCATCTGCCCACTCCGTGAGAACTGACGGTGAGGCACTGTGAGAACGGTCCTCACGACTTATTAAGACATCCGTACTGTGTGTCCACCTCCGATTTTTATCCATTCTGTCGCTTTCTTTGTGTTAAAAGCCGGTTTTTAGAGCGAGCATGACAGCTACGTTGGCGTAAACACAGAGGTCAGCCAGCTCAAGCGGAAGAGCATAACCGACTACCGCTATGAACCATGGGTAAATTCATGAAGTCAGGAATAAGGTGGATAGCTCTGCTATAGAGGTGTCCATAGTGGGCTGGCGAGCACAGCCCACTAACTAGACAATTCCCCGCCGGGGAATCGCGAGAGTGGGCTGTGTGCTTTGCCCCGTGACGAACAAAAACTACAAAAGCTAAAGCAAAAGTTGAATCCCACGTTGATAAATTGGACTTTTATCTACATTTTAAAGTTTGAATGGTGTGTCTCGGTCAAAGTATGCCAGAGATGTCGATGTTTGAACTCTTCCTTTTGATCTTTTCACCTGGTCTCATTCACTTTGTGTGTGTGTGTTTGTGTGCATGTGAGTGTGTGTGTGTGTGTGTGTGTGTCTCTCTGTGTCTGTGTGTCTGTGACTTTTTGATCTCGTCCCATTCATTCCTTATGGGAAAGTTTATGCAGGTTTTCGCGACTTACTTCACGAAAACATGAACGTTCTAGAAAACTGATTAATAATCTGTGTGTGTCCGTCTGTGTGTGTGTGTGTGTGTATGTGTGTGTATTTGTGTGTCTGCGACTTTTTTGACCTCGTCCCATTCATTCCTTATGGGAAAGCTTATGCAGGTTTTCGCGAAAACATGAACGTTCTGGAAAACTGATTAATAATCTGTGTGTGTCCGTCTGTGTGTGTGTGCGTGTGTGTGTGTGTGTGTGTGTGTGTGTGTGTATTTGTGTGTCTGCGACTTTTTTGACCTCGTCCCATTCATTCCTCATGGGAAAGTTTACGAAGGTTTTCGCGACTTACGTCGCGAAAACATGAATATTCTCTGTCTGTCTGTGTGTCTGCATGTGAGCGTGTGTGTGTGTGTGCATGTGTGTCTGTCTGTGTGTCTGTCTGTCACTCTCTCTGTTGGCCCAGCTGATCTCGGTTGCTAGGTGACGGTTGGTGAGGGCCCGTAGCAACGGCTGTCCCAGGCTGATTTGAGACTGATTTCTGCCTCAAATCTAGGACGTCAAACTAGTGCTATTTAGTCAAAATCATACATGATATCGGCAATTTTTTTTCACGATCGAGCCAGAAAGGCCTTAAGGAAGACACTCATGAAGTTTCGTGTTCCTAGCTTCAGGAATGTGGAAATACGAGCAAGTTTAAAAAAGGTGCAGTTTGGAAAATCCTCGCCCCGATTTACATTGGAGTGAATGGGACTGTTGAGAGCTCCTCTTGTCGGTTAGAGACAGTTAATTCAAAAACCGTAAATCCTACCGATAAAGTAGACACATTGAGAGAAAGAAGACACGTGTGGCTACAACTCTGGAAAATATCACTGTTTTTGAGTGACATTTGTGGCCGGGATCATGATGTAAACAGAAAATAGCAGAGGAAAATTTTGAGTTTCTGCCACTGTGTCAGTTGGCTCTCTCACTCTGCTGCACGAACATTCCGCCATACACACTCATTGAAAACCCTGAATTCTTCCAAAATCACTCACCGTCATTAAGGGGTCAGAGTTTAAAAACTATACATTGTAGGAAAAAAGTTCAAATACAACTCAAATAGACAAGACTTGTGTCTACATTTTAAAGTTTGAATGGTGTTTCTAGGTGAACGTATGCCAGAGCAGGAGATGTTTGAAAAACATTGCAGATTTGCGACTTTTTTGACCTCGTCCCATTCATTCCTTATGGGAAATTTTTCGCAGTTTTTGTATATTCTGGTGATAAAAATAATAGCATACCGAGTCAGATCGAGCCGCACGTTTTGATATATAATTTGTTTGTGTGCGACCAACGGTGTGGGACAAGTTAGCGACAGAAAAAGGGAAGGAGGATGAAAAATAACTAGACAATTCCCCGCCGGGGAATCGCGAGAGTGGGCTGTGCGCTTTGCCCCGTGACGAACAAAAACTACAAAAGCTAAAGCAAAAGTTGAATCCCACGTTGATAAATTGGACTTTTATCTACATTTTAAAGTTTGAATGGTGCGTCTCGGTCAAAGTATGCCAGAGATGTCAATGTTTGAACTCTTCCTTTCGATCTTTTCACCTGGTCTCATTCACTTTGTGTGTGTGTGTTTGTGTGCATGTGAGTGTGTGTGTGTGTGCGTGTCTCTCTGTGTCTGTGTGTCTGCGACTTTTTGATCTCGTCCCATTCATTCCTTATGGGAAAGTTTATGCAGGTTTTCGCGACTTACTTCACGAAAACATGAACGTTCTAGAAAACTGATTAATAATCTGTGTGTGTCCGTCTGTGTGTGTGTGTGTGTGTGTGTGTGTGTTTGTGTGTCTGCTACTTTTTTTGACCTCATCCCATTCATTCCTTATAGGAGAGTTTACGCAGGTTTTCGCGACTTATGTCGCGAAAACATGAACGTTCTAGAAAACTGATTAATAATCTGTGTGTGTCCATCTGTGTGTGTGTGTGTGTAGTTGTGTGTCATTCATTCATTCATTCCTCATGGGAAAGTTTATGAAGGTTTTGGCGACTTACGTCGCGAAAACATGAATATTTTCTGTCTGTCTGTGTTTGTGTGTGTGCGTGGCTGCATGTGTTTGTGTGCATGTGTGTCTGCCTGTCAGTCACTCTCTCTGTGGGCCCAGCTGATCTCGGTTGCTAGGTGACAGTTGGTGAGCGCCCGTAGCAACGGCCAGTCCCAGGCAGATTTGAGACTAATTTCTGCCTCAAATCCAGGACATCAAACTGATGCTACTGACTCAAAATCATACATGATATCGGCAATTTTTTTTCACGATCGAGCCAGAAAGGCCTTAAGGAAGACACTCATGAAGTTTCGTGGTCCTAGCTTCAGAAATGTGGAAATACGAGTGAGTTTAAAAAAGCTGCAGTTTGGAAAATCCTCTTCCCGATTTACATTGGAGTAGATACGACTGTTGAGAGCTACTCTTGTCGGTTAGGGACAGTTAATTCAAAAAGCGTAAATCCTACCGATAAAGTAGAAACATTGAGAGAAAGAAGACACCTGTGGCTACAACTTTGGAAAATATTAATTTTTTTGAGTGACATTTGTGGCTGGGAGCATGATGTAAACAGAAAATAGCAGAGGAAATTTTTGAGTTTCTGTCACTCTGTCAGTTGGCTCTCTCACTCTGCTGCATGAAAATTCCGCCATACACACCCATTGAAAACCCTGAATCTTTCCAAAATCACTCACCGTCGTTAAGGGGTCAGAGTTCAAAAACTCTACATCGTAGGAAAAAAGTTCAAATACAACTCAAATAGACAAGACTTGTGCCTACAGTTTAAAGTTTGAATGGTGTTTCTAGGTGAACGTATGACTGAGCAGGAGATGTTTGAAAAACGTTGCAGATTTGCGACTTTTTTGACATTGTCCCATTCATTCCTTATGGGAAATTTTGCGCAGTTTTTCGCGACTTACGTCGCGAAAAATTGATATTATGGAAAGCTGAATAATAGCACACCCGGTCAGATCGAGCCGCACGTTTTGATATATTTTTTGTTTGTGTGCGCGCAACGGTGCGGGACAAGTTAGCGACAGAAAAACCTAGGAGGGGGAATAAGAAGAGGCGCGGTGAATAACAATAGTGGGCGGTGCTTCGCACCGCCCACTATGGACACCTATAGCTCTGCTATAGAGGTGTCCATAGTGGGCTGGCGAGCACAGCCCACTAATAAGAAGACGCGCGGTGAATATCTATAGTGGGCTGGCGAGCACAGCCCACTAATAAGAAGACGCGCTGTGAATATCAATAGTGGGCTGGCGAGCACAGCCCACTATGGACACCTATAGCTTTGCTATAGAGGTGTCCATAGTGGGCTGGCGAGCACAGCCCACTAACTAGACAATTCCCCGCCGGGGAGTCGCGAGAGTGGGCTGTGCGCTTTGCCCCGTGACGAACAAAAACTACGAAAGCTAAAGAAAAAGTTGAATCCCACGTTGATGATTTGGACTTTTATCTACATTTTGAAGTTTGAATGGTGTGTCTCGGTCAAAGTGTGCCAGAGATGTCGATGTTTGAAAAACAAAGTTTCATTTTTTTCACCCAGCCCCATTCATTATCCATGGGAAATGAGGATTGCCAATGCTATGATACCACAATGCTGTGATATGATACTATGATACTACAATGCAATGCAATGCTACAATGTATTCATTTCACCACCTACCATTCATTCCCAGCATCGTCATTCTCAGCGTCTTCATCTATGGTCTTTGTAACAAACTAAAACTAAACTTGCAACATGATTAATAATTCAACAGGCATACACCGATATTTTGTAAGAGACAAGTTTATTTTTCTCCAAAAAACAAGCAGAGGAGGCCTTCTTCCTGAAGGTCCTCATCCCGAGTCTGAGGGTTGTTGTTCTTCCTAAAATATTAAAAACATTCATTTAGTCAGGTTAGTTGGAAGTGTTCTCTAAGCACTTAATGAACATACAATGTTAAATGTCCCTTACTTCTCTGCTGCTGGGCTGACATCTTCAGTGGAGAGGGAGCTGCTGCAGTCCTCTGGAGGTATTCTTCTTGGATCACTGTTGCTAGATTTAAAAGACATGAATTAGTTTAAAACCATTGTGTTAACATTTGAAGAGAAAACAATATTACTTCCCTTATTGTTGCTGCAGTCCTCTGGAGGTATTCTTCCTGGATGTAGTCTGTATGAATGTTGCCAGCTTTAAGACATAAATTAGTTACAGATTTCAAAGACTGATGTAAACATCTGAAGTTAAAGTTGAGAATTTAATGAAATATTACTTCCCTTGTTGTTGATGCAGTCCTCTGGAGGTCTTCTTCCTGTAGTCTGTATAAATGTTTTGCAGATTTAAAAAAGACATCAATTAGTTACAGATTTCAAAGACTAATGTAAACATTTAAAGTGAAAGTTGAGAATTGAATGAAATATTACTTCCCTTATTGTTGCTGCACTCCTCGAGGTCTTCTTCCTGTAGTCTGTATGAATGTCTTGCCGATTTAAAAAAAGACATCAATTAGTTACAGATTTCAAAGACTGATGTAAACATCTGAAGTGAAAGTTGAGAATTTGATGAAATATTACATCCCTTATTTTCTTCTGGGTTGTTTTCTTCGTTGGAGAGAGATCTGCTGCAGTCCTCTGGGGGTTCTCACTGGATCATGCTAGAAAGACAACGACATCATCATTGAGTTAAATCACTCAATGCAAGTGAATCACTTTAAAACAAAGAGACATACTTACTTTGTGATGGTTTGACATGCAGCTTGGTGTGCATCTCAGCTGGACGTTCAGCTTCCTCCCTGACAACCCTACACTACATTAGCTAAGATTAGCCTAGCTAATGTAGTGACAACAACCCAGCAGAAAACAAAAAACAAAACAACAAAAAAGCATACAATAAAAAAAAACAAACACGATGATTTATGCAAGCTTAGCTTAGCTAATGTATTTACTTACATTAGCTTAGCTATTACATTGCAGCTTACATTATATCTTACACATGCCATTCTCATCTAAATAGATGAGAAGAACACGAGTTAAGATATTACAAACAATGTCAATAAATACATGATAAATATATTTAAAAAATGTTGAAAGGCATTTACAAAATTATTCATTACAATACATTTAACACACTGGCCCAGTCGTTCTCATCATCTCAAGAGATGACAAAAAGGACATGAAAAAAGTTGCTGACCCCATTCTAAAATAAAATACATAGATTTAGACATTTACACAATACGATTAAACTATTTCCAGCCAAGACATGCCACTGCAACAACATACATATGAAAAACAATTACATGAGACTAAACACACTAAAAGACTAAATCCTGAAATAAATTACATCAATCACTAGTGAGCAGATCTCCGAGTGCAATTGATCGAAAATAAAAGAGGCAGAAATTACAAATAGTACACCGATGGAAGGACAGATTGCTCTGCCCAGCTGGCACACTCCCTAACTAACCAGGAAGATCAATCACAACCTGAAATCAGAAACACTCAGATGCGATACTCACTAGGAGAAGACCATAGCTGCAGGTGCAGGAGGAGGAGAGTAGAGACTCCGGGTACACTGTAAAACATGGCACAACAGGTCTTGAACATAACAGCTGGAAAATAATCATTAGTCAGTCAAAATACAATAAACTGGACTGTGGTAACTGTAATACGTTTGGAGAACACCTGATTGAAGACATTTATCAGGATGTGAAATATAAATGTGGTCAATCAGTGTGTTCTTTTCGGTTGTCGAATTTGCTACTAATTGAGTGTAACCTCTGGACTGAAACAAATCTTTGATACTTTTTTTTCCTTTTGAAAGGAGGTCCTCATTAAAATCACCACAAACAATGATGGGGTGGTGATTTAACATGTCCAATGAGTCCAAGAGGTTTTTCAAGTTTTGGAGAAAGATTCCCAGTTGAAAACTTGGTGGTTTGTACACAGTCGCTATTAGCACTTTGACTGGAGCCTCAATTTTAAGGACAACAAACTCCAAATCAGTGACCTGTTGCATGTACCTGCGAGGCTCTGCTTGAACAGTGTCTCTACAGTACATCGCAACTCCACCTCCCTCTTTTTTGGCCATGTTCACACAGCTGTTGTAAGACAGCTGTCTGCTATGTGTGAACATGGTGTACCCCTCCAACTGAAAATTTTCAGCTACAGAGGACCCGGACAAATGCGTCTCTGTAAGGCAAAGCACATCTGCTTGTTGGAGCTCGTGATGTGCTTTGAGGTCCACCATGTGACATGGCAGACCCTGCGTGTTGTGGTGGACAATTGTCAAAACCTTTGGAGTTTGTTGTACAGATTACAATAACGTTAACAATGGTCTACAGCTCTGGAAAGGCCAAGGTTTGCGCAGTTAGAGTCTAGCTTGGCCTAGCTTTTGTGTTAGCATTTAGCTACGTGTTCTTATATAGAAACAGATTGACCATAAACAATCAACCGGCAGAGAAAATGGCTACCTTTCGCGCCGCGAGAGAACAAAGGCCAAGGTTTGCGCAGTTAGAGTCTAGCTTGGCCTAGCTTTTGTGTCAGCATTTAGCTACGTGTTCTTATATAGAAACAGATTGACCATAAACAATCAACCGGCAGAGAAAATGGCTACCGTTCGCGCCGCGAGAGAACAAAGGCCAAGGTTTGCGCAGTTAGAGTCTAGCTTGGCCTAGCTTTTGTGTTAGCATTTAGCTACGTGTTCTTATATAGAAACAGATCGACCATAAACAATCAGTGTTCCCAAATTCTCACTTTTGTTAAAGGTGTACAGATGTTAGCATAGTTAACGTTAGCTGTTCGCTCCGGTCAATGTTTATCTAATGTTATAGAAAAAGCAAATTCACTGCTGTTGGTTTAGAGCGCAGCCAAATGTTTTGACAGACAGACATTCTATACTGATGGACCCCTATAGCTTTGCTAACTGCTGTTGGCTCGGAGCTAGCTCGGATCAGAGCAGCCAAGCTAATAGCAAAAGGAGCTAGGCTCGAAGTTAGCTCGGCTACCCGGTAATCCGGAGCCAGACAACTCCGGATTAATATTGTTGAAACAGACCGACCATAAACAATTACATTCATTTTTCCTAAATAATGAGTGAGACAGTAATGTCTGACTTTAATAAAATCCACTTTTATTAACGATTTTAGTATGCTAATGTCAGACATAACAGGTACTTACCTCTGATGAGGTCAAAGGGTATCGGTCAGAGCCGGACCAGTGGTTTATATCAACGCCAAAAAAATGCACGCACAACTGTCCAATCAGAGTCCTCCTGTGTTGTCTGTCATCTGTATCCGAGGTGATTTGTCAAATGAGATGGCTGATATCTGTGCACTTGACACAGACGATCATACCTTGATGCATTTCATTATTTATTTTTATTTTTATGAATGCATTAGAATGTAACACATAAAAAAACATCAATGTTAATTAGAAGACTTAATTAATGATAATATTAATTGATTAATATTGAATTGTTATGTTCTATATTACTAAATAATATATAGTTTTTTATTTACTTTTCGTATATTAAGATTTTATTTATGTTTTATCATGTATTTATTCAATAAATGTAATACATTAATGAACATGTTATTATGAATTAATTAATATGATTAATAATATTAATACCCTAAAGGCTTAAGCCAGAATTCCAGTTTGTTTTGTTTCAGCTGATGGAGTATGAAGAGATTATACAGTGAGAATGAGTCAAATACCCTGAATCAGACAGAGAAATTCAATAAATCTCAATATATCGATGATTGGAATCATTTAAATATTTGAATGGAGCTCCTGGCCTGAATGAATGAAAAGATAATCGTTAAATACAGTTTAAATGTTGGGAAGACATACTGTGTGTGTGTGTGTGTGTGTGTGTGTGTGTGTGCGTGTGCGTGTGTGAGTGTGTGTGTGTGTGTGCATGTGAGTGCACGCTTAAGCTGGAGGATGAATGATGATGATAATGATAATAACAAGAAGAAGAAGAAGAAGAGGCGTGAGGAAAAACAGCCCATTATTGTTATTCCTGTGCTCTGTTAAGTACCCCTATAGCTTTGCTATAGAGGGGTCCCATTCACTTGTCCTATTCACTCCTTATGGGAAATTTTTCGCAGTTTTTCGTGACTTACGTCGCAAAAAAATTATATTCTAGATAACTGAATAATAGCAAACCGAGTCTGATTGCTTTCTCCAGAATGTTAATGTGTCTGTCTCTAAATGTGTGTGTGTGTGAGTGTGTGTGTGTGTGTGTGTGCAGTGATTTCTGCCTCAAATCTAGGACGTCAAACTAGTGCTATTTATTTACACTTATGTCGCGAAAACATAAACGTTCTAGAAAACTGATTAATAATCTGTGTGTGTCCGTCTGTGTGTGTGTGTGTGTGTGTGTGTGTGTTTGTGTGTCTGCGACTTTTTTTGACCTCATCCCGTTCATTCCTTATAGGAGAGTTTACGCAAGTTTTCGTGACTTACGTCGCGAAAACATGAACATTCTAGAAAACTGATTAATAATCTGTGTGTGTCTGTCTGTGTGTGTGTGTGTGTGTGTGTGTGTGTGTGTGTGTGTGTGTCTCTTGTCGGTTGGAGGCCAATATTTCAAAAACCGTAAATCCTACCGATAAAGTAGACACATTGGGAGAAAAAAGACAGGTGTGGCTACAACTTTGGAAAATATCACTGTTTTTGAGTGACATTTGTGGCCGGGATCATCATGGAAAGAGAACATTTCTGAGATAATTTTTTAGTTTCTGCCACTGTGTCAGTTGGCCCCTGCCACTCTGCTGCACGAACATTCCGCCATACACACTCATTGAAAACCCTGAATTTTTCCAAAATCACTCACCGTCATTAAGGGGTCAGAGTTCAAAAACTATACATCGTAGGAAAAAAGTTCAAATACAACTCAAATAGACAAGACTTGTGTCTACATTTTAAAGTTTGAATGGTGTTTCTAGGTCAATGTATGCCAGAGCAGGAGAGGTTTGAAAAACGTCGCAGATTTGCAACTTTTTTGACCTCCTCCCATTCATTCCTTATGGGAAATTTATCGCAGTTTTTCGCGACTTACGTTGCGAAAAATGTATATTTTGAAGAGAAAAGTAATAGCATACCAAGTCAGATCGAGCCGCACGTTTTGATATATAATTTGTTTGTGTGCGCTCAACGGTGTGGGCCGTGAAAAGTGCCAAAAAAGGAAGGATGTAGAATAATAATCAGAAGAGGCGCGAGCAATATCAACAGTGGGCTGGCAAGCACAGCCCACTAATAAACCCCAGAAGGACAATAGTGTGAATGCTTGCAGCATTCACACTAATAAGAAGAGGCGCGGTGAATAGTGGGCTGGCGAGCACAGCCCACTATGGACACCTATAGCTTTGCTATAGAGGTGTCCATAGTGGGCTGGCGAGCACAGCCCACTAAAAAGAGGCGCGGTGAATATCAATAGTGGGCTGGCAAGCACAGCCCACTATGGACACCTATAGCTCTGCTATAGAGGTGTCCATAGTGGGCTGGCGAGCACAGCCCACTAATAAACTCCAGAAGAACAATAGTGTGAATGCCTTCAGCATTCACACTAATAACAATAATAATAAACTCCAGAAGAACAATAGTGTGAATGCTTGCAGCATATGGGAGTTATTAGCCAAAACGCGCTTTCCTTAATCACTATGGACACCTATAGCTCTGCTATAGAGGTGTCCATAGTGGGCTGGCAAGCACAGCCCACTAATGAAAGAGATGAAAGAGGACAGAGGAAGTCTTAGCATGATGCTACACACATACATACACACACATAAACAGAAGACTAGAATGGCAATTTTGCCAGGCGTCTTGAGGTGCTTCAGTTAATACGCACGCACGCACGCACGCACGCACGCACGCAGGCACGCACGCATGCATGCACACACACACACACACACACACACACAGAGAGAACAAATGGTCTCAGTGCTGTGAGAGGGCTATTTTGACATTTACACTAAAAGTGAGCCTAATGTGAATCACTTATCTGTCTGGCTTAATAACCTTTGACTGCAGCTTTTAACTACAACCTACTTTTCTAGAAATGTTCCAGCTAAATAGGTTTTTGTCCTCTGTGCCGTAAATGACATAACACTGATTATACTAAGTACGATGCACTCACTAAGAACTCAACTGCCACATTTTCATACACACTAGCAGCATGGCTTCTGGGATGGCTATGTCAGTCCATCAGTCTCAAAAACTATCAGTTGGATAAGTGGATTACCTTGAAATTGGTCTAGATATTTATGTCCATTTAAGGAACAATCAAAGAAACTTTGGTGATCCCCTGACTGTATTTATGACACAGACCTGCTAAACTGATGGCATTCTCATCAGTCTTCACTGCACTTTTAAGTGTTAATTAGTTAATGCTAGTATGTTAACATGCTTAAGATGGTGATTAAGGTAAAACATTATGTCTGCTTAACATCATCATGTTAGTGTCATTGTGTAGAGACCATGATGCTGAAATTAACATTTAACTTAAAGAACCACTGTGACAGCATAACAGTTGATATAAATAAATCTCACTAGTGACTAAACACTTTCTGTGTTCCATCCTCTTACAAATGAATGATGTAATACTGCCAAGTGCATCACTTTATACTTTTCTTCACCACAAACATCACAGAATCACTGAGTGTGGCTTTGTTGGGGTTCTCAAACTTTATAGCCTAGTGTAGCCCGAACTACACTCAATCAAGAGCCTCCTGGATGATGTCCTCCAGTGGCAGGCCCTTCTCCTTTCCCAGGTTGACACGCTGCAACTGGGTGCTCCCTGCAGCTCTAAATATCCACCGGCTGTGAATATTCCTGGGCCATTTGAACCTCACTCTCCCTCCTGGGCGTCCGTTGTTAGGAAGGGAAAACGGGTCTCTCTCCCTCTGTTTACTCCAGAGGATGATGACCTCGACCCTGTCCCGCTGTACAACTTCTTCACCCCTCTTGAGTGGCTACACTCCCACTTTTGCCTAAGGTATTGAACTGTTTGCCCACCCTCGCAGTTTACCAACGTACTGAAATGGAGCGCACCTCAGTCCACAAAGTTAATGCAAGCCAGGTATAACTGACAGATTTTCTAGAGACATCCACTGATTTTGATATTATTCAACATTATCATTATTCTTTTTGTTAGGAATGTCAAAAAAGACGAGGCAGCAGAAGATTGACTTCTTTTTCAGGTCAAGTTGTCATGTAAGTGAAGTTATGTGACAAAAGGGACACAGAAAGCTAGCTTTCAATCCATAAATGCACTAATTCAATTGTATAGTAGTACATTCATATTCTTGCATTAAAGGTCCCATATTATACCGTTTTTCATCAGTTTTACTAACGCTAATGTTTATGGTGGATGTATCGCTTCCAAACAAAGGAGAGCATGGAGAAGATAAGGGAGAGAACAGGAGAGAAGTTGGACAGAAAAGAAAAGAAAAGGGAGAAAACACTAGAGAAGAGGGAGGGAACACTAGGGAAGAGGTAGGGAACACAGTGATCTTGCCAATTTTATTCACTCACACTTGTTCTTTAATAAAACATATACATTAATTGCTTAATACCATGGTATGTGATTGCTTGTGAATATATAATATCTCGGGTTAAAGAGCGTTGTGCTATAATGTACATTTTGAATGCAATATTATTTGCATATCCTTGTGAAGAAAATCTAGAAATGCATTGCATTAGCTTTGGAAACTAAAACAGGGGCCAAAGGTGGTTGCGGTGCTCATGTGCTACCCCTACAACCCCCCTACATTTAAAATTGCTGCTCCACCCCTGCCCAGGTGCCATTACTTACTTTCTTTCCGGTGGTAAAACAGCAGATTTTACGGAGTTGACACCTGTCCTCCTTGAGCTCCACCCCTCCGTTCACTATGTATTTCTGCATGCAGGAACTAACGATGTCGTTTGATCAATACAGTTGAAAGCCTTGGAAAAAGTGTTTTGTCTGGCCCTATTCCTGCTATGACCAAGAGCTCAGAGTGTTTCAGTCGCCTTTTTAGACTACATACATGGATGCAGAACTTCACAACTGCCACTGGACTAGGCTTCATAAGCAACTTTGACTATTTCTGGACTGAACAGGACCTGTTTAATAGTGATGGGTTACATTTAAATAGGATGGGCACCAACAGGTTGATTCACAATCTCATCAACTTCACCACGTTGAGTCTAAAATGACACTTTTCCCAGTTAGACCCTGTCCAGTGTCCTAACCTGGCATCCAATAACCCTGTCCCTGACAGTGTGGGTCAAGCTGGCGCTGGATCTGTTTCCTCCACTGACTGCCTCACCCATGTTAAATCCTCGGTCAGCCCTATTTCTGTTGGTGCTGCTTCATCTATCTACAATATTCCAGTCTTGGTTTCTCAACGAGCTTATAATTTTAATACAGATTTTACAGTGTTGGAGCCATATTGCTTATGTATGAAGTGTTTCTGGTTAAATACTGGTATTTATGTGTTTTATTTTTATGTTTAGAATTATTATATTATTATACATACTCTTATGAAACAGTATTATGCCTTGGTTATTTGGAATGATTGCTCCCCCTAAGATTTGCTTATGGTATCATCTGTGGCTCGATGATTGATGATTAATTGTCAGGTGTGTTTAAATGGGTGTCTACCGGGAAAGCAGGAAGTTTTTTCGCTTGGACATAGTTTGTCGTGGATAGCGGAACGCGAGGATTACACATGAGGCTAGCCCGCTCACTGTCAACGCAGCAAGCCGTGAGTAACCAACTCCTTTCGTTTGTGTTTGGGAAGCAATTGTGGCAAAGCACATACTCGATTGCAGAGTGAAACACTGTTGCAAAGCACGTAACTAAATACGAGATGGCTGATAAAAATAAAACCGAGGGTGCAATCCAGGATGAAAAAACTGACAGGCACTCACAAGGAAGAGTAATACAATCACAGCATTGATGAATGATGATGAAAATAAGGAAATTGCGGAGAATGAGTTGGAAGCATTTGATACATTGTTGGCGGAATTTATGCAATTACATGTGTCTGTGCAATCATTTTTGTCTCTTAATGAACAAGAGAAAGATCATGTAGACTGGTATGAGCTGTAATGTCTGTATGTTTCTTACACATCCTGGGTTCTAAGACAATAGTGAATAGGGGGAAGACAGGATGAGACAGGACCAGATGCTCCCCGTTAGACAACTGTGGGAATGTGACAGTGTGAAGGTCGCCATGACCAGGAGCCCTGATCAGCCCTGAGGTGGGCATCAGAGATAAGCTACAGGAAGGAGCCCACACCAGAGGTTCAGAGCTGACTCAATGTATACATTTTCATCTAAGTATAGAGAGACCATCCTGTCCACTTTAGCTGACATCAGCAAAGTTAAGTAACACACACAAGAGTTTTTTCATAGGGGATGTGAGGCAGACCCATCCTTCTTTTCTCCCATTGAATAGATGAACCTCTAATCTATCAAAGTGACCAATTAGGAGAAGTAGGCAGTGATGGACAATAGACTCTAAAAAGGCCCCACACACCAGAGAGAGGGTGGTGGTATTTAGTAGAATTCCTAAGATCGAAGGCGATAGGATTTCTGATAGGGCAGAGGTCAAAGCGTTTGGCATTACTTTGCCATAGATTTGAGAACACCAGATGTGCGGCCGCACTCTGTTCGGAAGCTGGGCTACTTGAAGTCTGTTTCAATAAAGATTGCTCTATCATTCCACCCAGCCTTGCCTCCGCAGAATTCTTTTATCAACATACTACACGCCGATACCTTTGAAGACGAGAGCCCAGAGACGACAGAGCCTAAACTATTGTGGTTTAAGGAATTTATAACCAGTGTGAAGGAATGGTTGAACAGTGCTGACATAATGTTTAGTGCCTAAACATTATTTAGGCACTAAATAATGTTGATGATGTAGTTGGGTTAACTGTCAAACCGACAGGAGAATGAGGACGATGATGTTGAGCCGAGTGACAGTGCGTCTCAGGCTGGCAGCTCAACCACATCCAGCGCTCTGAGGAAAGCGACAGCTGAGCACGCTGCTCTTAAAGCCAAAGCTGCAATTCTCAGCCAAAAACATGAAGTGGACATGGAGGAAGCCAAAATCAAGGCCAAGCTCGTGGCAAGGAGAGAGATGCTGGAACTTGAAAGTGAACTGGCAGCAGCTGATGCACGAATCCGAATGCACTAGTACTGACGGAGGGCAGCTTAACATCTCACACAAGGAGAAGATGTGACCTGATCCCATCCACACCCACAGAGTACAACCTAATAACTCCACACCCAACCCGCACCATTGCACGCACAGCGCTGCCATCCCAACAGCAACCCCACTCAACCAATACACGCACAACGCAACCGTCTCAGCAGCAAACTGGCTCAGGACGCATGGATGGTGAGCAAAATGCTAATTCAATTCTGAATGTAAATGATCAAACCCTGGTCAGTGTTATGGAGAAAACCACATGACATAACAGAAATCAAAGGAAATACCACTTTTCAATGGTGACCCACTTCAATACAGGTTGTTCATTAAAGCTTTTGAACATGGCATTGACAACTGACCAAAACTGACAATGACCAGGACTGGCTCTATTATTTGTCGCAGCTGTTTGCATATGGATCCAACAAAAGGCTTCAAACATGCCAAAGAACAGTTTGAGTGGAAATTTGGTAATGATAAGAAGATTACCACAGCATATGTCAATAAAGCACTGAATTGGAGCACCATAAGGGCAGAAGATGGACAGGCATTGTGAGCTGGATAACCCATCCAACCTAAGAATCATTGTCTCCAAGTTGCCATTCAGGCTCCACGACAAATGGAGGTCAACAGTCTGTGACTTCCAGGACAGGCAGAAGCAAATAGTGAAGTTTAAGTACTTGGTGGAGTTTGTGGAGAAGCAGGCTAGGATTGCACTGGAACCCGTTTTTAGTGATATCATTGACCTGACAACCACCAGTAAAGGAGGCTCCAAGACAAAGCCTTCAGACACAAAACAAGGACACAAACCAACCAGCAGAGGGAGCAGTTTCGCCACCACAGTGTATTTCATTGCCTGTGGATTCTGCTATTACTGCTAAGCCACATCGAAGTAAAGGTCAAAACCAGGACTCAAGCACAACTGCTTTTCAAAGGCCTTGTTAGGGTCCGAGCAGGTCTCGACCTGTGAGGTCCCTATTGTAATCGTAGAAATTCTTTTGTTATTATTCTTCCGCAACTTTGACTGCTGTTTTGGGGGCCTGAACATACCCCAAAACTCACCAAATTTGTAACATACGTCACATCTGGCGAAAATAGCAATACTGCATTGTCATTGGGTGTGGTCGTGACCTGCGGGCTCTGTAGCGCACCCTATTAATAATAATAATTCATTTAATTTATATAGCGCTTTTCAAGGACCCAAAGTCACTTACAAAGATACACAGATAGCAAACAAAGATAATACACAAATAGCAGACAAAGATAACAAAAGATAACAAAAGACAGAGCACAACAGGGAAACAAAAGCAATGGTGGGGCGTGGAGTAAATAATGCTGGTACAGACAAATAGACAGAGACATGTATAACAATAGACAAGAGGTGGGGGGGTGGATTGAAGAGCGGTGGGGGGCTAATGAGTGAGGAGAGTGGAAGGAGAGTGTAGAGGGGCGGGTCAGGGGGAGAGGGCAGGAATGAAAGTAGTTATGGGTAGGGGAGATCGTAGGCTTGTGAGATTAGGTAGGTTTTTAGGCGGGATTTAAATGTGTTAAGTGAGGGAGAGTCACAGATGGGTTGGGGGAGAGTGTTCCAAAGTCGGGATGCAGGGAGAGAGAGATGATTGAGCTGTCAATGGTGAGTGAGATGGGTCCAGTTTTGTTCAGAGAGGATTTGGTGCCAATGAGGACGAGCTCTGTTTTGTCACTGTTGAGTTTGAGGAAGTTCTGGGACAGCCATGTTTTTATTGCAGAGATGGAGGTTTCGATGTGGTTGAGTAGAGGATTTTGGGTGGGTTTGGTGCGAATGTAGATCTGGGTGTCGTCAGCATAGCAGTGGAAGTCAAGGTTGAGCTTGCGGATGATGTGTCCAAGGGGGAACAGGTAGCAGATGAAGAGAAGGGGGCCGAGGACTGAGCCCTGAGGAACCCCCTGCATAACAGGAGAGATGGTGGATGTGTGAGAGCCCCATGTCTGAGCACATCGTTTATCATTGCCTGGAAGACGGTAGGGGCATTGGTCAGGCCGAACGGCATTACAAGATACTCGTAGTGTCCAGTTGGGGTGTTGAATGCCGTCTTCCACTCGTCTCCTTCTCTGATGCGGACGAGGTGGTAGGCGTTGCGCAGGTCAAGTTTTGAGAAGATGGTGGCCCCCTGGAGCAGTTCGAAGGCAGTGGAGATGAGTGGCAGTGGGTAACGGTTCTTTATGGTGATTTCATTAAGTCCTCTGTAGTCGATGCAGGGTCTCAAAGTCTTGTCCTTCTTCTCGACAAAGAAAAACCCCGCTCCAGCAGGAGATGAAGAAGGACGAATGATGCCCGCGGCCAGGGAGTCATTGATGTAAGTCTCCATGACTTTTCTCTCGGGCTCAGAGAGAGAGTACAGGCGCCCCTTAGGAGGTGAGGTACCAGGCAGGAGATCTATGGCACAGTTGTAGGGGCGGTGTGGGGGCAGAGACGTGGCTCTGGCTTTGCTGAAGACCTGGCAGAAATCGTGGTATTCAGGTGGCACCCCGGAGAGGTCAGGTGAAGAGCTGGAACTGGAACTGGAGGAGTGAAGTGGAGCTGAGGCATGCTGCAGGCACCTTTGATGACAGGAGGAGCTCCACTCCAGAATAGCCCCAGTGGTCCAGTCAATGTGAGGGTTGTGAAGACGGAGCCATGGATACCCCAGGATGAGAGGCAGACAGGAAGAGCTTAGGATGTGGAACTGGACTGTCTCGTGATGATAACCAGAAAGCAGCAGGTGAACCGGAGAGGTCTGATGCGTGACAGTGCCCAAGATGTGTCCATCTAAGGCTCTAGTAGGAACCGGATGAGGCAAAAGAACCCGCTTGAGCCCCAGCTGAAGGACCACCTCCTCATTAATGATACAGGCATCAGCCCCAGAGTCAATGAAGATGGCCAAGGTGTGGGGGCCATCTGGAAGGAGAAGATGACCTTGAAACAGAGGTCTCTGGCTTTGGGGAGATGACAGGGCAGTTGAGCTCACCAGGGTCTCCCCAACTACTGGTGAGCTCTGGCTTTTGCTGGACAGTTGGAGATGTAGTGTCCTGCTGCCCCACAATAGAGGCAGAGATTAGACTTGCGGCGGCGCTCCCTCTCTTCCAGGGAGAGGGAGGTGCGACCCAACTGCATGGGTTCAGGATCCTCAACCTTCTGATGCAGTGAGGTGGAGTTGGCTGCCGCAGCACCCCCACGGGAGCGAGGTGGGAAAGAGCGTTGGGCCCCCCCTTGACGCTTCTCTTGTCGACGGGTCTGGATGCATAGGTCAATGCGTATGGCCAAATCAGTCACCCCATCCAAGGTGATGGGGGTGTCATGTGAGACCAGTTCATCTTTAATATAGTCAGCCAAACCGTGGAGGAAGGCATCACAGAGGGCTGAACTGTTCCAACTGCTTTGGCTGGCTCTGGTGCGGAAATCAATAGAATAATCTGCCACCGTTCGCTCACCTTGCTTCAGTTCTATCAGTCCTCTTGTTGACTCGGATCCACAATTCTCGAACCCAAAAACTTTGCAAAGCTCAGCAGCAAACAGGTCAAAGGAAGCACAGGCTGTAGACCGTCTCTCCCACTCAGCTGTTCCCCATAGTTGACCTCTGCCTGTCAGGTGGTTGATGACAAATGCTACCTTTGCCGGTTCTGTGGCAAAGGTGCAGGACCGCAGGGCGAACAGAAGAGAGCAGTTGGTGAGGAAGGGGCCACAGGTCTCTCGATCACCATCGTAACGCTCCGGGGTTCCCACCCGGGGCTCAGGAGCGGCTGAAGAGGCTGGTTCAGGTGCAGGAGCAGAAGCCGATGCTCCAGTAGAGGGAACAGACACAGCAGATGGTGAGAGCTGGGAGAAGCGGGCTGCTAGCTGTTGCATCTGTCCGGCTAACGCCGTTAGCGCTCGTCCATGAGTTTCAGCAGCTTGTCTGGCTTCAGCAGCAGATGCAGTCATCATGGCCTCATGCTGCTGCAGGACACCCTCAATTGTCTTGAGGCGACTAAGTGGTGTGGGATTGTGTGCTGGGTCCATGGCTGGCCAGATTGTACTGTAACGGGTATGGAGTGAACCCAATTGCAGCACAAATGAACCAGGTATTCGTTTTAAACAGTCTTTATTCAGCAGGTAAAAGCACGTACACAGCTGACCAGGGGAGGGCAGCAGAGAACTGGATCCAGGTGAGTGTGGCAGGTAAGGAGTGGAGAGCGAGGGGCTCGTGAGCAGGTAACAGTCCAAAAGTTCTTAACAGTCCCAACAACTGTGGTGGAGGGGAAGTGGTGCAAACTCACTGCTGATGGAGGTCCGACTGGAGAGTGGTTCAGAATGAGGGCCGGGTGTGGATCCAGAGCTTGAGACAATGTCACCAGAGGACGTGAGCTGGTGAGGTGAAACTGAAGCCAGGTGGGTCTTTTGGTGGAGCAGGAACAGGCCAAGTGCCAACCAGCCACAGGCAGAGGAGGAACAGAAAACAGGCAGGCAATACTCGTGGTCAGGGACAGAAGGCTGGTGGATTTACCGGGGCTGAGACAAGAGACGATGGTCAGAGGCAAGTTGGGTCAATACCAGGTAAGCAATCCGGGAACAAGTGCTGGAGAGTCAGGCATGAGAGTGAAAACAATCTGGCAAAGAGTGAATGGAGTGAGGCTGCATATATACTGGCCTGATTGGAGAAGGTGAGCAGGTGAGAGCAGCAGGTGAAAGCTGTTAGACTGATCAGGGGTGTGGCTGAGCAGCAGAGCAGGGGAGGAGCTGAGCAAACTGTGACAGAGACGAACTTTTGCCTGTCGGTGAGGTAGGAAGTGAGCCAGTCGGGAGCAGTGCCCTCAACACCCTGCTGGCGCAGCGTTTGAAGGAGGATGGAATGACTGACAGTATCAAAGGCTGCGCTGAGGTCTAATAGTAGCAGGATGTTGAGGGCACCGGATTCTGCGGAGGTGAGGAGGTCATTGACGACTTTAACATGGGCAGTTTCTGTGCAGTGAAGTGGGCGGAAACCAGATTGGAGGGGTTCGTAGAGGTTGTTTGACTGGAGGTGGGTGTGAAGTTGGGCGGCGACAATGCGTTCCAGAGTTTTGGAGAGGAACGGCAGGTTGGAGATGGGACGGTAGTTGGAGAGGTTGGCTGGATCAAGGGTGGGCTTTTTGAGGATGGGGTGATGGAGGCAAGTTTGTAGATAGAGGGAACAAGACCAAGGGATAGAGACTGGTTGAAGAGGGTGGTGAGGTGGGGGATGAGGACGGGGAGGCAGGCCTTGGTTAGAGCCGTTGGGAGGGGGTCGAGAGAGCAGGTGGTTGTTTTGGACGCAGTGATGATGTCCGAAATGTGGGAGGAGTCAATGGGGGAGAAGGCAGTGAGAGAAGGGGGGGGGGCGGGTGGTCTGGGAGGGGGAAGGGGACTGGGATGGTGGTGGTGGAGGAGTTGCCAACGGCGGCAGTCAGGGAGCTGTTGATTTGGGCGATTTTATTGTTAAAGGCGAGGAGGAAAGAGTTGCAGAGGTCAGGCGAGGAGGGTGGGTTGATGTCTGGCGGCTGGAGCAGTTTGTTGACGGTGGAGAACAGGATGCGGGGGTTCCGGTTGGTACTATTGATGAGGGTGGAGAAGTGGGCAAATTTAGCAGCTTGGAGAGCGTCGCGGTAGGAGGAGATGTGGTGTTTGTAGGCTTCAGCGTGAACGGTGAGGTGGGTTCGTTTGTGAAGTCGTTCGAGTTGGCGGCCGGTCTGTTTCCTGCTGCGGAGTTTGGGGGTATACCGGGGGCAGAGTTGGTGAATGAGACAGAAGACGTTTTCCAGGGGGCAAGGGAATCAAGTGAGTCAGAAAGGATGGAGTTGAGCATGATGGCATAGTTGTCAGGGGAAGAGGGGGTAGAGTCGGGGGGGAAGGCAGATAGAGTTGGGCAGGGAGAAGGCAAGGTGTTCAAAGGCTGAGATAGATGGGAGGTTGAGATTCAGTTCAGTGATGGTCAGGGATTGTTTATGGAGAACAGCAACGCCTCCCCCTCGGCCGGAAAGGCAAGGTTTGGCAATGTAGCTGTAGTTGGAAGGAGTGGCTTGGTTGAGAGCATAGTAGTCCAGGGACTGTTGCCAAGTTTCACAGAGGAGGAGTAGATTGAGGTTATTGTCCAGTAGTAGTTCATATATAACAGGTGATTTGTTGGAGAGGGAGCGACAGTCCAGTAGTGAAAGGGAGATGGATGGAGGAGCAGGGGAGGAGGAACGGAGGTTGTTGAGGTTGGCAGTACGGCAAGTGGGAGTGATGGGGGGACGACAGTTAGTCCAGAGAGAGGGGATAGGTGAGCCATGGGGGAGGTGTTGGTTGTGGGGGGGCCAGAACCTCGGTGGATGAAGCAGCGATGGCGAAGGATCCCAGCTTTGCCAGCAGCGGTTGCAGCAGCAGCAGGAAGGCGATGGTTGTTGTGGCAGTGTAGGTCAGAGGGCGAGGAGTTGGTGGAGTAGAGGAGAGGGTCAGAGTCTGAAGTAGCAGAAGTGAAGATCCAAGGTGGAGATGAGTCAATACAGATGGAAGGAGGCTAGGTATGATGTTGGCAGTGGCGAGCAGCTGGATAGCTAGAAGCTGGTAGGCAGTGAGTTGTGTGGGCACAGCAGTGGACCAGGGGTTGAAGTTGGTGGAGTGGGTGATGTTGGTTGCCCCGGACCGTACCCGGCAGGCAGGGCCCACATTGCCATGTCAGCAGTCAGCTAGGCTAAGGCAGGCGACCTGACAGGGAATGGGGATTCCCCCAGGTACGCCAGCTGGATAGCGAGACAGCTGGGCTGATGTTATTAGCGAGGCATTCAGCTAGGCTCCGCTGACGAGCAGGAAGGGAGTTGGGGCTCCCCTCCTGAACGCCGGCTAGATAGCGAGACAGGTGGGCTAATGTTTTTAGCAGGGCACTCAGCTAGGCTGCGTTTGACAAACTGACAGGGAGTGTGGCTAATGTTGTTAGCAGCACACGTAGGCGGGTCGGTCACGGGTTGGCACAATCACCACCACAAACACACAAACTTACTCACCCAGGTCCAGAGCAAGCGATCCACACACTCAGAGACACAGGTAGATCCAGTGGAGGTAAAACAGGTAATCCAGTGGTGGTGGAGGTTTTGCCGGCTGACAGCTAGCTAGCTGGCTAACACAGCTGATAGTCCGGGAGTGTAGGAACGGATGAGTGAAGCAAGCGGAAACCAGGTCCAGAGCGAGCGAGCCTCACACTCGGAGACACAGGTAGATCCAGTGGAGGAGAAACAGATAAGCCCAGTGGTGGTGGAGGTTTAGCCGGCTGGCAGTTAGCTAGCTGGCTAACATAGCTGCTAGTCTGGGAGTGAGGGAAGCGAGCGGAACTGCGAGGAAGCGTGATGAGTACAGAAGCGCAGACAGGTAGACAGCTAAACTAACAGAGACGAGGGGATAAAACAAAACCAAAAACAGACAGGCAGACACGAAAACGTTGGACGGAGACAGGGACAGAAGCGGCAGTCAACAAACCAGACGCCAGCAGTGCTCGAACCCGGAAGCCAGCACGTAGACAACACAACAACGTCGAGTATTCTTTAGGTCTGAACAAAGCTCCGTTCAGCCCCGCCTCCGACATGCGCATAGATGCACGAAATTTGGTGTGCACATTTATCATGAGCAGACGCACAAAAAACTCCTGATTGGTGTTATAATACACCAAAGGCGCTTGAACCATGGAGAATAATTAACAGCGAAGGTAATGGACCATATGCTGTGCAGACTCTCCTCGGCTGGTTTGGAAGAGATTCTGGTCAAGCAGTACAATCAAGATTTTGCTGAGCAGCATTATGATGAGAAGCAGGAGATGTCGGTGGAGGATAAAGCAATTTCTGAAAATCGCATCTACCTCTGCTATGCTGAAAGATGGGCATTACTACCTCAAGCTACCCTTTCGCAAGGAAGAAGTTAGCATGCCTAAGAATCGCCACATGGCGGAGCAGCGAGCAGCTCACCTCCTGAGAAAGTTCAGGAAGAACGACACATTCTTTGAAGAATACAAAGGCTTTATGAATGATGTCATTTTGAAAGGATACGCTGAAGTTGTACCCAACAATCAGCTGGAGTGCGACAAAGGGAAAGGTCTGGTACATACCACATCAAGGTGTTCATCACTCCAGAAAGAGAACCATTCGTGTTGTGTTTGACTGCGCTGCAACCTTTGGTGGTACATCTCAGTAAACATTTTCTCGACCTACGTCTAGATGAAGATGTCCAATCGACGTCGCGTCACGTCGTGACTTTATTCGACTGTTTTTTAACATGATAAAATAATATCATATCAAATATGACAAAAATATGCATTTTAGAGCGGTTTAACTGAATAAATGCTGCCAGAAAACATTTTCTCGACCTGTGTCTAGATGAAGACGTCGCGTCACGTCATGGCTTTAATTAGACTTTTTTTCAACATGGCAACATTAGGGGGAATACAATCTCAAAGAAAACATATTTAACTGAAGAAACACTATCAAGAATTATTTCCTCTACCTACTGCTGTGTCGAGATGAAGATATCCAGTCATTGTCCAGTCATGTTGGGATGTGACATGGACGTCAGAAAAACTTTCACATTTCAGCACCTCTGGTAGACGTCGAATCAACCTGCCTGACCGACGTTGATTAGACACGAAATAGATGTCAAAATGTTTGCTGGGATCTTTAAACCAGGAGCTTCTTCAAGGACCCAATTTGACCAACACACTGCTTGGTGTTTTTCTAAGCTTTCGCCAGGGTCACATCGCTCTAATGGCTGATATTCAAGGAATTTTTCACCAGGTGAAAGTAGGAAGAGAGGATGTTGACTTTCTACAATTCCTCTGGTGGCCCAATGGTGACCTCAGTCAAAAGCTCACTGAACACCGTATGACCATTCATCTCTTTGGGGCTGTGTCCTTACTGAGCTGTGCCACATTCGCCCTGCTTAGAACAGCAGATGACAATCAGAATGACTACCCACCTGAAGTGACTGACACCATCAGAAGCAATTTCTATGTGGATGATTGCCTCAAGGCTGTGGAGACAGAGAAGCAAGCCGTGTCTCTACACAGAGGCCTCGCGCCAAAGGTGGATTCAAGCTAACCAAGTGGGTTAGTAATCATCGCACTGTCCTCTCCTTAATACCAGAGGAGGAAAAGGCCACAGAGGTGAAAACACTGGACCTGGATGGAAAACACCTTCCTATGGAGCTCAATGGAATGTTGAGCATGACACCTTCGCATTCAGCATGGCGGTCAAGCAACAGCCAACAACAAGACGTGGCATACTCTCAATTGTCAACTCTGTGGATTCTGCAAGACCTGTGCAAGATCAAGTTTGGATGGAGTGAAGAGGTCCCAGAGATCATTGCTCAACAGTGGCAGCAGTGGGTGGCTGAGTTGCAGCAGCTGGATGACTTTCGTGTCGACCGATGTCTCACATCAAGCAACTTCGGTGAGGCAGCGCAATTGCACCATTTCTACGATGCCAGGGAAGTTGGATATGGAACGGTATCTTATCTTCGACTGACCAGCAAGAACAACAACGTCCACTCTAATTTTGAATGGGAAAAGCCAGAGTGGCTCCTTTGAAGAAAGACTGGAGCTTGCCGCGGCAGTCCTGGCAGTTAAAATGGACAGAATGCAGAAGGCAGAGTTACAGTTCAAGTGGGAGAATTCAGTGTTCTGGTCAGACAGTACAACTGTCTTGAAGTACATTGCGAACATAACCACAAGATTTCAGACATTTGTGGCAAACCGAGTTTCCACCATTCGGGACATGTCCAAAGTGTCACAGTGGAGACACATCAGCTCAGGCCTCAACCCTGCGGATGATGCATCACACGGCCTAAGGGCAGGTGCAGTGTTTCCCCTAGGATGGAGTTGTAGCAGTGGAGGTGAGTGTTCGCCTGCGTGCAAAAGCAAAGCGCAAAGTGTATCCTACCGGGAGGTTTCTATGTGTCTGCCGGCACCAGAGGGGCTCTTTAGGCTTAAGAGCATAACAGTACATTTTTGCACAGTAATGAGCAGGGGAAATGTCTGTCTAGCTTTCATATGAGGTGTCTCAAGCTTTAGGAAAATACACTTTTATTGAACACAATAACAGTATAATCTTTAAAACAATTATTGACAATAATTTAACAAAAGTATATTCAGGCATGAAAACAGGTCAGGGGTGAAAAAGGTGAGAAGGATAGGACCCCTCTCGGGGGTCCAGGGGCATGGTCCCCCAGAAGAAAATTTTGAATATTTCCTATTTAAAAGCATCAACCTGATGCATTTTGGGAGAAAAATCAAGCAGAATTACAAGACAGTATGAATGTATAGTAAAGTATCTATCTATACATGGTCACATTGTGCTATATGTGGCAAAATGGCCATTCTCTCCCTTTAGTCAAAGGCCCTCTCATACTGTTACTGGTGCTGCAGAATAAACCTCCGTTTTTCTTCCTGCTTTAAGTGCCACCAGGCTGTAGGCAGGAAGTCAATCGACTTGATTGCGGGGCGGTGCTGTGCAGACCTATATGTAGGTGCGCACCTTCCTTCTCTTGTCTGCTTCCCTGTCGTATGGAGCCTGGTTTCCACGTTGGCGGCGTGGTTGGGCGTGGCGTTGTTTCTGAAGCTGTGTGTGTGTCGGAGCGTGTCTTCTCACTGAGATCATAAGGTAAACTCTCTGCCATTCCTGCTACGTCAGCATATTTGCGGTGTTGTTGGCATATATCGGCATGCGTTTTCTTGCTGCGCAGCAGAGCTGGCCTGCCTGCAGGCTGGAGAGAGTGGGTTGGGAACATGTGGCCCCGAGCCCGTGCGAAACGAGCGACCTGGGCGTAACGGCCTGTGTGCGCTCACCGTTGCTTTGCTGAGGTTGGCCTGCTCATTGTCTGTCTGCCATATTTATGCTGTCTGTCTGCAAATTAAATAACTTGGTGGCTCTGATTGCGGCGACAGCTGCTGCGCTTCATCCCGTGTCTCTCACTCCCGTGACGGGGCCGCTGCATGAGAAGCCTTCCGGTATGTATTGGAATTTATCCTCCTCCTTGGAATTTATCCTCCTCCACTTAAAGTGCAATTTCTTTTATAATTCAGTTGTGTTTGTGCACTTGTAGGTCAAGCTGTACACCACGGCAGGTGGTTTATCTTCAACCCTAAGCCGTCTGCTCGCCGGGAATCTCCGCTGTTCTGTCTGCGCTGTTCTACCTGCATTGTGTGTCCACGCTGCTCTGCTGTGCTCTGTCCCGCTCGCTCTACGCTGAGCATAATTAAAGGAGCATTCAGCTTTCTTATTACATGGGACATGACCGTTGGGTTGTTTGTACAGTATCATTGGTTGTGAATGCAGAAGGCATTCACAACATATGTTCTTCGTTTTCACGGAATTCTTTAATTTTCTTCTTATTGGTTGTGAATGCAGAAGGCATTCACAACATATGTTCTTCGTTTTCACGGAATTCTTTAATTTTCGTATTATTGGTTGTGAATGCAGAAGGCATTCACAACATATGTTCTTCGTTTTCACGGAATTCTTTGATTTTCTTCTTCTTCTTCTTCTTCTTCTTCTTATTATTATTATTATTATTATTATGATTATTATTATTGTTGGTTGTGAATGCAGAAGGCATTCACAACATATGTTCTTTGTTTTCACGGAATTCTTTAATTTTCTTCTTCTTATTATTATTATTGGTTGTGAATGCAGAAGGCATTCGCAACATATGTTCTTCGTTTTCACGGAATTCTTTAATTTTCTTCTTATTATTATTGGCTGTGAATGCAGAAGGCATTCGCAACATATGTTCTTCGTTTTCACGGAATTCTTTAATATTCTTATTATTATTATTGGTTGTGAATGCAGAGGGCATTCGCAACATATGTTCTTCGTTTTCACGGAATTCTTTAATTTTCTTCTTATTATTATTGGCTGTGAATGCAGAGGGCATTCACAACATATGTTCTTCGTTTTCACGGAATTCTTTAATATTCTTATTATTATTTTTGGTTGTGAATGCAGAAGGCATTCACAACATATGTTCTTCGTTTTCACGGAATTCTTTAATTTTCTTCTTATTATTGGTTGTGAATGCAGAAGGCATTCACAACATATGTTCTTCGTTTTCACGGAATTCTTTAATATTCTTATTATTATTGGTTGTGAATGCAGAAGGCATTCGCAACATATGTTCTTCGTTTTCACGGAATTCTTTAATTTTCTTATTATTATTATTGGCTGTGAATGCAGAAGGCATTCACAACATATGTTCTTCGTTTTCACGGAATTCTTTAATATTCTTATTATTATTTTGGTTGTGAATGCAGAAGGCATTCACAACATATGTTCTTCGTTTTCACGGAATTCTTTAATTTTCTTCTTATTATTGGTTGTGAATGCAGAAGGCATTCACAACATATGTTCTTCGTTTTCACGGAATTCTTTAGTTTTCTTATTATTATTGGTTGTGAATGCAGAAGGCATTCACAACATATGTTCTTCGTTTTCACGGAATTTTTTAATTGGTTGTGAATGCAGAAGGCATTCACAACATATGTTCTTCATTTTCACGGAATTCTTTAATATTCTTATTATTATTGGTTGTGAATGCAGAAGGCATTCGCAACATATGTTCTTCGGAATGCTGCAAGCATTCACACTATTGTTCTTCTGGAATTTCTTTTTCTTTCTTTTTTAGTGTGAATGCTGCAAGCATTCACACTATTGTTCTTCTGGAATTTCTTTTTCTTTTTCTTTCTTTTTATTATTCCTGCTTCCGTACGTTTTTCGTCACGCTTCTTCTCCTTCAAATCTTGAGCTATTGAAACCATTCAAATATCAAAATGTGCAGCTTTTTAAGGACATTACTGCTTGTATTTTTCTCATTTCTACCTTTTATACTTTTGGAAATATTAAGCTTTTTATGCAAAATTTTTCCCATTCATCCTTATGGGGAATTTTTCAAATTTCATTCTGCTATAACTTCAGCATACATTCAGCTATTCAAACCATTAAAATATTAAAATGTTCAGCTTTTTCAGCTCTTTCAGCCTTGAGCTTTTCAGCTTTTCAACTTTTCCAGAAATTCAGCTTTTTCCCCAAAAAAATTTAACATTGCTGCAAATGGGAAAAGCTTCAAATCCTCTTCAAAACTCATCGCCTTTCAACCTCTTTTTGCTCCTCATGCATTGAGCGAGAGACACCATTCAAACTTTAAAGCACTCAGCAGATCTTGAACTATTGGACCTGTATTCAGTTTTTAAAAATCTTGTACGGTCTTGAAATAATCGCAGTTTTAGTTTGAGCGACTTTTAGCCCGTCTTCTGCGTTTATAATGGGTGTGTATTGCGTCGGCTAGAGTGAGTGACATCACCAACTGCCGCACGCCAGAGTGTAGAGCTGCGTCGAAAAAAATGTTCAAACTTGTTTTCAGCTTGAGTTTGATCCCTCACCTTTTACTTGACATAGACAATATATACATGTGTAGAATGTAGGAAGTCTTGTGGGCTTTCAGCTGATGGTCTCATTTCAGATGTGGAACTTACGGTTTTGGATCTAGAAGCCAGAGAGCGACAGCAACTCTCGCTGCTGTCCCATAAGCTGCAATGTTAATTTTGAGCCGAATTTTCCGGAAAATAGCAGACGGTACCTGATTTGTCTATCGCTCTCCCGCCTTCATTTTACACTCTTCAGAAATAAAAACAACATGACCGCGTTCAGCAACTCCTCCTGTCACTCACCATACAATTATTTTGACGATAACCCTCACAGTTTTTTCAGAAATCGCAGGAGTTTGGGAGGTGTTTTCCCATTCATTTCTTATGGGGGACATTTTCGTCTCTGTCCCTGGTCCTGCTGCAGCATGTCTGCAGCCATTTCAAGCTGTTCCTGCCTTTAACTTTTCACCTTTCAGCCTTTTTTCACCTTTTTAATCTCTTTCTGCCGCCATACTCTGCAACTTTTCGGCCTTTTTCAGTCGTTTTTCACCTTTTTAAGCTCTTTCTGCCTTTAACTTTCCTCATCACAATCACAAATCGCAATTTCCCTCGTTAAATCATGCATATTGGTGTTGAAACTTGCCTGAAAAGCTGGAGTTTGAAAGTGGCTTATTTTTTTCGCTTTGGCTCTTTTTCCGAACAGGAATAGCGCACAATAGTGCGCGTTCCTAAAGCACGAGATTTTGACTCTGCTCCTGTGATGACGCTACCACAGGAGACTACTTTCATAAGCATCGGCTCACAGCAGTCCTCAGCCAGACTTTCTGAGTGAGCACGCCGAATCTGCTTATTTCTCTGTCATTTTCACTATAGGCTTACAGATAAAAACAGCTGCATATTCAACATGCAGCGAGGCACTACCAAATGAACACAGATTAATTCGTCCTGAACGGACATAATAACAGCCAGTCTCGTGCCAGAACTGCCTGCAAAACATGAAAACGAGGAATGACGGAGCGGAGTGCATATAAAAACAAAGGGCATACAGTATTCTGCCCTCCCAAGCAGCGCGCTGATTCGCTAGCACACCACCAATCAGAACGGCCATTCAGCTGGCTCACAACCAATCAGAGAATCCAATGGCTCAGACGTCCGACAGCCCTCCTCTTCAGACTTTGCATGCTCAATTGGAGCAGGCAACGTCCAAACGGCTCCGAAAGCTTCCAACGCAGCTGAACACACTGAACAGACATGTTCTCGAACTCGTCCGAGTCTCTCCAAGCGCTTCAGACGTCCAACGGTTGGGCCGGTGTATTTCTGCCTTTAAGCTCTTTCTGCCTTTAACTTTTCACCTTTCAGCCTTTTTTCACCCTTAAGCTCTTTCCGCCCTCTTACTCCAAACCCTTTTGAGCCTTTTCACATATTCATCTTTCTGCCTTTTCAACTCCTTCAAACATTCAGCTTCATGTTCAGCAATTAAAATGTTCAACCTTTTCAACTCTTTCAGCCCCCTTTGGCTTTTCTGCCTTTTCAGCTTTTTAAAATATTCATCTTTCTTTGAGCTACAGACACCATTACAACTTTATAATATATAAATATGTTGGTGATAACTCTTACAGATGGTTAAAAAATCGCAGGGGTTTGGCAGGCATTTCTCCCATTCATTTCTTATGGGGACATTTTCGTCTCTGTCCCTGGTCCTGATACAGCATGTCTGCAGCCATTTCAAGCTCTTTCTGCCTTTAACTTTTCTCATTTTAAGGCTTTTTTCACCTCTTTAAGCTCTTTCTGCCTTTAACTTTTCACCTTTTCGTCTAGTCTTTTTTCACCTTTTTAATCTCTTTCAGCCCTCATACTCTGCAACTTTTCTGCCTTTTTCAGATATTCATCTTTCTGCCTTTTCAACTCCTTCAAACATTCCGCTTCATGTTCAGCTATGAAAATGTTCACTTTTTTAAACTCTTCCAGCCCTCTTAGTCCACAGCTGTTGATCCTTCTTAACCTTTTTTATGCTTTTTCGGCTCTCTCTTTATCATCCCTTTAAACCTTCATGAGCTTTTTCGCCCCTCTGCCTCTACATCTTCTCAACCTTTTTTCAACCTTTTTAACCTCTTTCTGCCCCCTTTGGCTTTTCTGCCTTTTCAGCTTTTTAAAACATTCATCTTTCTTTTGAGCTAGAGACACCATTTCAACTTTATAATATATAAATATGTTGGTGATAACCCTTACAGTTTTTTCAAAAATCGCAGGGGTTTGGCAGTCATTTTGCCATTCATTTTAATAGGGACATGTTCATCTTTGACTAGGCTCCTGCTCCACCTTGTGTGAAGCCATTTTAAGCTCTTTCTGCCTATAACCTTTCTCCTTTTCAACCTTTTTTCACCTCTTCAAGCTCTTTCTGCCCTCTTACTCGGCAAATTTTCTCCTTTTCAGTCTTTTTTCACCTTTTAAAGCTCTTTCTGCCCTCTTATTCGAGAAACTTTTCGGTTTTTCAGTCTTTTTGTCACCTTTTTAAGCTCTTTCTGCCTTTAACTTTCAACCTTTTCAGTATTTTTTCACCTTTTTAATCTCTTTCTGCCCCCTTTCTCTGCAACTTTTCGACCTTTTCAGTTGTTTTTCACCTTTTTAAGCTCTATCAGACCTCTCAGCCTTTTCAAATATTCATCTTTCGGCCTTTTCAGCTCCTTCAAACATTCCGCTTCATGTTGACCTATGAAAATCTTCAACTTTTTAAACTCTTTCAGCCCTTTTCAACTTTTCTGTCTCTTCATCTTTTTAAAATGTTCATCTTTCTGCCTTTTCAGCTTCTTCATACATTCAGCTTCATGGTCAGCTACAGAAAGTGTTCAGCTATCAAATTTTTAAGCTCTTTCGGCCTTGACCTTTTCAACTTTTCAGCTTTTCGGAAGTACATTCAGCAGATTTCGCTTCAGACTTAAGCATTCACACTGTATTTTCGTAGGAAATGCAAATTTTTCTAGTTATTATTAGTGTGAATGCTGAGTCAGCATTCACACTATTGTTCTTCTCGTTTATTATTATTCCTGCTTCCGTACGTTTTTCAGCACTCTTCTCCTCCTTCAAACCTTGAGCTATTCAGACCATTCAAATATCAAAATGTTCAGCATTTTAAGGACATGATGGCGTGTATTTTTCTCGTTTCAGTCTTTTATACTTTTGGAAATATTAAGCTTTTTCTGCAAATTTTTTCCCATTCATCCTTATGGAGATTTTTTCGAATTTCATTCTGTTATAACTTCAGCATACCTTCAGCTATTCAAACCATTCAAATATTAAAATGTTCAGCTTTTTCAGCTCTTTCAGCCTTCTACTTTTCAGCTTTTCAACTCTTCAGCTTTTTCAGCAATTCAGCTTTTTCAAAAATAAAATTAACATTGCCGCAGATGGGAAAAGCTTCAAATCCGCTTCGAAACTCATCGCCTTTCAACCTATTTTTGCTCCTCATACATTGAGCGAGAGACACCATTCAAACTTTAAAGCACTCAGCAGATCTTGAACTAGTGGATCTGTATTCAGTTTTAAAAAATCTTGTACGGTTTTGAAATAATCGCAGTTTTAGTTTGAGCGATTTTTAGCCCGTCTTCTGCGTTTATAATGGGTGTGTATTGCGTCGGCTAGAGTGAGTGACATCACCAACTGCCGCACCCCAGAGGGGAGAGCTGCAACGAAAAAAATGGACAAACTTGATTTCAGCTTGAGTTTGATCCCTCACCTTTTACTTGACATAGACAATATATACATAGAAATGTAGGAAATCTTGTGGGCTTTCGGCTGATGGTCTCATTTCAGATGTGGGACTTACGGTTTTGGATTGAGAAGCCAGAGACCGACAGCAACTCTCAATCCCGTCCCATAAGCCGCAATGTTAATTTTGAGCCGATTTTTCTGGAAATTAGCAGACGGTACCTAATTTGTCTCTCGCTCTGCCGCCCTCATTTTGAACTCTTCAGAAATAAAAACGACATGACTGCGTTCAGCAACTCCTTCTGTAACTCACCATACAAATATTTTGGTGATAGCCATAACAGTTTTTTCAGAAATCGCAGGAGTTTGGGAGCCGTTTACCCATTCATTCCTTATGGGGGACATTTTCGTCTCTGTCCCTGGTCCTGATACAGCATGTCTGCAGCCATTTCAAGCTTTTCCTGCCTTTAACTTTTCACCTTTAAGCCTTTTTTCACCTTTTTAATCTCTTTCTGCCCCCTTACTCTGCAACTTTTCAGCCTTTTTCAGTCGTTTTTCACCTTTTTAAGCTCTTTCTGCCTTTAACTTTCCTCATCACCCGGAAATCGCAATTTCTCTCGTTAAATCATGCATACTGGTGTTGAAACTTGCCTGAAAAGCTGGAGTTTGAAAGTGGTTTATTTTTTTTCGGTTTGGCTCTCTTTCTGAACAGGAATAGCGCACAATAGTGCGCGTTCCTAAAGCACAAGATTTTGACTCTGGTCCTGTGATGACATCACCACAGGTGATGTTTGTGATAACCCTTACAGATTTTTCAAAAATCACAGGGGTTTGGCAGGTATTTTGCCATTTATTCTAATAGGGACATGTTCATCTCTGACTTGGCTCCTGCTCCACCATGTGTGCAACCATTTTAAGCTCTTTCTGCCTATAACTTTTCTCCTTTTCAGCCTTTTTTCACCTCTTCAAGCTCTTTCTGCCCTCTTACTCGGCAAATTTTCGGTCTTTTCAGTGTTTTTTCACCTTTTTAAGCTCTGTCAGCCCCCTTACTCTACAGCTTTTTAGCCTTTTCAGTCTTTTTTCATCTTTTTAAGCTCTTTCAGACCTCGAACTCTACAGCTTTTTAGCCTTTTCAGATATTCATCTTTCAGCCTTTTCAACTCCTTCAAACATTCCACTTCATGTTCAGCTATGAAAATGTTCAACTTTTTCAACTCTTTCAACCCTTTTCAACTTTTCTGTCTCATCATCTTTTTAAAATATTAATCTTTCTGCCTTTTCAGCTTCTTTATACATTCAGCTTCATGTTCAGCTACAGAAACTGTTCAGCTATCAACATGTTCAACTTTTTAAACTCTTTCGGCCTTGACCTTTTCAACTTTTCAGCTTTTCGACTTTTTCAGCTTTTCGGAAGTACATTCAGCAGATTTCGCTTCAGACTTCAGCATTCACACTGTATTTTCGTAGGAAATGCAAATTTTTCTAGTTATTATTATATCTTCCGGGTCAGAAACTTTGGCCCTTAACTCCTTCCACATTTTTCAGCGGATTCACTCCATTCAAACACAGAATATTCATCTCAATTGGGAATCAATCGCGTCTATTTTTCTAATTGATATCATTCATAATTTCAGAAATATTAGACTTTTTTCAGCCTTTTTTTCCCATTCAAGCAGATGACGGAATCTTCAAAAATCTTCAATTTTCACACTTTTTCATGCATTTTCAAAGCTAATCTAATAATTCATACGTCAACATTAAAACTCCATTCAAACTGTGAGACGTCAGCTTTTTCACAGCATTCATACTTTTTGCACAGTCGCACTTCAAACATTGGAAACTTTTCAGCCACTTTGAGATTTTTGCATTGGTGTGTATGGGGTGGAATGTTGACAGCCAGAGTGCAGGGGCCAACTGACAGAGTGGAAAGGAGCAGAAAATCTCGTCTTCAAATCGCCACCATTTCCACAATGTTTACTCCAGCAGAAAAATAAAAACACCAGCTTGTAGGTACACTCGTGCTCGTGCTTACAGCGGATCTCTGGAGGCAATCGGACAAAAACTTCTGGCTCGGTGGGCATTTTACTGACAGGAACACCGACCAACTGCCGCATAGAGTCCCATTAAAATGAGAGGAAAAATATCTACAACAAGACACATTTCTGACCACAGACACACAAAAACTTCACAGGATGCTTAAAGACTCTCATAGTTTTGACCATACCATTATTTTAGTGATAGCAGTTACTGATTTGCAAAGAGAATTATGACAATGTGAGGTGAGCCTCAGGTGAAAACACTGTTAAAACAGCTCTCCCAACAGCTCTCCCTGCCTGTTACCAGGACTAGCTCGGTTACCATCACCGTGGCAACCGAGATCAACTGAGCCAACACAGATAGACAGATTTATCAATGAGTCAGTTTAACACACACACACACGCACACTCGGATATGCATGTGTGAGCATGCACACATGACCACACATGTACAGACACACACACACACACACACACACACACACACACACACACACACACATATAAAGCCATGCTTAAGCACACACTCACATGCACACAAACACACACACACACACACACACACATTAAGCCATGCTTAAGCACATAGTCACATGCACACAAACACACACACACACACACACATATAGGGCCATGCTTAAGCACACACTCACATGCACACACACACACACACACATTAAGCCATGCTTAAGCACACATTCACATGCACACAAACACACACACACACACATTAAGCCATGCTTAAGCACATACTCACATGCACACAAACACACACACACACACATACACACACTCACACACCCTCACACACACACATATAAAGCCATGCTTAAGCACACACTCACATGCACACAAACACACACACACACACATACACACACACAGAGTATATTTCCCAACATTGAAACTATATTTAATGATTTTCTTTTTTCTGTCATTCAAGCCAGGAACTCCATTCAAATAATTAAATGTTTTAATCATCGATATATTGAGATTTATTGAATTTCTCAGTCAGATTCAGAGTATTTGATTCATTCTCACTGTAACATCTCTTCATACTCCATCAGCTGCTTTTCAACACAAATTTAAGCTAGCATTGCAGTTTGGTTCAAACCTTATATTCTATTTTTAATGCTTCATTCTCACTAAACTATTAGGAAGCTTTATTCTCTTCAGATGAGACTTCAAATAAATTAAAGCAACCAATTCAATTTGGCCTTAGTTTTTCAACCAATTCTACATTATTTTCAACCCAGGAACTCTGTTTAAATTTATTTAAATATTTCCAATCATCAACACATCGAGATTTATTGAATTTCTCAGTCTGATTCAGAGTCTTTGACTCATTCTCACTGTAACATCTCTTTAAACTCTATGTATTTTAATGCTTCATTCTCACCCAACTATTACAAAGCTTCATTCTCTTCAGACGAGACTTCAGATGACTTAAAGCTACCAATTCAGTCTGGCTTTAGTTTTGAACAAGTTCTACATTATTTCACAGTTTTTTAGATATTGTGGACATTATTCAAAGTTTTCACAGCCAGCAGTCCGCATTTGGCTTCAGCTGGTCACGAGGAGCATTCACAACTGCAAGCTCTTCAGAACTTGCCTTTTCTAGTTTCATTTGTTTTCTATTCTTTTGGTTGTAACCCCCAGTGTTTAATTCGTTTATTTTCCTTATTTCACTATTCATTTAGCCTTTCGGTCGTGGTGTCTGTGTGACGCGCCAGTTAACCCAGTTCTGACATCTTGGCCCTGTTTAGTCTGTTGGTGCTCTTTGAAGCCAGTGTGTTGGTTTGCGCCGTGCCCCCCATCCATGACTTGATTTTATTAACGTTTGTTGTCTTTCTTTTATCAAACAGGAGCTGTTGGGCCCGAGCGAGAGGCACTGATCCCCACTCACCAAAATCACTCCACACATCAGTGGTCTCCTGCTGGTTATACTACAACTGTTAGTTTGGGCAAATGTGCTACTGCATAATTTTGGGGAATTTTCATTAAGAATAATATTCATAACTTCACTCATATTCACTGTAATGTCACCAAAATCACTCCACACATCAATGGTCTCTTGCTGGTTATACTACAACTGTTAATTTGTACAAATGTGCTTTGCCATAATTTTGGGAGATTTTCATTGGGAATAATATTCAATATCTTGACTCTTATTTACTGTAGTGTCACCAAAATGTACTAGAGAGTAGAGAAGCATCTCTCGGATTCAACTGTTGTCATGGGTGTGATGATGAGGATCTTGAAGAGGCTGACAGTCTCTGTGAAAGTGCTCTAAGGGTTGTTCTCCATGAAGAACTGGTACAGAGGCACTGCACAACTGCAAGCCTTGAATTCACTGTTCTCATAGATGAGGGACAGTTCTGTTTTGAGCTCGGCCTTGTTCAACATGGGGTATGCCTCCACTGTTGTTTCAAGCGCTGTATTGGGGAACTTCACACTGTGTTGTGGGAACAACTCTCCGTGCAACAATGTTGCGCTGATGAGGTGCTGGGTGAAGGAGAACTGCTCCTTGGCATGCACCAGGATGGTATCACATACCTGTAAAAGATGCATCATCAGCTTAAATTTGCAAGAAAGCTATTCTGATGAAAGTGATTCTGACTGAATAGATGGCTATATCCAAGTCAAGTATATGATTACTAAGGTAACACTATTATTCCTAATTGCACTTTACAGTATCTTTACTTCTCCTGATCTTTAACTTCCTATTGGTTTCCCCAACAAAACAAGGTCTACAGGGGCATTTCAATAAATAAACCACATATTTTATGTTACATGTGAGGATGCCTTATAAACTGAATTTCTTTCATATGTGTGTGAATGACAACAAATCATGCTGCTTGTGACTGCTCTGTCATAAACCTGGAATCTACTGAGTGAGCAAAAATATGAATGCAAATACAAATTGCAGACTGCCTGCTGCATCATTCAACTGAAGTCAGTTGTGGCAATATGCCATCCTGGACTACACACCACCAGGCCTGAAAACACTAACAATTACATCACAAATTACCTCTGTAGCCAGCCTCTGTTGTTCTCCTGGTCCCAGCATCCTCCGCTGTTTTATAGGCTTGTAGGTGCCAGCTAGTATTTTGTGTCACATCCGGGGAGGAGTCAGGTGGGTGGTACGTCAGCAGAGTAGTAAAATCAGCTGTTCTTCACCTGTTTTATGAATGAATGAACTGAGAGGGTGAGGGGGGGAAGGTCCTACTTTGCTGACCGCTAAGGTACATTAGTTTTGAATGTTTTTCAGTTTTTGTGAGGATCTTTCACTGGAGCTTAGTTTTTATTTTACAGAAGCGCGTCGGGCAAGAAAAGTGTTTCCCTCGCTTAGCCTCTCAGCGACCACTATTGTTCCACCTAAAGTCGCCTAACAGGGCTGCTGCTGCTGCTGCTCGTCAGATGCACTGTCCCCACACATATGGTTTGCCAGAGCTGGCTCACACATGGGCCAGCTCTGGGCCAACTGCAAACACACACAGTTGGTCCAGAACTGGCCCTTGTGTAAGCCAGCTCTGGCAAACCAGATCCGGGCAACTGGGGGGCCGTCATTCTTTGCGTTATGTCACCCGAATGCAAGTGCCTCAGTTGGTCCAGAGCTGGCCCATGTGTAAGCCAGCTCTGGCAAACCAGATCCGGGCCACTGGGGGGCCATCATTCTTTGCGGTGTGTTACAACTTGGCTTGACACAACTAGTGCCAAAATCAAAAGGGTTTTATTTTCACTTATAACCTCTTTTAGGAAAAGAGTAAAACAGTCTGAATGTAAACCATTGTACAGAGGTGGAGGCAGCCCAGCCAGAGGGCACACTCTGGGTGAGTTGCTCTTTTATGGGCTTGGCTCCTCCTCTTTTCAGGTGGAAGCCATTTGCCAGACGATCCACCATTAATCCTACAGAGCAACACAGGACACTAGGAGGTGTGGGCCGTCACACCCCCCCCCCCCCCCATAAGACGAGGTCAGGAACGGCACCCGTCTAAGATACGCTGCTTAATCAAGGTCCCCACCTCCCGACTCAGCAACTTTGGTACCTAAAAGAAGCAAATTAAGAGAGAGAAGGGGGAGACAAAGCTAACAGAATAAATTAGACATAAAGAACATAGCATCACTGTGGCAGCGCCCTGGACAATGCATCCGCCAAGACATTTTCAACACCCTTGATATGACGGATGTCCAAATTGTACGGCTGAAGGAAAAGACACCATCTCATAAGGCGCTGATTTGGATTTTGCAGGGAATGTAGAAAGGTCAGTGGGTTGTGATCGGTATACACCACGAGAGGCTCAACTCCACCCCCCACATAAACCTCGAAGTTCTGCAAGGCCCAGATTAAAGCCAACGACTCCTTCTCCACGATGGAATAATTCAACTGATAGGAATTTAACTTGCGTGAAAAGAAACTGACAGGATGATCAACGCCATCATCCCCAGTCTGCAACAGTACTGCTCCAGCACCTATCTTGCTAGCATCCACATGCAACTTAAATGGCTTCCCTGAATTCGGAGCAGCCAAAACAGGAGCAGAAGAAATCAAGGCCTTGACTTCCTCAAACGCACGCTGACATGGTGGTGTCCACTCGAATTTTATCTTTGGGCTGAGAAGGTTTGTAAGGGGAGCAGCTACAGCAGAGAAATTTCTAAAGAAAGCTCGATAATACCCTACCATACCCAAAAAACGCATCAGTTCTTTTTTAGTAGTTGGCTGGGGAAACTGATCAATAACCCGGACCTTTTCCCTCACAGGACAGACCTGCCCCTGACCAACTATCTTACCCAAATATGTCACTACAGCCCTAGCAAAATCACACTTAGCCAGGTTTATAGTCAGATTTGCCCATGCCAGTCGGTCAAACAGTGCCTTGATACGCTGTACATGGTTTTCCCACGTGTCACTGTAGACGACCACATCATCTAAATAGACAGCACAGCCTTCCAGACCGTCAACCACTCTATTCATCAGTCTCTGAAAAGTAGCAGGGGCATTTCGTAGACCAAATGGCATCACTTTATAGGAGAAAAGACCTGAGGGAGTTATAAAGGAAGTAATTTCCTGAGCTCGCTTGGACAAGGGTACTTGCCAGTAACCCTTCAAAAGGTCAAATTTGCTGACAAATTTTGCTGAACCAACCTGATCTACACAATCATCCATTCGGGGCAACGGAAAGGAGTCTGGTTTAGTGATCTTGTTCACTTTCCGGAAATCAGTGCATGGCCTAAACGTGTGGTCTGGTTTAGTCACCAACAAACATGGTGAGGCCCAACTTGAACATGACGGAACTGCAATATCATGTTCTAACATGTACTTCATGTACTACATGTACGATAGAAACGTTGCTGAATGAGTTCAGCATCTCCTACGTCAATATCGTGTTTGATCAAATGAGTACAAGAAGGAGTGTCTGAAAACAAAGAAGGGAAAGACCATATCAGTTTGCTCAGCTGCTTCCTCCTAGACTCTGACAAATGATGCAGCAACCGGTCCAGTTGACTGAGAGACTCAGAGTTCCTGAGCCTGCCCTGTATGATGCAGTCATCAGGGACCTTGACATCCTCATTTCCACTGCCTAGATCGTCCACAGGGGCCGCCAATGCCACTGGTTTCCCCCCCCCCTACAGAGCTGGTTACAGAAGGGGAATAATAGGCTTCCAACAGATTAATGTGACAAAGTTGTGATTTTCTCCGACGATCAAGAGTAGAGATCACATAATTTTGGTCAGAAACCTGCTTAAGTACTTCATAAGGCCCTGCAAATTTGGCATGAAAGGGAGAGCCTACTACAGGAAGAAGTGCCAACACTTGATCACTGACACTAAAGATACGCTTTTCTGCTCTACGATCAAACAACCTCTTCATCTTTTTCTGGGACTTTCCCAGTTTTTCCCCTGCCAGTTTACCAGCCTCATACAGTCGTCTTCTGAAACCATTTACATAATCAATCAGGTTTGTTGGAGGAGGCGCCTTCTTCCAGTCATCCTGTAGGACAGCCAGCGGACCACGAACAGTATGCCCAAACACCAGATCATTTGGGCTGAACCATGTACTCTCTTGAATGACCTCTTTAGCAGCCAACATAAGCCAGGGTAACCCTTCTTCCCAGTCACGCTTAAGCTCTGTGCAATAAGAACGTAGAAGGGATTTCAGAGTTTGGTGGAAGCGTTCAAGAGCTCCTTGGCATTGTGGATGGTAGGGAGTAGACTTGGCATGTTTGACATGTAGCTGTCTCAAGATTTCCGCAAACATGTTTGACGTGAAATTTGTTCCTTGGTCGCTTTGAATGACCTTAGGAATGCCTAAAACAGAAATGAACTGAGTCAGGGCTTTAACAACAGACTTTGTAGTAATGTTGCGCAAAGGGTAAACTGCAGGATATCGTGTACTTAAACACATCACAGTTAGCAAATACATGCTACCAGCTTTAGACTTGGGCAAAGGGCCAACACAATCGATAAGCAGATGTTCAAAAGGCTGAGTGACTGCTGGTATAGGACACAAAGGGGAAGGCTTAATGGTCTGGTTTGGTTTTCCTGTGACCTGACACGTATGACAGGTCTTGATGTAGGCTGAAATGTCCCTTTTGAGCTTTGGCCAATAGAAATAACCTATTCTAATAATAGAATTAGCCCAGCCAGAGGGCACACTCTGGGTGAGTTGCTCTTTTATGGGCTTGGCTCCTCCTCTTTTCAGGTGGAAGCCATTTGCCAGACGATCCACTATTAATCCTACAGAGCAACACAGGACACTAGGAGGTGTGGGCCGTCACAGGTGTGCCACCCGAATGCAAGTGCCTCAGTTGGTCCAGAGCTGGCCCATGTATAAGCCAGCTCTGGCAAACCAGATCCGGGCCACTGGGGGGCCGTCATTCTTTGCGGTGTGTCACCCGAATGCAAGTGCCTCAGTTGGTCCAGAGCTGGCCCATGTGTAAGCCAGCTCTGGCAAACCAGATCCGGGCCACTGGGGGGCCGTCATTCTTTGCGGTATGTCACCCGAATGCAAGTACCTCAACTGGCCCAGAGCTGGCTCACACATGGGCCAGCTCTGGCTAACCAGATCTGGACCACTGGGGGGGCCGTCATTCTTTGCAGTATGTCAGCCAAGTGCAAGTGCCCCATGTGGACCAGAGCTGGACCAGACGTCAGCCTAATCCATGCTGCATCTGGCCCGGATTAAAAAACAACAGTGGTACAATAATACAAATGACTTTATTTTCACAACTAATTGCCAAAATACATTTCCAATATTGAATAATCAATGCAAAGTGTTATCTAAGTGCAATATGGATCGGAACATTCAGTACTTTTTTCACAATTCAAAAAGCGGCAACATTTTAACACTGAAAAGTTGTATTGTTGGCAGCATATGACTGCTGTGGAGGACTAAACATGACATAAGTATAAATAAATAAATGCATAAATAAATACATAAATAAATGCTGAAATAAATAAATGTATAAATAAATAAATGCATAAATAAATAAATGCTGAAATAAATAAATGCTGAAATAAATGTATAAATAAATAAGAGTATAAATAAAATAATAAATGTTTTTTATTTATTTCTGTATTTCTGTTCACCTACATTTATTTATTTCTGTATTTCTGTTCACCTACATTTATTTATTTCTGTATTTCTGATCACCTACATTTATTTATTTCTGTATTTCTGTCACCTACATTTATTTATTTCTGTATTTCTGTGTCCATATGTAAATGAGGAGGTAGGACGTCCTAACCTCAGTCAAGAGCATGATTGGTCAAATCGGAGAGCCAGACAAAAGCAAACGATTCCCGATCCCAAGCCTCGCTCTCTGTTACGTTGTAAACCAGCTCCAGTTAGCTTAATGGCCTCAACCAGTGTGACAGGTTAACTGGCGTTCATTTTAACTTGCGAGGGTCCCAGATGTGCTAGCGGTGTGGTTTGAGAATCCTGTCTTGAGAGAGAGGGGTCCTCAGCCATGTCCGCTAACCAGGGAAAACATTCTGCTCATCGCTCCAAGTCATGTATATGTGTATTCGTTTTGACGTGGCTTGAGCACTTCTATCCACACGGAGATGCCGGGGCTGCAACCTGCAAACCACTGCTAGACGAGCGCTACAGAGCACAAATCGTCCAAAAGTGCATGTTGTCGGTCTCATATCTTTGTCGTGAATCTCTGTACTCTCAAACAACTCATGGGTGGAACAGTATTAAGCATTTGTTGACGTCGAGCAGCGTGGATACCGCTGTTAGCTCTTATGCTAGCTGTTGGCTGCTCACTGAGAGCGTAGCGTCCAGATTAACTGTTGACACATGTTACCATCGAGAGTGAGATACATGTCTGGGCTTTCTTATGAACCACTGTCGCTACAGGTGTTTGTATCACAGGTTGATCTGGACGTCTCACGATTTGCCACAGCTGACTGACCGCACGCTGAGTTCGGGCTGGATGTCAACGTACTCTGCAGACTGTTTGACCAGCAGGCTGTATGACAGTATACAGTTTTCACACTGACTTAGCTTCAGCTTCATAAAGATGTATGCGGCTCTGAACGATGGCTTTAAGTAACCATTTGAACGCAGTGCGGAATGAAAAATACCCGATGGTAACCGGTGTCACAAGGTAATCTGGACGCTGCACTACAGCGAGCAGCTAACAGCTAGCATAAGAGCTAACAGGGGTCTCCACGCGGCTCTCGAGCCGCTCGGCGTGAACAAATGCCTCAGCCTGTTCCACCCATGAGTTATTTGAGAGTACAGAGATTCACAACTAAGATATGAGACCGACAACATGCACTTTTGGATGATTTGTGCTCTGTAGCGCTCGTCTAGAATACACATATACATGACTTGGAGCGATGAGCAGAATGTTTCTCCTGGTTAGCGGACATGGCTGAGGACCCCCCTCTCTCCAGACGGGATTCTCAAACCACACCACCAGCACACCTGGGACCCTCACAAGTTAAAATGAACGCCAGTCAAATTCATCACTAAACCAGAGCTACATGAATAAATGTTAACAGCTAACAGTTAGCTGAGCAGGCTTACTGGTAGCCAGCAACGTTCCTGTGCATTTATTTATTTATACATTTATTTATTTATTTCAGCATTTATTTATTTATTTATTTCAGCATTTATTTATTTATGTATTTATGTATTTATTTACGCATTTATTTATGCATTTATTTATTTATACTTATGTCAGGTTTAGTCCTCCACAGACTGCAGCCATGCTGCATTCATGGTAAACACACATCCTTCATAATAAATGCACAGTATCAGAAATTATAGACTTCAAAATAAAAGTCTGACTTTTTTCCATTCTCATATACGACCCACTTGGGTCCTGACCCATCAGTTGAGAGCCACTGGCATAGACTGTTCAAAAACATACAATGCAGCAGAATGTTGCATAATACCTTAACATATTCTTACAACATCATCTGTCAGCAAACACATGTCAAGAGTCTACAGAACATTAATACGAATTTAACAATCACTGCCATATCTTCAGTTTAAAAACCAACATTGAACATTTTAGACAAAACAACTTGGCATAGACTTTCACACCATGCATAGGAACATCACATCTCCATGTGTTCCACCAGCAGTAGCACCTTACAAAAGTTGAAGAGAGTTCAGATCAAAAGTCTAAAATGCATTACGCATAAGAGCTTCTCTCATTGTCCATCCTTCTCATTTACTCACTTCCTCCGCTGTTCCCATCAGGTGCTTTCTGCAACCATTTTGTAATCCTGGTCTCGATTTCTTGGTCTGTGGCATCAGAAGTCAGACACACACATACGAACACATAAATAAATGAATATCACAGTACAGTTCACAAGTGACACATCTGATGACTAGCTCAATAAATATGAGTGGCACTACATTCCAACAGCCATCAGTGTGTTTGCCCCCGGCTTAGAAAATGAAAATAAGGATGTAGCCTGTGTCAGAGTAAACTGGCATACCGGTATAAGTGCTCGACCGGAGCAATGCATAACCATATTCAGTACAAGCATGTACCACTGAGCCATCAGCTATTCTGGATTGCACAACCTCATCTCAAACAGGCTGGGCTTTGAAACAGTTTTCTTTACCAGGTAGGCACTGATTAGCTCCTCTGTCTTTTCACCAAGGTAGAGAATGAGGCCTCTGAACACAGCCTCTCTTCTGGACTCAATGCTGTTGCCCTATAAAAAAAGAAACGAGATCATGCTAAGTACAAACATCAGAATGCTAATACATAACTAACTATTTAACTGCAATAAGTACATGCCTCATTTACCATGTCATGGGTCTCATCAAGTTTCTTACCAACAGTGTAGAGGCTCAACAGCCTGGGCGTGTATTGGTCCAACTTCCCCAGTAATGTGAACTGTAGTGGCTTTAGTGTGATCCTCAATAATTCCTCCTCGATCTGCAAAAGAGGTCAGAAGAGAGATGGAGAAACATCATGAGATACAGAAAAAAAGAATAACAGAGACACAGAGCCACAAAAACAGAACAGAGTCATGCATTTTATTCTGACAGCCTAATCCGACTTAATTTGCTACATTTCAGACTGGCCTGTCACGACATTTTTTTCAGTGAAAGACCAGAATCTCTGCCCCCAAAAATTACTTTTTGTCTGGTCCATAAACTAATTAAAATAATCTAACATGTGTCCACTTTCCCCACAACAATTGTTTTTACATACCTTCACCCAGTGCGCTTGACACGATAAATCACCTGATAAGCACACAATGACATAGCAACTTACCACTAAAGAGATTGTCTATGCAGCACGCATCTCACGCTGCTCCCTGTACAGTGGGCTTTCTATTTGAGAACTCTAAAGTCGGCGCGGTGTATCACCTGCAGCGTGGCTCGCTCTGCCCTCTGCTGCGGTTCACGGCTAACAAGCAGAGCTAACGTAACAGCCAAGATGCAGGCTACCTGCTAGTTAGCAGCCACCGCTGCGACCAAAAACCGGCCACACAAACCCACACCCACACACACGGCCGACTTGCAGCTAACACTCATCGCTAAGGGTGTTAGCTAACGGCTAACCCCTTTAGTGAGGGGTAGCTCCGTACACCGGGGTGTTAGCCGTGAGCGAGGGGCTAATGCCTCGCTAACGGCTAATGCCTCGCTAACGGTGTTAGCCGTTAACGATGTTAGCTGTAAAGCCTGGTTTATGCTTCTGCGTCGCGGCGACGGCGTAGCGACGTCGTCGACCCTACGCCGTCATTGAGCATTCGAAGTTCTGCGTCGAGGAACGCGTTGTTCTGCAATTCACCGGTGTGGCTGTGTCTGTTTGGTTTCGGGGGGGTTCCTTGGTTTTCTTCCGGTCAGACAGTAACCATGGCAACTGAGATGGAGCGGGTGTTTTTGGAGATGGAGCTCGTGGATATTGAACAACAAATGCTGTTATTACAAATGTTGAAGCGCAGGCAACACAGAAGACATTTGCGGAGGTGGTGTGTCCGACCAATCACAGTCCTTGCCGTTCGCGTCTCGACGCGTCGACTTGATTTTTTGGGATTTTTTGGAGGCGCACGTCAGGCTATGGCGTAGGGTCCGCGTAGGGGTCTGCGTCTACGACGTAGCTACGCCATCGCCGCGACGCAGAAGCATAAATCAGGCCTAAGTGAGGGGTTAGCCGTTAGAGAGGGGTTCTGCACAGTGCCATAGATAGAAATGCATACGACATAGTTTACTCTATCACTCTGGTTCTGCATGGTTCTGGTTCATGGTTCTGGTTCTGCATGCAGCCGAAAACCGGCACCCGACACTGTCTGATTAATACTTGAAGCAAGTATTTTAAAACTTGCTAACATTAGTTTCAAGTTACGCTGAAGTCTTTTGAAGCCACTATTGTTAATTACAAATTACATACAGAGCCTCCAGTTTTTTTTTTACTTATTTCTACAACAATGTAAAGCCTGAAAGACTGTAGTAATTAACCAACTATATCACTAACATTAACTTAATTCTTACCTCCCATTTTTCGAATTTCTCCTTCTGTCTTTGCTCAGACGTTTGGCGCGAATACCCAGATTGCACCGCAGGGGGCGCAGTCGGAGTAAATACAAAGTGTGGATCTGCATCACAGTTGCCAAGTCCGCTTATTATAAGCGACTATGGGCTTGTTTTTCTGTAAAGTTGCTTATGAATATTGGTAGTCGCGGGTTGCGGGTTTTTGGGCTTGTTGTGAAAGTGTTCCCCTTCCTATTGTATTGCATGTCATATTGTCTTGAAGTCCTGGAACTAAAACAAAAAGGATCATAACATATAAAAAACAATGCAAAATTCAATGATATTTCTGGATTCAGGGTGATATTTGTGAGTATGCAAAGTGTAATAATATCTCTCTTTTTTTGTTTTTTTTTGTATTTTACCACGAACGCAGAAGTCGCTTGTTTTGGGCTTGTTTTTATAGGCCCGCTTGCTTGTTTCTCTTGCGATATTTGGCAACACTGATCTGCATCAGAAGATTTGTTGATCCGCTTACATACAGCTTGTTAGGGAAAACAATCAAAATGACTTATGTTTTGAACAAATGTAGAATAATTCACAACTTGATATATTCATGTCTAGAGACAAACTTTGATTTGTATTGTTATTATCACAGGCTTAATTATGCTACAATTAATCATTCTTAGATTGACATGTTTCAGTGTATAGAAACGCCTGTAGAAACCAATAAGACTTATGTGGGAACCATTAAGACTCCTATAGGGGACTCCTGTAGGAACCACTAGACTCCCTTAGGAACCATGCAATATGCTCTTTAACTCTTTTAGAAATGTGAAAATTTCTAAAAAAAAAAAAAAAAAAGGGGGGGGGGGGTTAATTTGAAGACCTCACATGCATCGGGATGACCTTTCAAGTTTCTGAAGGTTGTATGGGCTGGGGACTTTACAAACTGCAGAGGCCATGTCAGGATTTCAGCCTTCTCGGACAAAGCTTTGATCATTTCTTAAAGAAAAGGGATTGTCCTGCCTTTTTAAAATTCAAATGTGTTAGGGCGGTGTTTAGTTCAGTTGGTAGAGCACCCGACCCATGTGTTGAGGCAATAGTCCCCACTGCAGGTGGCCCCGGTTCGAATAATGCGTTCAGCGGCCCCAAAAATATACTTTAAAAAAAAAAAATTCAAATGTGTTAAACCTGTCTTTTTTTTTTACCTTAGACAGTCCCCTTTGACCCTAGTCAAAGTCACTCTAGGGTCTAATAAACTCAAACACAATTGGCCCATGTATCGCGTACCATCACATAAACGGTATCATCATTGCCAGACTTGGCCCACATCTGGTTAACACCATTTGTACCTTGTCAGAAATAGACCTGAAGTGCCAGCTTGATGCCAGATCTGGCCCAGACCTGTCTGTTACAGATCTGGGCCACATACACCTAACCACAATTGGCCCACATTTGGCATGCCATTTCATAAACGGTGCAATCACTGCCAAACCTGGCCCAGACCTGTCTGTTACAGACCTGGGCCACATACACCTAACCACAATTGGCCCACATTTGGCATGCCATTACATAAACGGTGCCATCATTGCCAGACCTGGCCCACATCTGGCTAACATACTATTTACCAGGTCAGAAATAGGCCAAAAGTGCCGGCTTGATGCCAGATCTGGCCCAGACCTGTCTGTTACAGATCTGGGCCACATACACCTAACCACGATTGGCCCACATTTGGCATGCCATTTCATAAACGGTGCAATCACTGCCAAACCTGGCCCAGACCTGTCTGTTACAGACCTGGGCCACATACACCTAACCACAATTGGCCCACATTTGGCATGCCATTACATAAACGGTGCCATCATTGCCAGACCTGGCCCACATCTGGCTAACATACTATTTACCAGGTCAGAAATAGGCCAAAAGTGCCGGCTTGATGCCAGATCTGGCCCAGACCTGTCTGTTACAGATCTGGGCCACATACACCTAACCACGATTGGCCCACATTTGTCATGCCATAACATAAACGGTGCCATCACTGCCAGACCTGGCCCACATCTGGCTAACATACTATTTGCCATGCCAGATGTAGGCCAGAGGTGCCGTCATGATGCCGGATCTGGCCCGGACCCGCTTGCTATGTGGGCATTATCTTAAAATTAGCATCATAGCTCCGCCTCAGATCAGATGTCCGTTAACTTGCCCCACTTTTGATCCACTTCGCTCTGTACAATCCCCGCGCCTCTCCATTTTTCGTCTCCTGTCACTTCTTCTCCGCTGTGAATGACAGATAGCCACAGTGTCAGTGACGTCTCTACAATAAGCTGGCGCCCTCTGCCGTTGCGGTCATGTAGCGACCCAGACAATTATCAGCATGTGTCAACGGTTAGACCCCGATTATAAGACAACCCCACTTTTTCACATAATTTTCATCGAAAAAAACCTTGTCCTATATTCGGGTCAATACGGTATATATACATATAAATATATACATATATATATATATATATATATATATATATATATATATATATATATATATATATACATATATATATATATATATAGATATATATCGTTCATATCACAGTTTTGTGGTCATGGTTTTCAGTTTGGTTCAGTATACGCTGATCGTTAGGAAAATCAATTATGTCTTTTACAGTCAGGTTAAAACTGAAAGAATGAGGCAGTCTGACAGTTGATACATCATTGTGACAGTCTTAGGTTAAAAGTAGGTAAAATTCTGGCACTGAAGAGAGGTGATATTGCTAGTTACAACATGCTTTTCATTTATTTGGCAAATAAAGTCATCTTTAACAAATACTAAGAACAAATAGTTATTCACTGTCACTAATGTAATGTAATGGGCAGTCACAGTCAGGAAACTTTCAGTAGCCCTGGAGGTCAATCCATCACTAGTAAGCGCTACATAGGCTATGTCAGACAACTCTTTAAAAAATTCCTCGCCGGGTCTCTTCATAAAGTGCGGGAATTACCGTGTTGCTGAAGCGTTTGCGGAGGGGGAATTTATTTAATATTGTGGCTCGAGTGTTTTAATCATACAGAAAAAAATCCCGCACCCTCCACCACAGCAAAAGGCTGCATATCTTAGGCCAGGGACGTGCACATGATTATAGAGGGGCAGGGGCTCAAAGTCAGAAAAGGGCAGTATGTGTGCGTGCATAGCGCGGGCCACATTTTTTTCAGACCTTAATAACACAATATGTAGATTAATGTAAATTTAATAAACAAAGTACATATAGAAAGCTTACTTCGTAGCTGAATATCCTGTGTAGCTGTGACTGATATGCAATTGCCATTTCTTTTGCGTCAACAAATTATTGTCAAAATGACTTTATTCACATCATCATAATACTGAGGTTTTGCAGATATGCAATTCAGCTGCAATTCTTAAAAATCAATAAAACACTGGTTTATGCAGAAGCATTCATGCAACTACAACTACTACTAATAGTGCTACTAAAGCAACCCTACAATAAGCCAGCATATAAAATGGTGTAGTTTCGGGGCTCTCTTCATCAAAGGTGTCAGCGTGTAGTTTGGTGATAAAAGAATTCTGCGGAGGCAAGGTGGGGTGGAATGATAGAGCAATCTTTACTGAAACTGATCTCAAGCCAGTGTCTGAATCAGAGGCGGCCGCTCTCTGGTGTTCTCAAATCCTGGCAAAGTTCTGCCCAATGCTTTGCCCTCTGCTCTACCAGAAATCCTCTCTTTAGGAAATCTACAAGTAACCACCCCTCATTTTCTCTCCTTGCGGGCCTTTTTAGAGTCCCTTCTCTAGTACACACCTACTTCTGCTAATGGGCTCTTTGCACGTCAGCTTCCGCGTTCATGTAATACGGCTCATTCACTTCCGGTTGCCTAGAGATGGCGCTCTTCTACAGTCGATGCCTGACAGACCAGCCGAAGATGACGATTAACAATGTCCATCGCATTTGTAAAGCGCCAGCGAAAGCCCCGAAGAGCAAGCTGGTGAAAGGATTTAGCATGTACGCGAATTCTTATGTGTTTGAATGTGAAGGTGAGTCTCCTATACTTGTGTCTTTGTGGTTGGGATAGCTAGAAGCTATGGTGCTAGCTAGGCTGGTTGCAACAGTAAACATTGAGCCTACTGTATCTATCTATACATGTCACATTATGCTATATTAGAAATGAGACTGACAACTTCTCTCAAGACATGCGCAACAGCACAACTTTAATAGCGCAATCTGCCGCAGAATGAAAAAAAGCAAGTCCTTAAAAAGTGTGTCTTGACAAGATGAATATGGGTTTTGAAGAAGTTGCTGTCTCAAGGTGCTGGCTACACTGTGTTGATGCTATGACCTGCACCTTCTTCTTGTGCACATCTGTTTGACAGTGTGCCTGCACAGTGCATGGCTGCCCTTGTTTGCATAGTTAATAGCCGTTTAAATACTGGGCAGCAAGCTGCCAATTCGGCTGTACTTTTTGCGGCTAGGTCCACGGATTTAGACAGAAGGCGGTAAATTGGAGGTCTGTTCTGGTCCGCCAATTTACCGCCTCGGAGGGAACGGTTGCTACTTTCAAATTAAAAGCCCCCCGCTAAGAACCCAGTTCTAAACTCTAATGGGGTGCAATGTAAAGCTCTTTTTTTGAAGATAAATTCGTTGTCTTTCTGACAGAGAATACAACGTACTTTACCTTCAGCCTCCAGTCAGTCCCCTGACCTCAGCATCATCGACACGTCTTGAAAATGAGTTGTAGGGATTTTAGAAAAGTTGTTTTTATTGAATTCAAGGCGTGCACATGTTCGCAGTTCACTGATAATCTCTGGTACACCTCCATGCCCCCCCCCCCCAAAAAAAAAAAATTTCTCATCAGATCTACACGATTCACGTAGGTCACCTATTTTGGTTTCAAAACGGCGAATTTCGCCGAAAGGTGAGTGGTTTTCATGCCTGTCCCATAAGTCATCCAACTTGGCTGCAGTCAACCTTAGGTCTTCTCCCCACAATCGCCCAAATGGTCTCCACCTTTTGGCGTGAGGGTCAAACTCAGTTTAGTACTTTATGGTGGCCTTGCCATCTGCTAACCTTTAACACACACACAGCTGAAAAACAACTCCAGGACCCCTGGACCTGCAAGCTCGACAAGGTCTACATTCCTTCACTCACACAAGGAAAAACAATTAGTCATCCCTTACAAAAATGTCCTGTGGTAAAATACCATAAAAAAAATCCAATTTCTGTGGTACTAGTACTTCATGTTCTTGTGGTACTGTACCTCATGTTCCTGTAGTAAATGTGGTACTCGAGGGGTTCCTGTGGTATTTTGGGACATTTACCACAGGATTGTACCTCAGGCACTGCGGTACTATACCGTACATTCTGTAGTACTTTACCATACATTCTGTGGTACTCTACCGTACAATCTGTGGTACTATACCATACAATCTGTGGTACTATACCGTACATTCTGTTGTACTTTATCACACATTCTGTGGTACTTTACCGTACATTCTGTGGTACTATACCATACATTCTGTAGTACTTAACCATACATTCTGTGCAGGGGCGGCTGGTATATATGGGCTAACAGGGCTAAGCCCTCCCTACCTTTTACAGTAAAAATGAAAAAATATTATTAAAAACCTTAGAACACATTGTTTTAAATTTTGATTGAACCTAAAACAGCAACAGCACCAAAAAGTGGCAGAAAAAACCCAGGATATATGAGCACAGTTGCAAGCTTCCATTCACTTTTGATTGACAGGTGTCGTGACACGCCCCCATTTGGGCTAAATTCATTCAGCCCAAACTCAGTAGCGTAAACTTCCATTGACGTTTGATTGACAGGTGCCCTGACACGCCCCCTTCATATGCTGCCCATTTGGGATAAATTAATTCAGCCCAAAGGCTGACCTTCGACCTATCACAGCGTGGTAGCAACAGTACTGACCTTCGACCTATCACAGCGCAGTTCTAGTTGGCGCTTTGTACCGCCTACTTCCGGGTTATGGAGCTCGGATTAGTTCCAAACACTGTTATTTGGGCGCTGGACCTCATTCACTTACATTGCGGCGCATCGAATAATTCCAGAGGTAAGTTGCTGAAATATCGACCTCTTTTGAATTGTCAACTGTCTATATTGTATCAGAGGCCCTTTGTGATACTTATACTGGTTTTCATTTGTACGTGCACAGCGTAATTATCTATATTTTATCTTGGTTGTTAGAGCCAATTTTCAAGCATTGCCTGCTAGCTAGTTAGCTAGCGTGACTTCACCAGCTGTAAAGGTAACGTAATAGTCCGGTAATGAATCGCTAGCAACTTTTATATTAAAGATGTTTGGTAACTAACAAGCAGGATTTACATGTATTACTAAGGGGTTTTATTTATTTTGGCTTTTATCTGCTGAACCTGACCGTGTCAGCCATCGTTAGTCGGTTATGTGTGTGATATAGGACTCGTTCTAGCTGCGTTTGTGATAAATATTTCATTTAATATGTCATTGAATATTGGGACATACTACCTTTTTTATTATGTGACGTGTTGTTGGCTGCATTTAATTTTTTTGTGCTGTTCCGTGTTCAATTTAACATGGTTACTCTCATTACTTCATGTAGGCTGCTGTGCTTTATTTTAGGCAGCGGCTGCTGCTGGTGGTCACTGCGGCTGACGGTGGTGGTCACGGCGGCTGACGGTGGTGGTCACGGCGGCTGACGTTGGTGGTCACGGCGGCTGACGGTGGTGGTCACGGCGGCTGACGGTGGTGTTAACGGCGGCTGACGGTGGTGTTCACGGCGGCTGACGGTGGTGGCGGTGGCTGCTGCTAATGGTCTGCGAATTGGCTGCTAATTGGTCCTTCTCCTGAGTGTTTTTTTTTCATTTGGTTCTTCATGGTTGCGATGTCATGGATCACCTGCCCCTGGTTTTTGTTTTTCTTGTTCACACACACACAAACACACATTCTTGTTGTCTGTCATTGTTTAATAAAAAATACTTTCTTTGAAAACATTGATTTGTATCCAATTAATTAACAATTATTGCCATTATTGTTATTATCATCTTTATTATAGTTAATATTGTTATTGTGTACTCCTGTATGCTTTGGCAATATTGTGAACCAGAGATAGAGAGAGAGAGAGAGAGATTTTCGGCATCAGGCCATTCTTATGTATGTCTCCCCAGTGTTGCCATAGAGCACTTCCTAAGTAATAAGCAAGTAATTTCCCCCTGGGATTATTAAAGTATTTCTGATTCTGATTCTGATTCTGCTTCTGATTCTATAACAAAACATACACTGTTGTTGTTGCAACTTGATGTGATGCTACTGTTGCTGCTGTGTGAAGTATTGATAAATGCAATGCATTCGTTAACCCACCCACCCAAAATCACCACCAGCCGTCACTGATTCTGTGGTACTATACTGTACAATCTGTGGTACTATACCATACATTCTGTGGTACTATACCGTACATTCTGTGGTACTATACCACACATTCTGTGGTACTATATTACATATCCTGTGATACTGTACTATACCATATACTATACTATACACTACTACAAATCTAAACACAACCTTTAAAATGATATTTTATTTAAAGCCCCTGTACAGACTTCTCATTTAGTGTTGATTTTGTCGGCCCCAGTGGACAAAAGTGGTGGTGTTTTGCCGGAATGAAGGCTGCATTTCCCATGAGCCCTAGCGCCCACTGTCGTGAAGACGTTTGTCTGGCCGGCGCGTGTAGATTTGTTTTGGAAACGTCAGAAACTGAAACATTTATAATGACAGAGGATATTACCGATGCATCGTTGCAGGTCGGCTGGGCTGGGGCATACACACAGCTGAAATGGATGCGTGATCTAAGACATTTGTTGTTGTTTTTACGAGTGTAGTATCTAGAGCTAATCTAGTGGTAACGTTAGCCAGCTTTGTTGTAACAACACAAATTCTTGTATTGCTGTAAACTACGTCCCGCATTACATTTCACAAATGAAATAAAATTTACATAACTGTCTAGGAGGAATCGGGCAAATTCTGGATCCGACTTGAATCCCTTCAAGCCACGCAACTCTCTCTATCTCTCGAAGGAATCGCCAATGTTTATCCGTGTTTTAGCCCTAGCTCGATCGGATTCCCTCTTGGCCTTTCGTTGGTCTTCGGTTCGAATTCTTTTTCTCTTCTTTGTCTCATTATCAGCCATGACAAAAGTTTTAGCTCGGTTAGCACTGGTTAGCGTAGCAACAAAACAGCTATGCTGTCCTGAGTGTCGTCAGTTCCGGTCTGACTGCCATAAATCGTTTCGTCAGTGGTCCGACCCAACCGATGCCTTTCAGAGGTATAGAAGTAGACTACTTAGAAAAAGTGTATCTTCACACTGATGGGCTCATTTGCTGTTGTAGGTAACAGAGACACATCAGCAGAAACCAGAGACTTTTGCATATCAAGTTAAAAGCTCCGTACAGGGGCTTTAAATCTTAAAATATGCAGTATGAGATACAAAGAATAAAACATGTATCATTAGTGGATTTAGGAACAATGAAAATAAACCAATGTTTATAAATTATATTTAACAGAGACCACCAGAATAAAATGGAGGGGATACTGAATTTACATTCTCTGGTGGCCAAACAGAAACACTGTTTTTTTTAGAGTATTTTATTTTCCTTTTTAACAGTTCACTCAAAATATTATTCCTTAAATCTAAACTAAGTAAAATTAAAGATCATAATGTGTTGCCATCCAGATACCTAAATGGTACAGTATCATTACTACTTGGTCTCTCTCACACACACAAACACATACACACACACAGCTAATGCAGCCTGAGACCTATATTAGCTAAACAATAAGCTACACCAATTTCCCGACTTGCCGAAACCGAGTCATGACTTCCAAACTGGTAGGCTGATATGATATTTTTTCCAAGGTTGCACATTAACACAGCTTGCTTAACAAAAAGAAAGTCATGGGAGGGCAAGTGCAAACTAGAAATACAGGCTACACATTGACAAATGTGACAAAACCAAGACATGACTACTGTGACTGTTAGTAGGAACAGCAATGTTTACAGCAGCAAAGTCATACTAAACTCAATATCTGGAAGAAATTTCAGATTTGTGGCAAGATAAACAGCCGAGACAGACAGCTGTCAGATTATTCTTAACTCTCATTCATAAGCAGTTAGCTTAACAAGCACAAATGGGCGATTTTCTGAAATATGACTCATATTTAAGCATGTTGAATAAGTGGAAGGCGACTTGTTAGCCCCCAAAAGGAAGTTATGTTAATGGAATTATAACTCACAAAGGTTCAAGTCGCTCCACTGTCACGTCTCAACTCATATGTGTGTGGTGGAGTTCTCCATGAGGCAGCAGCTTCTCTCTCTCTCTCACTCTCTCTCTCTCTCTCTCTCTCTCTCTCTCTCTCTTAGATATACATATATAGATATATAGATATATCTATATATATATATTAGGGCTGTCAAATGATTAATTTTTTTAATCGCGATAAATCGCATTTTGTCCATAGTTAACTCGCGATTAATCGCAAATTAATCGCAATTTTTTGGGCACATTTTTTTCTGTTCTAAATATATCTTAATGTATTTTTCATGCTCTTAATACTTTAAAGAAACTTCTCTCCTCCCAGAAGTTCACTTATGTACCTGTCATATAAGTGAAAAAGTACTTCAGTTATTGAATATTTATTTTGAATATAATTTGGGGGAATAGAAATTCCCCCAAATTATGCCAAAGCACATTTTTTCCAAACAAAGAATTGTATAATGACCAGCAGGAGACCACTGATGTGTGGAGTGATTTTGCTAACACTACACTGAATAATAGTGAAGTTATTGAATATTATTTGTTGTATCTCTTTTCGGTGTTGCACTTTGTGGACGGTCCCTGCGCCCCTCGTCTCACAGCCGGCTGACCATAGAGACCAGAGTTAATGTCCAGACGCTCGTTTTGACGAAAATACGGTTTAGCTCGTTGTCTTCCTTATTACGGTAGCACAGAGTCGTTGTTTGTGTTTTAACAATTTTTCGCTTATGAGTTATTGATCCGGGAAGTTCGAATCAGTGAATATATTTCCAACTTTACCGAACTAAATCATGCCACATAAGTCAGTTACGCATCATATCAACACTGGCTGAGCTCGCTTGCGTACCTGTACTGTAAGTGTTGTTATTCAGTTTTGAGATGCTGCCGCTGTTTCACGGGAGATCATCGTGATGATGAGACTCCACCTGCACGAACCGCGGACTCACTGAAGTTACTGTGAGTGACTACTGTGCACTCGAGTGGCTGTAATTCAAGGCAAGAACACGGCGCTGACCGGCCAGGAGCATAAAGGCCACCGTGTTCTTCCCGAACCGCCAACCCTGCTTCTTCTTCTGAGTCCCTTTCTTATTCTTCTGCCACCGTCTGGATCAAGACTACAGGTGCCACTTACGGCCGTAAATCATACATTGCGCGTTTTTTTTTTCTTTTTTTATACCGAGCGTTAATCGTGCGTTAAAAAAAATAACGGCATTAAGAGGATGTTGCGTTAACGAGTTATTAACGCGTTAACTTTGACAGCCCTAATATACGGAGCCCCTATGGGAAAAAACAAAAAAATAAACTTTTCTCGTGCTCACAAGAAAAGTTTCTTGTGCTCACGAGATACTTTTCTCGTGAGCACGAGAAACCTTAGGTTTAGCACAGGCAGCTGTGCTTCCTGTGCATACATGCCTCTAGGCTGATTAAGATCATTAACCTCAAAGAATGGCTGCAGAAGTGGGCTTATTCTCTTTCCTGAAAACGCGAAATGTACCAGATAGTGTCATCAACCAACTAAAAGATGACAAGGTAAAGATAAACGTTAACTTTAGTCACATAAGTAAGCAATACATGTATAGCCTCGTGTTGCTAGCTTTCTGTACCTGCTATGTAAATGTGATTTTTCAAACGTTTTTGACGTTTGCCTTGCTTATTACAGATCGACATCAACGTCATAGGTGTTATGACAGATGAGGAGTTAGGACAGTATATTGTACGATATGGGGACCGACTTGCACTCAGGGCATTTTGTCGTCAAAGAACTGTGACAAACGAAGAAGCGGAGACAGTGAAGTCCGCTCTCATGCAGAGTAAGAGACAGGCTCGGGGAACAACGGCAAACTCCTTCCAACAGAGACACAGAAGGCTCAGGTATTGTTGGCAATAAACATGCAGTCAAAACCGCCCAGCGGGTTGAAATGGGATGGCTCCACTTTGATAAGGACACCTATCACCAGATCAAAACAAGAAATGGAGGTGGAACACGGCACCTGTCAGTCCAGAAATCAGTAACTATGGGTGAACTTCTGGAGACGGGCAAGGGCTTGTTTTTTCCAAATGGATATTCATCCAAAGGACCAGTGGAAGACTTCGAGTTTGATATTCGTGATTACAGTCACAATGAAGTATCCCCTGAAGTCACAGTGAGCCAGCTGTACGAGCAGACTAAGCTACGAATGCTGCGCATCTACACAACCTCCAAGGCTAAAGACGTAATACTTCTCTCTGATGCATCATCGGATTTCGAGCCCACAGATGAGAGGCCAATGAAGGTAATTTATCTTCTGCCACATTTCTGTTATCAACTACTGTAGATACTGAATTTATATTGATTGATATAAAGGGTGAAATCTGGGGAAGGGGGGTCTGTATAAAGTCTGTATAAACCTGGAAACAGTGTGTAACAGCTGCCCTGTATAGATGTATAGAGGAACACAGAACATTAACTATCATCAAATCCTGGCCGATCATGTTAATAAAGCTAGCTCACCATCGAGGTAAACGCGCACATCAGCCTCTTTCGCAGTTTGGAGACGCACGTATAGTTTCAGCTGCCTTGTAATGTTGCAGCCAGTTGTGAGCAACAAACAGAATATCAGTACTGATGTTTTCATGAAATCCATACATTCAGTGACACCTGAACAACATCAATGTATGATTCAGACATTAATCTCACATGTATCAAACTTGCCTGAGCCACATTAATAGCTGTACTTTAAAGGAAAGTAGATTATGTTATAGATGTAGTACTATAATAGTACAAATACATGAAAGTTGGTTTGTGATTGTGGAGAGCTTTGTTTGTGCACACTTCTGCTAATTAAAGATATGCAATGTAGGGCATTTGTACTCTTTGTAATGTTCATTATAGACCAATCTGTGTTCTTAAATATGGCTTACTCAATTAGACGACATTAAACGGGGCAGACTGTGGGTGCAAATGCTGCACAATTCTGGTGCAATTAGCAGGCGCAATTCATACTTTGTGGATCTGGCCAAAATAATCTTGTTTATCTGTCTTTCTTCTCATGAAATTCAACAACTAGAATGAATCACTTCCTTTATGGTTGGTGTGATTAGCATTGTATATCGCACCTGTCTCATATGCAATGAGTAGATGATATAGGCTGTAAAAAGGTATGCATTTGACACATTTTTATTGTTTTCAAAAAAGTAGTCCATTTAATAAGGTCCACATAGCTCTCTTACCTGTGGTCTTATTCAATATGTGTACTGTACATTCACTGCCGTCCTCAGTGATTTTTGAGGATAAATCTATTGTCTTAACTCAATGCCGAATGTATTAGGAACATGAAGCCTTCAAAAAAACAAACTATTTATCTGCTGAGTCAGGGGTGATAGTTGAGTTGCAAGAGGTCAAGAGATGTAAATACAATTTTCTAAACATAATTGCTCCACTTCTATCTCCACTTATGTGCATGTTCAATCACAATAAGTTCAGAAAGACTTGTTTTGAGCAGTTGGATAATCATGGCTGTATAAGCCTATAATTTGCTGATCTGCTGACTAGGACAATGCAGAGACGATCCTTGAGGAACAAAACCAGGAGACGTCATCACTGGAGGACTAGAACTGATCATCGAGTGGATCATCCAGAGAGCTCCACTGATTTAGATCCAGAACCCAGTGCCTCAGTGCAGGAAAACCATGAAAAAGTAAGCCCCAGTATTGCATTTTTATAGACCCAGTCTGTGATATACAGTAAGGAACTTGTGTTGTATGGAGATTAAAGGGACATAGGGCAGGATCTAGAAATAAGACTCAATATCAACACGACGGCCTTTAGGGTAACTGCAGCCATCAGCCAAGCCGGCGCGGGAGCGCGTATGAACTCTTCTCAGCAGTGCAGCTGATGCTGTGACACGTTATTTATTTACTCGCTGTTCACGTCACTGTTTACTGCAAGACCTCCACACATGCCTCCCCGGAACTTCGTTGGTAGCCTACATCTATGAACAGCATCATCTCAAGCGATGAAGTAAGTAAACCCAGTGTTTATTTTAGTGAAACCTTAGTATTAGGGCTGTCAGGCGATTAAAAAAATTAATCTAATTAATTACAGGATTTGTAATTAATTAATCTAATTAATCGCATTTTAATCTCATATCTGCTAAAGGTACCCAAATACAGAATTCGAATTCTAGGACATTACAAAAGTGTATTGCGTGACTAATCAGTTGAATACACTAAGAAGAGAAGAACTTGCCATTCAAAGGCCCGAGCAACGATGTGCTCGCCTCGCTCCCCTGAGTCGCGTCCATGTCTGTTGTCATCCTGCTTTGACTAGCGACTCGGGCTGTAACGATACACCAAACTCACGATTCGGTTTGTATCACGATTTTTGACTCACGGTTCGATACAATCCTCGATTTTTTTTTCTTTCTAAATTAAACATTTTATTTATGTAACATTTCAATAACTTATGTATATGATACTTGTCTGATGGTATCAGAGGTGCAGTATTGTGGAGGGCGTGTCTATCTGATGGTCTATTAACTGCACAGATCCCTCACTCAACTTAATACAGAGAAATGTCCCACAAAACAACGTTACAGTACCAAACTAAGGTAGCATAGTAACTGTAACTGTCTTTGGGAACAAGTTAAAAATACCACAGCTGTAAGTGGAGAAGCGTCCTTCCTCCCGCCCGTCCTACAGACTCCTCGTCACATTTCTGCCATGCAAAAACACTTTACCTCACCGAGTGTTTCTGATGAAAAAAAATCTCAGCGACGGTCAGCCCTCCGGACCGAGACTTCAGTGAACTTTACCCCGGAAGACAGTCTCCGTCGGTTTTGAGTGACAGGGGAGACACCGGGGAAACCCCTTGAAAACACACACACACGTCATCATCATGACGTGTACCGTCACGTCTCTTTAGGAGCCGCAGCCGCGCTTTCTGTGTAAATTACGCAGCGGTTCGTCTTTACAGCAATGCTTCAGTCTGTGTGAACGAACAAAGGTGGAGAATTGGCGAACGACCGCTGCGGTGTTAATGTGGTTACAGCTCATAGGGCTGATCTGGACTGGAAGTTGTGTTACGATTCTGCCTTCTCACAGAGCGAGACAGGTTCGTGGATCTGAGTGTCGCCATTTCAGCTTCGATTAGTTACAGCCCTACTGGCGACGCAGGTGGGAAGTGACGTGCCACTGCCAAGTAGCCTACGGATCATTCAATGGGCCAAATTTAAAATGCTCGCGCATTAAATTGCCACTCAGAATCTCAGAATTAATTGCGTTAATTTTTATAACGCGTTAATTTGCAGTGTAATTAATTAATCTAATTAACGCGTTAAACTGACAGCCCTAATTAGTATATTTCTTTGACAACATTTGCGCATTAATTCAGCAAAGTGATAGTTGTAGTGTAAATACGTTTACTTTGCACTGGCCAAATGGTTACTAAAGTTCAAATTACACCAGCCACAGTGAATAACGAGCTAGCGATAGCTATTGTTTTGTGAAGCTAATGCTACTGCCACCAACGTTATGGTGTTTGACGAGCACTTGGCTTGTGGCTGCAGCTAATTTCTGACTGTAGTACTTACCAACATAGCTAATATTTCTAACATTGGATAAAGCTTGCTAACACGCTGACATAAGTGTGCAGTCATTATCATGTAACAGCAATAGTATGATTCAATGTCTCAAGCCAAGTGTTATGTACCTTTGCCACTGAGATGTGTGAAACCATTCCCATTATAAGACAATATGAATAGCACTGCACCTTAACAGTAAATACAAGAAAAACAGAAATCATAGCTGGTATTATACTAAGTTGAATCAGAATAAAAATAACATCAAGTAAAATCATAACATCCCTTTGAGGATTAATAAAGTTATTCTTATTCTCATTGTTTTTGTTTCAGGATTTGGAATTGACTATGGAAGGAGTGGCACACATGGAGGAGTCTTCAGAGGAGGAGAATGTGTCGGCAGGTCCCGGACCAGTGTCTGAGCAGGAGTGTCCACCTGGAGATGTGCTGCCTGGAGCTGCTGTGTTCTTCACATCTGAGCCAAAACTCCCTAACCCCTTTGCGAACTACATAGGTTACAAAGAAACTGTTTTGTGTATCTGATCACAATACCTCAAAAAATAAACATTTTTAGCCAAAGATTCCACTTTCATCCAAAAATAAATGCAATTTATGTACAATATGTATTTTATTTTCAAAGTTTTACAGTGAAAAGAAATTATTTTTCAAATTTGCATTATGTACACATTTTTTTTTTTTTTTTTTACATGTCTATAATAAAATCAGTGTGTGGTAGACAAGACGGTCTTGTCTTCTCTTTTCTTGCTCACAACTCTGGATCATGTAGCTGAGGCCTTTATGGAGAGAAGAGAAAAGTAGCATTAGAAAACATGCTCACAAAGCTCCATAATCAAATCTAGTAATTATTATTTTCAACTCTACCCTGGCAGAACAGATATAACTAATGGCTTGATGCTGATTGTTTGAGCATTACAAAGTGCCAGACTTTCAAATGAATTAGCAGCGTATTAAACTTGGTGATAGTGAGCAGAAGATCTACATTTTGCTGCAGTATTGGACCTCAGTACAGTACAGCTGGCACTTACAGAGAATGACTTGTGACTAACTTCCAAATTGGTTTTTAATTTAAATGTTTTGACTTTGAAACTAATCAGACATGGATAAAAGCACCACCTGAGTTTGTTTACATGCGATTGTGCACTTCACGGTTAGCTGTAAACTGCCTTTTATTCAGCTACATCACAACAGTATCACCATCGAGTCAACACAATGGCCCCTAACACGTAGCCTGTATATACCGTTACTATACCCCCTAAATAGCGTATTTCCCGGAGACGGGAACGAGGCAGGAGCCGTCTCGCTGTGTGTATGATACAGTCTGATCCCCTAACGTTATATGCATGAAGCAGCCAGGAAGCCAGCTCGCTGTGTGTAGCTAGCGGCTAATCTGACTACAGTGTAGTCATATTCTCCGCTAGCTAAACAGGCTAACGGTTTCTGTGTCTGTGTAGTCACTACACAGACACAGAAACCGTTAGCCTGTTGCTACAGCCAGCTGCTAACATCACCTTCCGGATAACAGTTGGGCTTTCGGTCCTATATATAAAGGGACATATTGCTAACTCTTCGTTTTCAGACTGAAGGACCGTGGAAAATGCGCAGTCTGTAACTACACAGGACCGGACTAAGATGCAGGTTAGCAGCTAACGCTACTTTGCACGTTAGCTCACTCCGAGTCCTCGGTGATCTCGTAAGATTTTCAAATCAAGCTCTAAACATGACGTGTAATGTTTTCTTACCTGGTTACTAGGATATGAGCCATGTCAGCATCTGTTTTCAGTCCCACTTCAAGTTGAAGCTGCCTCCATGAGTCGAACGTGTATCCGATGTTTGACTGACTTGAATGACTTGCTGCTTATAAAACCTTCGTGTTCCTCTTAGTCTAACTATTTATTGGACGTCGTGTGGTGCTGGGTCGTTTTCTGGCCGTAGCAGAATCAATTTCTACCCAAACACTAGTTTGGATCCACCGCGCTTGTCTTCTTCCGGTCTCCAAGCCGTCGAGGACAGGCATTCAGTGTCATTTGACGTCACGTCGGCAGGACTGTGCGGGAAATTCGGGCCCCGAACTGCAGTACATTATGCAGCACACAGCCTGTTCAAGGCAATGGAGAGATACGTGGGTGGGCTCATTCTTTTTGGTTTGGAACGCTTCAACACCTATTAGCATTACAATACTTATAATGAATGTTCATTTCACAAATCCTGCCCTATGTCCCTTTAATTTGTGCCAAAATGTTCAAACAATACTTTTTCAAATTGAAACAAAAAATGATCAATCAAAATATCAAATACAAAATTGAAACAAAAAAAAATAATGTCAAAGATAAAATACAAACCTCACAAACTCGTGAAGTCTATGAGGCCTCAGAGATGGGGTTTAAGAGACCATGATTGTGTTGCAAACAACAAATGTAAATCCATCTCAAATTATAACTGCAGCTATGATGATGGAAGTGGGCAAAAGGTTTTGAGTTCAATGCCACATTAACTCAATATGCATATACCAAAAATATCTGCTCAGTTGCAAGGTGTTTAAATCACATGAATGTGATAGTACACCTGACGGCTTTGATCAGATAAGAAAACAAAGATAAGATAATAATTATGTTTTGGTTTTTTTTGTTATTTTTTCATTTGATTATCAAAAGAGAGGAGAACCAATCAGTCAATCAAGACCAGCAACTCCTGAGATGAGCAACACAGAGGTCCCGCATCCACCATCTTCCGATGATGTTGGCAGTCATATTTGACAATCGACAAGCAGGCATGGATCTGAAGACGACTGTTTAATGCCCGTGTCAAATCAAGATGCAGACATGTTGTTAAGTGGCGAGTCAGATTCCCCTCTTGCCCTTGCCATCCAAGCATCTCTTGAGGACTCTGAAGTAAACTTTGGACCCGTTTGTGTTGATGATGATGATAATCAAGACTCCACCCTTCCCTGGAATCCATATGACTTCAACAGTATGCAGGTATAGTATAGTTATTTCTAACAGTGCTGCAAAAAAATATTACTGCCATTATTGATTCTTTTAAAGAGTTTTCCCTATTCATTATCCTATCTATAAAATTTACAAAAACAGTGACAAATTGTCATCCCAAGTTCTCTCACACCAAGCTGATGATTTTAGATTTTTCATCTTTTTTCATCATCTCATACTTTTTCATCCAAACATTACAAAACCAAAAGATATTCCATGTATTGTGACATAAAACAGAAAAGCAGCAAATCTAAAACCACAGCATAAGTAATTCTGCATGCTAATTGATCTATTGATTGTCAAAGTCGTTGATTCATTTTCTGTTCACCAATTGATTAATCGATCAATAATCACACCTAATTACCTTTTTAAAAAATCTTGCAGCACTCTACACTGAATGATGGACCTGTATCATCAAGCAATCTTCCAGCATCACCAGACCCATTTGAAAAAGAACTCCTTCTTGTGAAAGTAAGATGAGTAAACATAGTTGATGATGTCCTTAATATCTTCATGGAACCAAAACTGCTGAATGCTAATCTAGAAATGGAGTTTACAACAGAAAAAAAACTGTGGACAGTGATGGGGTGTCAAGAGAGGTATAATCTGCGTTCTGGGAAGATTTCTTGCAACAGTGTGAGGGGGAAGATGAACGAGTACCCAGACTACCACCGGACTATTCTGAGAAGGCATGGCAAGCTCTTGGAAGAGTGTGGTTGAAAGGATACCTGGACCACAAAATCATACCAATCAGACTGTCACCATCTTTTGTTCTTGCCTGTTGTCAAGGTCTTGGTTCAGTGGATGAAGAACTCTTGATGATGTCATTTGCCAGATTTCTTTCAGACAATGAGCGTGCATCACTTGAAAAAGCACTACAAGGCAACATTGATGAAACTGTTGAAGAGGACTTACTCGACGTCTTCTCAAGAATGGGCTCACACTGCCTGCCTTCTAAAGACAACGTACGGACTGCCATTTTAACAATGGCACACAAAGCTCTTCTTCAAGAGCCAAAGTTCATAATTGACTGTTTCCACTCCAGTATTCACAATGCTGTGCCAACACTCATAACCAAAGAAAGCATAATGGAGCTTTACGAATCTAAGCGGCCAACTAACAAGAAAGTGGCCCAGATGATAAGGCCATCAACTGAAAGCCTAAATCCACAAGAGCAGACAGCTCTTAACCACCTGCTACGGTATGTGAGAAGGATCGACCAAAGAAAACTGGAGATCTTCTTACGCTTCTGCACAGGGTCCACTGTGCTGTGCACAGACACAATCGCAGTAACTTTTAATAGACTGTGTGGTTTAAGTCGCAGGCCTGTAGCACACACATGCGGAGCAGTAGTTCTTGAGTTACCATGCACCTACAGCTCATACCCTGAGTTTCGTCAAGAGTTTGACAGTGTCCTGTCTGGCGATTGCTTTACAATGGATATTGTGTAGTGAATGTAAGGGATCTTACACATGTTTCTCTTCTACTGACACTGTTATGGCATTTTTCTGAAACAAACTGCTCCTACAGATTTACATTAAGTTACGTTTAAAAAACATTATTTGTTCATTCATGTGTTGCAACTAAGAAAAAGTGAACTACAGGGAGAGGAGATAAAATGAGATTTTGCTGTTATATTTGTCAGTTTTACATTTTGCTTAAGTCCAGAAGACAGTTTAAGTTTAATCATTTTGATAAGTCATCATGGTCTGCTCTCATAGGTGAACATCCCTTTTTTCAGGCATGTATCATTTTCACATTATCATGTGCATGTTTTATGCAATTGTTATTAAGAAAGAAGTTCTTTCTTAATAATACCTGTTCGATACACATACAGTACCATTTCGAATGGCTACCCATGGCTGTTTTTGTTGGAGCCTCATATGGTAAACATACAGACAGTAACTGTCAAGAGCACAATATTGTGGAATAAAAATGTAATTCCTCTTTCATGTCCTGCCTTGTTGTTTTTCTTTGTTGTGATTTTGTTCGTTTCCCGTTCATGGCTGATGTAAAGGCAAAGTAAAACATCTACGACAATACTCCTATAAGCTGTACGACAAATTTAAGTCTCTATTTCCAGCACAAATGACTGAGAAGAGCTAATACTCTGTCATTTGAAAAATGCACAGTTCCGTTCTTCATTGAATCAGTCTGTGATTACCCGAAGAGACAGAAGCAACGGAGACAGCTTAAATCCACACAAGAACTGCTAAAAGTTATCCATGACAGGCAAAACCTGCCAAGTACTTTGAAAAACTGCGCACAATATTGCTGCAAAAGTTCTTAATGTCTGGAACAGTTAGTGTGCACATAGTGACAGATCAATCCTTTTTCCAAGGAGAAAGAATCCAAAATTCCAAATATAGCTTCTACAGAGTTCCTGGGAAACGTTTACAACTCAGAATGTTTGGTGAATAAAGCATGGTGGACTGCAGAAGAATTGTCTGACCACGTGTTCATTTTAGATGGATACAAATGTTGTTCCATCTCAAATTAGAGAGCGGATCTTATCTCATTCCTCAAATGCAGGTACAAATCCAATGCTTGATAAGCATCCGCTGGAAGATGCAGCTGTGACTCCACCATCAGAATGTTGCAGATGTTGTAGATGTCTGTGTCACATGGCACTGCTGGTCGAAATGTGCAGTTACTCTGGCACAACTGTACATCAGCTCTGTCCACTGGGGAAATGCGGTCATCACTTGTGTAGAGTTTTGGGAACATGTACATGATTCGAGGTCGACCACTGGGTACCCTGTCATTCTTCGATGGTCTGATGACATGTGAATCCCACACTTGGATGGTCTCATCTAATTCGTCCTGGAAAAACGGTATATTAGAAAGTAAGAAAGCAAGTTAATTGATATGCAATTTGTTAATCTCATGTGGGCCTTAGATAAGTTTTAAAATAAATCATGTTAAATGCTGAATTTTCTGATGAAGTTAGGAGAAATGATAGGAAATAAGCAAAATATCGAAGAGCAGAGAGATGGATGCGCAGCCATTGCTGTTATTTCGTGCTACGTCTGATAGAGTTTGCTCACTATATATTATTTTTTATTATTATTATTTATTATTTTATTAAATACTGAAGTTATAAGTGTTTTGGCACGGCTGGCTGAGTGGCGCTATCCATGGTACTTCTTTTGCATTTTGCATGATCGCATCATGTTAAATTGAGAGCGGTGAAGACACCTGAAGGAAATGAAAAGTTATCAGAAGAATAAGGAGGCTTTTTTTGGATTAATTAAATAAAGAGAAATATTTTGAGTATTCTTTGGAAGTTCATCATCGAGTAAAATGGCAGTTCAGAGTAAGCAAAAACAATTCATAATGAAGAAGCCGTGGCGTGTCTGCGCTCATTCAGAGCAGGAAAAACGTCACATTTAAGAAGGTTGTTGATCCGGCTCTCTGTTATGCAATATTTATTTACGTACATTTCTTGTAACCTCATCTAAAAAACACATTAGGCCTATTGTTGTGCTTGTGAACACAAACAATGAAAGGATGTGATGGTCTGGCGGACTGGTGCTCGGCGCCTCCATGCTCACGTTTCATCATGAATTATCATTGTAGGACACCACATGGATGACAGTGATAAAGACAGGTGGACAGCTGCTCATTGGAGAATGTAACAACAACAAAAAAACATTTGTGGGCCACAATTTAAGATGAAAGCAGGTTTTACATAACGATATGATCCATTTGTACACATAGCTTACCTGAATGATTCCCATGAAGCAGAACTGAATTAGACTTCTGTCCAAATATGCACCATCGAACAAGCCACGCTCTTCAGATCATTAAACAGAGAGATGTAGAATTCCATTGATTCCCTTCTGAGGAAGCCCCACCAACTCTCTATTCGCTGATTTGCTGTGCTTGTCCCTTCGATGTAGCTGTCAATGCCGGAGCCGTCGTGAATGTTGTGACGGAGAAAACGCTGAAAGTCTCTGACTTTAGCATTCTCTGTGCCCCGGTCGCCTCTGACAATCCTTGGACAGCCACCTAATCTCTGGACTGCCTCCGTGTAATAGCCTCCGATGATTTTTGGGTCACTGCTGGTTGTAAATGCATTCATCCAGATAATTTTCCGGGAAAACCTGTCAATGCACCCATTGACACAGATACCAAATGGCTTCAGTTTGTCATAAGAGTCTAGGTGCCAAATATAATTGGGCCCTTTTGCAAAATAGCTTCGGCGATGGAGCCGTCTCCTTCGTCTGAGTTCAACACCCCTCGGGTCAAGTTCTTTTAGAATTAAGCGTACCTCTTCTTTCTTGAAGTGTAATCCATTCTCCTTGCATTTTGTGTACATCCACCTATACCCACAGAGTTGGCCAGATGTTTGTAACTGTTCATGAATGAAATTAACTACACGATCCAAAGTGATGTATCCCTTGCGCCGAAACAGACTTCAAAATTCGTTTTAAATGTCTTTCAGACACAACATGACCGTGACGACTCGCAGGTAGAGCAGCAATTTCCTTATAATGAAGCCCCAGGTTAAAATATAGCCGAACTAACTCCTGGACTGTCATTTTCACACAGAAACACAAACCGAAATGCAGTAGATGGTCTCTCAGACATCATGCCCACATGCAATACTTTCTGGTGCGCACGAGAAAGTATCTTGTGCGCACAAGATACTTTCTTGTGTGCACAAGATACTTTCACGTGCGCACAAGATACTTTCTCGTGTGCACAAGATACTTTCATGTGCGCACAAGATACTTTCTCGTGCGCACACGATACTTTCTGGTGCGCACGAGAAAGTATCTTGTGCTCACAAGATACTTTCTGGTGCGCACCAGAAACGTTTTATTTTTTATTTTTTCCCCATGTCCCTTTAGGGGCTCCGTACTAATATATATATATATATATATATATATATATATATATATATATATATATATATATATATATATATATATATATATATATATATATATATACATACATTAATACGAGGCAAAAAGGGCAGGGGCTCAAGCACCCCTTGGGCATGTGCCTGGAGATGAGTACTGTATTCATGTGGTGTGGATGTATCCATTTCTGCTGAGTTTTTTTCTTACCTCTGTTTTTAATGGTTTGGGCTCCTGGTGGATAGTCCGAGCTAAGTCTTCGATTCTGGATATGATTGATTTTTCTTTGTTGTGTTTGAGTTGGTTTTTGCCAGGTATCTTGCTTGATCTATCATTATGCTCTACATAGTGAAGTCTTAGATGTTAGACGTTATGTTTCAACTTTTCCGATCAGTTAATTGTTTTCATGTACTCTCAGTCCCCCTAGATACAAATTTGTCGATACTGTTTCATCTATTTGCTTCATGCTTTTTTGCTTTGTAATAAGCTATTTTTTTTTTTTCAAAAAATAATGGCAACTGCTGCAGTGCCACCCGAGGTCCAATTACCTATGATGGGAACCACTACTTTAAGTGGACATAACACATGTAGCATCCTGTAACCCTGAAATACACAAAATAAAAACACAAGAAGAGTTGAAGACGAGTAAAAGATTTATTTCACATTTTTTTTCTTTCATTGTCACCAGCTTTGTTTAAGGGATCAAACACATCAAATAACTGGTATACTAATTGACATAATAATGGTCACAGGAATAATTAAGGAGGCTCAAATGCACAGACGAACAAGAGGGATCGAGAAGCAGTCAAAGGTCTCCAGAAACCAGAGGATCAGATAAATAACTATATTGTACATTATGTCTGCTGATGGTGCTAGTACTGTGGTTTTGAAAGATAGAGTGTGTTGGCTGTGTTTGTTCATTGTCCTATCATTACTTGTAGATATGGCCTGGTTGAGCACAAAACCAGTGCATGTGCTGGGGTGAAACAGGGGTAGGTCAAGGGAGTAAGGGCTGGAGGGTCAAAGGTCAGTTTACACAAGATGAGTTAAGCATTTAGAGACATGAGGGCACCACAACAAGGGGAGACAGATCACAGTGAAGCACTGCAATCACAATACAAAACACACACAGACTTGATATCACCGGAGATAAGCAGCTTGATCAACCTAATGGTTAGAGCTCTATTGTTCACAGCTGATGCTGTGTTTATACACCCAGCTTTACCTGAGTCAAGTTTGTACTGAGTTTAGACCTCAGGTTATACAGAGAATGTCAAAAATAAAAGAGGATTTGGCCATGCTAAGAGGAACACAGTTGTTTTGGGGGTCCCTATACATTGATGGATATTGATGACACATTAAACCAATGACCTGGTCCATCTGACATCTCACCTCCAGTGCAGATGGGAGAGGAGCAGAATAAGGACAGAGAGTGTCAGAGTCACACAGGCACTTAAGAGAATTGACAAAACACCACGACTTCCATTAAGGCACAACAGACAGCTACACTCACGCACATATACCAGTCTTTGGGACAAGAACAGCATGATTCTCTCAGTTAGCATACCGAGCTGCACACACAGTACAATGCACCTCAAAAGAGACACTCTAACAGAGAAACTCTTTCAGAGTCACTCACTATGTGTTGGCTTTCTTCATATCTGACTCCTACTCTGACAAATGATTGCTATCGTCAAAGTGTAAATCATCATGGATTGCTGTCTAGAGTGCTTGTAGTGTGGCACACACTTAACAACTTGACTTGTTTCTTTAACTTGTTTCTCCAAATGTCTGTATAATCTTTCTGAGAGTGATCCTTCATTTGTTCAACTGTTTTTCTTGAATCTATTTTAAGAAGAGGTGATTCCTTCAAAACTTTTCTTAAAAAGAAAAAATCTTATTTTTCTTATCTTATTTGATTTGAACTCATTTGATTACGTAAATAATACAATATAAGTTATTAACACAATAAAGCATCAGATAAGTGCAATAATGTAAATCAATTTATTCTAATACTCTAATGTCGGAGGCCTTTACAGAGAAACTGCACACTGGCCACATCTTTCCATGTTGAATGACAAATGGCTTCTTATAATAATGCACATATCAGGTTTGAGTTTCCTTGAAAAAAAGTATGTGGTTTGCTTGGTTAGCTACAGTACTACCCTTTGTGTTAATCTAGATTATGAGTGAGAGAAAGTAAAAGTACATACGTCAACATTCTGATCATAATACAACAACAAATAGATTGTGTTACCTAGTCTGAAGAAAATACATTTGAATTATTCCATAACACTTACCAAAAGATAACCGTAAAGAGCAGCTTAGTTGCAGTTAATTACCCCGAATAATAAGTTTGAATTTTTGGATAAGGCTTCTCATGTTCTTACTTATTTTTCTTACTGTCACCAAATCCTATATAAACCAACAATTATCTATTCTATCACTTGATACTTAAGTAAAACAGATAGGCAGCGCCATTGTTAGCATTTTTACTCAAAATAGATCTGTGGATTTACTACTAGTACTAGTACTAGTAAATAAAAAATGAAATTGACTTGTCTTGATGCAGTGTGTCACTCTCTTCTTGGTTACTTGAAAATAAAAGTCAACTCGTGTCCTTAAAAGAAATAGAATTGTTTTTTAAAATTTTTTACTGCATATGTCAATGTCACCCATTGCAACAGTGAGGCTTACTTAACAATGGAACCCCATGGCACAGAGTTATATGATGTATCAGCCTTAAGCTACACAGACAGTACTTGACAAAAGGATCAGTTCACTGTTTTGCTTTGCTTTTGTCTTTTCATGGGATTTGTTGACAATAAGAAAAACAGCAAATATCACAACCCTTATCCCTAAAATTCCTCTGTGGATTTGTCACAGGCTATGGCACAACTCTGTTCTATTCTGATGTTGCTGGATCTCATCAAACAACTACAGCTGCTTGGCCAGAATAAATCAGCACCTAAAATCAGCAGAAGTAATTAGACACCACACACACACCCATTAACATAGACATACAACAACTGACCAACACATACTTATATACGCATAGAAAGCATGATACATTAATAAACTAATATGTGTTTAAGAATGTGAATGTCATTGGCAATGTTATGGAATATTAACAGTGACATATATTTTTTTTTCTTTTAGAACTGATTCTGTATTTTTCCTTCATTGGTTTCACAATCTGAATCTCAGGTTTAGATATTCTAGATTTAAACTGAAGTTAGTTCTCCTTCACTCAGTGATGGTGCATTAGTGATTTGTGTGAGCTGAACAGTCTTTCTTACAGCAGGGTGTTTCTCAAAAACACCTTATACCCTATAATTTACTACTTTGTAGTCTGGGCCATAAAGTAGTGCACTAGAAGGATAACAGTACGGTGTCTATTGAGGCATGCCCCCTCAAGATGCAGAAGAGTGAGATTATTGGTGTGACCAGTTTAACTCCTGGGAAGGGGAAGGAGGCCCTTCTTGTAGGCCAACAGGCCAGCTGCAGTGGCAGCAGACAGGAATGTGGAGACTCCCATGAACTTCAGGAGACCACCGACTGAAGGCATATTTCTCTCCCAGAAGGTGGTGACAAATGGCAATGCTGGAACCTCCTATTGGAGGGGCAGAAGGCACAGGGGGTTTAGGTTAAATGTATTCATCTTCTGACTTTCATTTAGTTAGAACATTTCAAGAAAGATTTATCTCACCAAACACTGAGGTTCTGTCTGCCAGATCTGATTCTGGTGGATTTTACCCAGTACACACATAACCTGCAACAGAGTACATCATTTGTTCAGTCAGTGCACTCATGTCAAGATTTTAAGCCTTTCTTTCAAGATGACATGCATTTCAGTTTAGCAGTGTGAATATGTTTAGCTCACTCACTCCCCCAAACTCTCCTGAAACCACATTTAATGTTATTCCTGGAGGAGGCTGGGGATGTCTAAGGAGTAAAATTGTTCACGACTTACTTGATTGAGAAGATATTTTTATATATATCTTTTGACCCAGCAGATTTGGTAATAAATTCATTACTGAACCAAACTTCATGATTGTTATTTGTGACAAAGTAGTACGTGTCCCACTCATTCAATTTACAGCTGTAAAAATCATTAGAACTGAAGACTGCCATGATATACATTTTCCTAACAAGTGTACGTATGTAAAGTTTTGACCATGACTGTATCTGTGGATCTCCTGGTTTCTGAAAGAGCAGTGCTTTGAGGTTGTATGTCCTCTGACCTCTCTGGCTGCTCGCTCTCCAGCCTGTACAGCCCCCTCCATGTAGCCACTCCATTCTGTGGCTGTCTCTGTGCCTGCAAAGTACAACCTGCCAACCGGCTCCCTTAGCACCCTGGGGAATGGAAAAGAGAGAGTTAGAGCTGATCTATCTATAAGGTTTAAAGGTGGCTCTTAATTAAATATACTGCCATTAATCTGTAGTATTACAACTGAACTGAACAACTGAAACCACTTGCAAAGAATCAAGCTTTTTACTGCACAATACTGTTTTGTGCGAATTAAGCCTTCAAGTGAAGTGACGACGGATCAGCACATTTAAAACACTTTAAACCCTCGATTTATTCCATTGCATTGGGTTTTGTCTTTTCATCGTCTAAGCCCTTCAGCTGTCAACTTCTAAAGAAAGAAAGCAGCTTCGTTTTCAAGCTGAATGAAAAATACAGCTTTGCCATGCGTGTGCGTGCGTGTATGTGTGTGCGTGCGTGCGTGTGTGTGTGTGTGCGCGCGCACGTGCGCGCACGTGTACAGGAGTGACTCACTTGCCATACTGGGTGAGGATTCCTGGAGGGAAATAGGCTGTGTAGCAGCCTCCAGAGTACTCTTCTTCACACCAGTTCTTCTCCTCATAGTGCACCGGCTGACAGAGACACAAGTGTACACATGAATGGTTTAACTAGTGATGCAATTCCACTGCAGCTGTGTGACCACATGTTAACCTGTATAAACTCACATGCAGGGCCTCTTCCGTGCCCAGCACTCTGGAGTAGATCTCACAGATCCTCCTCAACCTAAATACAGAGAGACAACAATTTGGATTAAACTGATTTTGCAGCTTGTTAGAGTTTATTGATCTAACATACTGTCTCCACCATAGTTCTACCTCTCCTCTTTGGTCAGTCCTGATAGCTTTCTGCACTTGCGGGCAAGGATAAATCTGGACGAGAGAAAAAAAAGCCTGAGCCTGAGCCTGAGTAGAGTCACATTTTCCTGACTGCCATCAAATCCCATGAAACAACCCAAACCAACAATAAACACATTGTACTAAAAAGTACTGTGTTACAGAATTGGTCAGGATCAATCGTTAATTAATGTTCTTTGTCCTCTTGTACATATGTACAATGCTGTTTGAGTCATATTTTTTGTTTTGCTATTTTAGGAAATTACTGAAGACTATTTAGTAATTAAACTATATGTTTTTTAGTCATTTTTAAATGTGTGTGTCTTCAGTAGGAGCCAAAGGGGTATTTAGGGCTGAGAGCTACTGATATTACAAAAGACAATCAGAAAACAGTATGAGATGGACCAACACATTGTTGGTTTTGATCTTTTCTTGGGATTTGTTGACAAAACTCTTGGTTTTAAAATGAGATAATCACACATGGGTGCATGAGTACACATACTTTGAGTCATCATATTATCTATTTTTATAAAATTTTGCAGAGCGCTGCATTCACCCCATAATGGCAGGTACAGTCTCATCAGGCTTGGTGTCATCCAGTGTCAGGCTGATGGGAGCGCCCTCTTCCTCAATTACCATACTGCCACAGTAACCTGGTGACAAACACCGTGAGCACTATTGTACAAGTAAAAAAGGACATAAACAACAGCATTCCCTCTCTGTCTCTCTCCACTTCCTCTGTACCCTTTTTCCTCCAGAAGTTCTCTTTGTAGTAGACCATGCACTTGATGACAGAGCCCATGGGGACGCGGTGGATCAGCTGGTTCCTCATCGGTGGAAGCTCAGGGTTAAAATGCATCTTCAGATTCAGACCAGGCGGGGTGGCCACAATCACATACTTGGCCTAAGACAAGGGCACACATAAAAAAGCAAACACAAATGAGGCAGGACAGTGTGAGCTGCATCTCATCGCACATGCAGCAGCTTGCCAAGAAACCAGTAGATGGCAGCAAAGAGTAATAGTGCAAGCTGCAATTCATGATTCAGGCTGTGTTAATGAAATGTTCTGTTGTTAACATCTATTTCTCATTACTAGGGCATGTTCTATTACGACTACATGTCACATTATGCAGTGTACAATAACATGCATGTCTTTTTTTCTATTAATAAATAATTCCAAAAAAGTTACAATGATAACAAATATGTGTAATATCAACTAGTGCTGGAAGAAGTACCCAGATTATTTGCACCACTTAAAGTACCAATACAGTAATGTAAAAATACTGCATTATAAGTAAAAGTCCTTCATTCAACAATATTTGCCAGGAACTGTATTATTATTATTAATAATATCAGGTATCAGGAAAAGTGTCAGACGTAAAAATACTCTCGTTACTGTACATTATTATTATCTATAAGATGGGTAAACAGTCAATACTAATGCAACCATGCAGGGTTAATGTTTTCAGTTAATTACATACAGTTTGGTAGATAGTTCAGTGGTCAAACACCTCAAAAGGAGTCAAACACTAAGTCTGAGCTGTGAGACAATGTATGTAACAGGAAAAGGGAAGAACTAGGTTTAGGACCACCATTTCTTCTTTAGTAAAAGCTGTCTTTGTGATTTATTGGGTAATTTAACATATTTGGTGCTCAAACTAAATCTGATAAGTTTAGAGGGAATATTTCACTTTGGTGGAACTACTAACAACTTATAAATATCTTATACTTATGAAAATCTTTTGTGAGGAGTCACGAGACCAGAGACTACTAACTACAGCTTTCATCTGACAGCATTCATTATTATTTGTTAGCATTTATCTAAATGTAATGGAGTAGAAAGTATAATATTTACCGCTAGCATTTAGTGGAGTAAAAGTATAACGTTTATAAATATTAAAGGAAAACAATAGAAAGTTAGGTAAAAGTAAAAGTAAAACTATGCTGACGTACATACTGTACTTGAGTAATTGTACCTAGTTACTTTCCACCACAGTATGGCATACTAATGTAATCTGCTTACTGTGTAGGTCTGTTTGTCCACTGTCTCCACCACCACCATGTCTCCACTCTGGTCAATCCTGTAGACTGGAGACTGCAGCTTCACTCGGTCTCCCAGCTCCCTGGCCATGCACTCACTGATCTGACCAGAGCCACCTACAAACTTCCTCTCCTGCAGAGGGGAATGGAGAAATCAGGGGTCAGTCACCACCACCAACACTACAACAAACACAGAGCAGAGATGCAGAAAGACTACACTGATCTAGTCCAGCTTTTTAAATATCTCCCTGCAAAACAGACTACCACTCCGCCAGGGTAATAAAACTAGGAGACAGACATATCTGTTGATTTATCCGGGTGTTACATACCAGTTATTCTCAGTCAACTCTCTTTCCCTCACTAAGAAATTTCTACATCTTAAACCAAAGGGAGATTGTGTTTGTAAAGCTCAGGTGAGCAACTGCTGAATAATGGAGAATATTGTGAGGGTGGAGAGGCAATAAGTGCTGCCAAAGCTCTGATACACAAAATTAAATCAACAGTGACCTCTTCCATATGGTTAGTGTCGATGTCTCTCTATTTTCCCTGTTCACAAATACACTGTGTGTATTCCCCTGTGGCATTTTGGATGAATTTGCCTGCCTGCTGCCACAAAATTCTGAGCTGAAACTAAATCACTCCTGGTGCTGAAATGGAGTGAGTCTGTGTTTGTCTTGTTTCGTGAAAGACGAGTACATTTCGGTTTCTGTGGAAATTCCACTAAAAGTGAGAAATATCACATGTGCCTCTATATATAATACTTTACAACTTACATAACCCGCTCCTTTAAACAAAATATCATTTCAAATGACTGTTCAGATGTTTACATTGTACATACCCATGCATGCAACTGTAACAAGTTTGCATGTTTTAAATTGGAAGGTCCAGCATATTGGAAGATGACAACAGAGCTGGTTACAGCATTGTCTGTTAAACACAATCCCATTCCTCAGTGGCTATGGCAACAGGGCCTCTTAGCTTTGGGGAGTACTGAGGCAGAATGTTTTCCCCCTGCACTCCAAGAAAACAGCTTTGTAAGGCTCATAATTATGCTACACTCATCAGAAGCAGACTAAGGTAAAAATAGTATGGCTGAAAGAGGAGAGTGAGGGATCTCTTACTGATGCTTAGCCTCCTGTTTTGCATGAGTGAATGCCTCTCTGCTGGCTACAGTGGGCTTAAGTTCACACCTCTTCTTGCACTGGCAAGAAGAGGTCCTCATCTGCACTGGCCTCACTCCCTCAAGTTGCTTTTTGCAGAAAGCTTATACATGACACTGGGGTATTCTGTTTGTATTTAAGTGGGTATTAATTAAGCATACTTATTACCTCCACCTAGTTACATTTTCTAATGTTTGTTTGTTGGTTGGTGGGTTGGTTTGTCTGCAGGGTTACACAAAAACTGCTGAATAGATTTGTTGTGTAACCCTGGATGAAGGATAGGCCTTGGCTCACAATAGACCTCTGGTGGGAATCCAGGTTATAGGGCATTTTTCGGGGCAGTTTTTAACATGTTCATTGATTTCTCAGGGAATAATGCATGGATCAGGATTTAAGAAAGAAGCCGTGTATTAAGATGACTGATGTATATGGGTGGTTTAAAATTTAGAGTGATCCAGGGCTATCAAGTTTGACATTGGACAAGGTTTGATTAGAGAATTTAAGGGGACAGTTGGGCCTTGGCCAGGGTATGCATTGGACTGAGTGCCATTCTTGTTGTGTTATGGGTTTTTTTTTTTTTTTTTTCAAAAAATATATCTCACATTAATCTCTGATCTAGATTGGACTGATAAGCCTGGACTTTGCCTACTTAAATAAACAAGAAAACTCACATGTACAGGCAGCAGTGTTGGAGGTAATAATCACATTACATTTGCGATGTGAGTGCAGGAATGTGACGTGTAACTGTTCCTAAATTCAGTTATCACATTGTAGTTATCAGTTCGAAATGTCATGTTGTTACCTAGGTGGCATAATTTAACTGTGTAATGGCTGAACTAAAAAAAATGATCACCAAACTTGCCTTTACATGCACGCTCACATCTCCTGACCACTCCTGATATCAATAAAAACTCAATACAGCAATTCTGCCAAGTGCAGCGCTGGAGAAGCTCCCTGAGCCTCAGCAGCCTTTGAACAGCCTTGGAACAGACAGTTTGAGAGACTGGTTTGTGAGCGATTAACTCGTCTGACTGTGTCTAGCCTGGTACGTGCAGTCCATAAGCTATCTGAAGAGCATAAAAGAAAGATCTTGTGTAGGTCCTCCATAATAAGATTGGACTGATGTATGGGCATATGTAATGTTTACCTTTTTATTCTTAACTGGCTAACTACATGACAATGCATCTCAGACAACATTAACACTAAGGTGACATAGTGACATAAACACTAATGGGTCGTGTAACAAATAAGGGACAAAAAGTGAAATAAGACATTACATTTTAAAAAGAGATGACAAGTAATATGTAATACATTACTTTTTTGAGTAACGACTCCAACACTTACTGGTAGAAATACTGATACTGCATACACAAACATTCAAGTTGACCTACCTGTCCTCCATTTGTGGTGGAGAAGATCCTCATGGTTCCTCCGCACTGCTTCACATACCAGAGGAACCACAGAGCCGACACCTCATGGGGCTCAGAGGTCACATTCACATTGACAAACAGAGTGGCGAACTGCCGGACGGTGCTTGAAGTAAGGGAGAGAGATAAAACAAACAGTTAGGACTCAATACCTAAAAACACATAATGCAGTTTTGTTTGTGTTAATGTACTGTATCTATGTCTGTAATTTTAACTTTATTTTCATGACTATTTACATTGTAGATTCTCACTGAAGGCATCAAAACTATGAGTGAAAACATATGGAATTATGTAGTAAAAAAAAAGTATGAAATAACTCTAAATATGTTTCATGTTTTAGATTCCTCAACGTAGCCACCCTTTGCTTTGTTGACAGAGCGCTGCAAACCCTTGGCCTTCTCTCAATGAGATTCATGATGGAGTCACCTGAAATGGTTTTCACTTCACAGGTGTGCCTTGTCAGGGTTCATTTGTGGAATTTCTTGCCTTCTTAATGGGGTTAGGACCATCAGTTGTGATGTACAGAATTCATATTATGGCAAGAACCAATCAGCTAAGTAAAGAGAAACAACAGTTCATCATCACTTTAAGACCTGAAGGTCTGTCAGTCCAGAAAATTGCAAAAACTTTAAATGTGTCCCAAAGTGCAGTCGCAAAAACCATCAAGCGCTACCACGAAACTGGCTCACATGAGGACCGCCCCAGGAAAGGAAGACCAAGAGCCACCTCTGCTACTGAGGATAAGTTCATCCAAGTCACCAGCCTCAGAAATCGCAAGTTAACAGCTCCTCAGATTAGAGCCCAGATGAATGCCAAACAGAGTTCTAGTAGCAGACACATATCTACGTCAACTGTTCAGAGGAGACTGCGCGAATCAGGCCTTCATGGTCAAATAGCTGCTAAAAAAAACACTACTGAGGAAAAGCAACAATCAGAAGAGATTTGTTTGGGCCAAGAAACACAAGGAATGGACATTAGACCAGTGGAAATCTGTCCTTTGGTCTGATGAGTCCAAATTTGAGATCTTTGGTTCCACCCGCCGTGTCTTTGTGCGAGGCAGAAAAGGTGAGTGGATGGTCTCTACATGCATGGTTCCCACTGTGAAGCATGGAGGAGGAGCTGTGATGGTGTGTGGCTGCTTTGCTTATGACACTGTTGGGGATTTATTCAAAATTAAAGGCACACTGAACCAGCATGGCTACCACAGCATCCTGCAGCGACATGCCATCCCATCCGGTTTGCATTTATTTGGACCATCATCTATTTTTTAACACGACAATGACCCCAAACACACCTCCAGGCTGTGTAAGGGCTATTTGACCAAGAAGGAGAGTGATGGAGTGCTGCGCCCAGATGACCTGGCCTGGCCAATAAAGGTGAAAATGGCAAAAAAAAATAAATCACTTCAAAAGAAATACAGGAATGGGCTGAGTTAAAGCTAGGGTTGGTAAGTTATTCAGATAAGCCTTTTTTGTTATATTTGTAGAAAATCTCTTAACATCTGTGCAGCAATCAATAAACCAATTGCTCTGAATTTCAGTCTAAATCTGTTAAAGGCATCTAAGAAGACTATCTAATCCTGAAAAGTGAGTGCTGATTTATTAATTTAATCCAGACCATGATTTTTCCTAGTATTATTTATGTTTATTTCCTAAAACTAACGGAGTAGTCTTGTTGCCTAAATCTGACCAAACTGTGACTGAAGAGTGGAAATGTTGTTTTAAATACCTTAAAATAATAAATACACTAAGCCTAGTAAAAAGCCATTAAACAGAAATGTTAATATCCTGTGGACATCAACTCTGATCAACCACAACTTTTGACCTACAAAAGTAATATGCGCCATCCACTCAGCCAACTTCTCACACAGACAGATACACTAATGATTGGAAAATATTGTGCAGTTAGAGCACAGGCTGAGGTAGAGCTCGCTGAAGTGTGTACTGTGTGTAAGGTTGCATGTCCCTGCAAAACCACACCCATTCAGTTTATGGGGAGTCTTCTTAAGTTGCATACCTGCCTGCCTGCACACTCTGCCCTTTGCACATGACTAAAATCTTCCACATTTTGCGAGTTCATGTCACAAGAAAGTGCAGCCAGAATTTGCCCGTATTAATATGCTAGCATTACGGCTGTGAGTGACAATACCCATGTTTGTTGTTTGAGTTCATTATGATAATGTGTTTCCTTACATGTGAGTGAGACATGAGGTAGTTGGACACAGTTGCTGATGACAACTATGTGCTGAGCTCATACCACACAGCCCCTGAGCCAAAGGACAGAGTGCCTGTGACAGCAACAGACTTATTCGGAAGCTAATCCTGTTAGCACAAAGCATACATCTACAGCAGTAATGAGTAAGCTAACTGCTGCAAAGGCTAGCCATTTCAGCCTGAGGTACACTTGTGACGGCTATTTTGCTTGATTTTATTTGATTGTGGAGTTGTTGATTTATGCATTTATCAAACTAAAAAGACTAAGAAAGCACTTTAAATGTAACAAACTAGCCAGTTACACATCCCCCAGCTGGCAAGTGAGAGGAACAGGACAGTCAGTGTCGCTGTAGCCAGGTGGTGCAGTTTTTCAGTCGGACAAATTTAGTTTGCTCTTGCTGGTTTCCACCATCTTACCAACCCAGCTTCAGGAGACATAAGAAAAACATGCACAATTGTTCTTAATCTTGTTCAGAAGGAAAGGTAATGTACTATCCAGTTTGCTACCTGGTCCAGCAGATTTTTTCAAAGAGTTCTCTCATGGACATCTTGTCCCACTCCTCAGCATGGGGAGCTTTCCAGGGAGCCTCTCTGGGAATCTGAAATACAGACGGAGGATAAGCAAGTAATTAACATTTAAAAACATGGAGGTTTTCGAAAAGAGGCTCAAGACCAGGCTTTTAACTGATTTTTAAATTCTTTTTAATTCCTTTTATGCTGTGCTAGTCCTAGCATTTGTATCCTGTATCCGTTTTAGTCCCTCATGTTTTTACCCTCTATGCTTTTCGCCTTATTTTACTGTTTTAGTCTGTCAGTTTTTTATCTCCAGTGTTTCTTCATGGGGGCCTGCCAGACTGGGAGTTGTCTCTGGTCTGCCGCTGGGGGTTCTGTCCCATGGATGGTTTCAGCCCAGGTGGCCATAGGGCTCTGTACCTTGGAGCGGGGCCTCCTGTCTGCCCGGGTTGGGGTGGTCTCTGTGGCGGTGCTCCCTGTGGCCTTGGACCGTGATCTCCCTCAGTGTGGCTGGCCCCCAAAGGTAGCTTCTTCCACGCCTCAGGTCTCGGTGCCTGACCATGTCTCTTCAGATACAGCTAGTGTGTGGATGAGTCTGTGTGCGTATGTGCGAGCGTGTATATAAGTGTGTATCTCTCTGTGCTTATCTGTGGGGGTGGGAGGGTTGGGTTCTTTTGATTTTCTTTTCTTGATTTTCTTTGTTTTAATCTCTGTTGTTGTTTTTTAATCTCTGTGAGGAATTTTGCAAACAACAGGGTTTTTCTTGCTTTACCTCCTTGCCCATGTCGTCCATTGTCCTCCACAGGTTGTTGAAGTCCAACAGGACAAAGGGGTTCCACATGGGAGGAAAGGAGCCTTTGAATGGGTAAGACTTTCCCTGTTGGATACACATTATCATCATCATCATCATCATCATCATCATCATCAACAGAAGTTTCTCAAAGTGAGAACTCTAGCTGACCTCCAGCATGCTTAGTCAGAGTCTACACAGCAGATTTACAGAGCGTACATTGATATATTGCCAGTTGTTCAACATTTTATAGTTGATTAAAAGATTCAGAGTCATCAAGTGATAAGAGAGTCCACATTCCATTTGTTGGACTATTGCTCCAATTCTCAACCACACAGGCAGTCAATCAAGTCTCATTGTCTAAAAAAACAAACACATTTCCTAATTTTCTTCTCTTTTTCACATGGTCTCTATGTGTCACTCCATGCATCCTTGTGGGATGGGACTCAGATGCTAGGAAAAAATGCAAATGAGGCTATGTAGGTACACTTCAAGAGAGGGATGTATGTGAGTCCCTCTCTGTTCCGCATTAACGTGTCAGCCAGGTAAGAAACATTCTCATTTTACAGCTAAAGATTACACTAAAATATGGATTTGTGAACATTTCAAGCCACAACAGGTCTATAGATCTATATATATATATATATATATATATATATATATATATATATATATATGTATGTATATATATATATATATATATATATATATATATATATATATATATATATATATATATATATATGTATGTATGTATGTATGTATATATATATATATATATATATATATATATATATATATATATATATATATATACACTCCATGGTTGAGGACACACAATTTTTATAAAGCATAATAAAATAACCTCAACTCACAGACAGAAACATAGATTAGGTTTTTCTAATCATACAGTATCACTGCTGTGCAGAGAACTGTCCGTCGCCGTGTAACAACAGGTCTGTCACCATGGTGACGCTGGCCAAGTGAACACATAAGGAGCAGTGCAGAGGAGGGGAGGGGCAGAGAATGCACAGCAGCATCTGTTTACACATCAGTGAGCAGTGAGTCAACCTCACTCAAAGGAGAAAGTACAAACCGAATGCTACATGGTGACACGGGTCCTATTAGTATTAGTATTAGTATTATACAGTAATAAACATATCTCTTTCAGTGAGGTTGCAGATTGAAACCAACTGAACACTCCTACCCTATGGTAGCTGCTAAAAACATGAAAGGCCCTCTCTAGAACCAGTGTTTGGCTTGTCACTGTAGAAACATGGCTGTGCGACTCCATGAAAAAAGGCCCTGCTTCCTCTGTAGATACTAAAGGCTCTTTTAGGTGAAGGTAGACACAACAATTCCTAGTTGCAGGTGATTATACACTAATGTAAACGTAATTAGGGTTCTAACCCCAAAGGGGTAGAACCCTTCTAAGATTGTGCCGGTTTATTAGGGTTCTAACCCCGAAGGGGTAGAACCCTTCTAAGATTGTGCCGGTTTATTATTAGGGTTCTAACCCCGAAGGGGTAGAACCCTTCTAAGATTGTGCCGGTTTATTATTATTATTATTTTTTGTTGTCTGCCGCTTGAGCTCAAATTCCCGTGAGCTGGAATGGGCCAGAAACTTGAAACTTGGCCCACTGATTGGAAATGATGTGCATCAACTTTTATTAAAATATGAGCCCAGTCTGCCAGATGGTGGCGCTGTAACGAAGGCCTGAAAATGCGTTTTTGGGAAGGCCACGCCCCTCTCACCGTACGTCTAATTGACTTGAAATTTGACACACAAGTCCAGCTCCATGTGCTCTACAAAAAAGCCTCTTGGACCATGAAGCTCCGCCTACTTAGATTTTTTGCTAATTAGCATAATGTGAAAAACAGTCAAATGAATAGAACTTTTGAAAGATTGACTCTATCAATACCAAATTTGGTATATGGCTTCAGGCGATGAAAACACATATTTCTACTATAAATGAGCCCGATTGGTCAAAAAACATGGCCGCCACGGACCAATGTATCTTTGCAATGGGCGGGGCTTAGAAATGATTGGCCATAACTCCCACACCCTTTGACCTATCATCACAAAACTTGGTGGGTAGGTTCACAACTGTACTGGGAATCTGTCTACCAAAGCTTGTTGATCTCAACCTATAGGGGGCGCTATAAATGCTACACATGCGTATCTCAGAGACCATTGGACGGAATTCCACCAAATTTGGTATGCATGCTCTAGGGGCGAGTATTAACTAATATCTTGAGTGCCATGTTGATTGGTGAAAGTGGGCGTGGCCTATTCGTCATTAACCATCATTGTTTGCGTTTTATTCATTTATGGCGAGCTGGAAGGACCCAGAGACACGAAACTTGGTACGTTGAGTGTAAATGACGTCCACATGCTGCTCCGAAAATTTCATCCTGATCCGTCAGATGGGGGCGCTATAACATAGGGGGTGAACTTCGAAAGGCTCTCCCCGCCAAGCCATAAGTGCTATTGACTTGAAATTTTTCATAGATGTCCTCCTGATGGTCCTCTACAAAAAAGCCTATTGCACTAAGAAAGCCGCTATTACAGATGTTTTGCTAATTAGCATAATGTGAAAAACAGTAAAATGAATAGAACTTTTGAAATATTGACTCTATCAACACCACATTTGGTATATGGCTTCGGGGGGTGACAAGACACATTTCTACTATAAATGAACCAGATTGGTCAAAAAACATGGCCGCCACGGACCAATGTATTGACGCAATGGGCGGGGCTTAGGAATTATTGGCCATAATTCCCACACCCTTTGTCCTATCATCACAAAACTTGGTGCGTAGATTCGAAACAGGACTGGGAATCTGCCTAACAGAGCATGTTGAGCTCAGCCTATAGGGGGCGCTATAAATGCCATTAGCATGTAGCCGAAAAGCCAATTTGAAGAAATCTGGGGCTTATCATGCCTGTGTGTTGCACAGATCTTTGAGGGACACGGCGGCCGATGTCATCGACTGCAGGGGATGAGGGTCAGGGTGGCCGGTTTGGGGCAAAAGAGGTTAGAACCCGCGGATTGCCGCTTGCGGCTATATTTATTATTTTTTGTTGTCTGCCGCTTGAGCTCAAATTCCCGTGAGCTGGAATGGGCCAGAAACTTGAAACTTGGCCCAATGATTGGAAATGATGTGCATCAACTTTTATTAAAATGTGAGCCCCGTCAGCCAGATGGTGGCGCTATAATTAAGGATTTAAAATGCGTTTTTGGGAAGGCCACGCCCCTCACACAGTAAGTCGTATTGACTTGAAATTTGACACACAAGTCCAGCTCCATGTGCTCTACAAAAAAGCCAATCAGACCATGAAGCTCCGCCCACTTAGATTTTTTGCTAATTAGCATAATGTGAAAAACAGTTAAATGAATAGAACTTTTGAAAGATTGACTCTATCAACACCAAATTTGGTATATGGCTTTGAGGGAAGACCAGACACATTTCTACTATAAATGAGCCAGATTTATCAAAAAACATGGCCGCCACGGACCAATGTATTGTCGCAATGGGCGGGGCTTAGACATGATTGGCCATAACTCCCACGCCCTTTGCCCTATCATCACAAAACTTGGTGGGTAGGTTCAGAACTGTACTGGGAATCTGCCTGCCAAAGCATGTTGAGCGCAACCTATAGGGGGCGCTATAAATGCAACATATGCGTATCTCAAAGACCATTGGACGGAATTTCACCCAATTTGGTATGCATACTCTAGGGGCGAGTATTAACAAATATCCTGAGTACCATGTTGATTGGTGAAAGTGGGCGTGGCCTATTCGTCATTAACCATCATTGTTTGCGTTTTATTCATTTATGGCGAGCTGGAAGGACCCAGAGACACGAAACTTGGTACGTTGCATATAAATGATGTCCAAATGCTGCTCCAAAAATTTCATCCCGATCCGTCAGATGGGGGCGCTATAACATAGGGTGTGAACTTCGAAAGGCTCTCCCTGCCAAGCCATAAGTGCTATTGACTTGAAATTTTTCAAACATGTCCTCCTGATAGTCCTCTACAAAAAAGCCTATTGCACCAAGAAAGCCGCTATTACAGATTTTTTTCTAATTTGCATGATGTTAAAAACAGTAAAATGAATAGAACTTTTGAAAGATTGACTCTATCAACACCGAATTTGGTATATGGCTTTGGGGAATGAAAAGACATGTTTCTACTATAAATGAGCCAGATTGGTCAAAAAACATGGCCGCCACGGACCAATGTATTGTCACAATGGGCGGGGCTTAGACATGATTGGCCATAACTCCCACACCCTTTGTCCTATCATCACAAAACTTGGTGGGTAGGTTCACAACATGACTAGTAATCTGTCTACAAAAGCATGTTGAGCTCAGCCTATAGGGGGCGCTATAAATGCCATTAGCATGTAGCTGAAAACCCAATTTGAAGAAATCTGGGGCTTATCATGCCTGTGTGTTGCACAGATCTTTGAGGGACACGGCGGCCGATGTCATCGACTGCAGGGGATGAGGGTCAGGGTGGCCGGTTTGGGGCAAAAGAGGTTAGAACCCGCGGATTGCCGCTTGCGGCTATATTTATTATTATTTTTTGTTGTCTGCCGCTTGAGCTCAAATTCCCGTGAGCTGGAATGGGACAGAAACTTGAAACTTGGCCCAATGATTGGAAATGATGTGCATCAACTTTTATTAAAATATGAGCCCAGTCAGCCAGATGGTGGCGCTGTAACTAAGGCTTGAAAATGCGTTTTTGGGAAGGCCACGCCCCTCACACAGTAAGTCGTATTGACTTGAAATTTGACACACAAGTCCAGCTCCATGTGCTCTACAAAAAAGCCAATCAGACCATGAAGCTCCGCCCACTTAGATTTTTTGCTAATTAGCATAATGTGAAAAACAGTTAAATGAATAGAACTTTTGAAAGATTGACTCTATCAACACCAAATTTGGTATATGGCTTTGAGGGAAGACCAGACACATTTCTACTATAAATGAGCCAGATTTATCAAAAAACATGGCCGCCACGGACCAATGTATTGTTGCAATGGGCGGGGCTTAGACATGATTGGCCATAACTCCCACGCCCTTTGCCCTATCATCACAAAACTTGGTGGGTAGGTTCAGAACTGTACTGGGAATCTGCCTGTCAAAGCATGTTGAGCGCAACCTATAGGGGGCGCTATAAATGCAACATATGTGTATCTCAAAAACCATCGGACGGACTTTCACCCAATTTGGTATGCATACTCTAGGGGCGAGTATTAACAAATATCCTGAGTACCATGTTGATTGGTGAAAGTGGGCGTGGCCTATTCGTCATTAACCATCATTGTTTGCGTTTTATTCATTTATGGCGAGCTGGAAGGACCCAGAGACACAAAACTTGGTACATTGCATATAAATGATGTCCAAATGCTGCTCCAAAAATTTCATCCTGATCCGTCAGATGGGGGCGCTATAACATAGGGTGTGAACTTCGAAAGGCTCTCCCTGCCAAGCCATAAGTGCTATTGACTTGAAATTTTTCAAACATGTCCTCCTGATAGTCCTCTACAAAAAAGCCTATTGCACCAAGAAAGCCGCTATTACAGATTTTTTTCTAATTTGCATGATGTTAAAAACAGTAAAATGAATAGAACTTTTGAAAGATTGACTCTATCAACACCGAATTTGGTATATGGCTTTGGGGAATGAAAAGACATGTTTCTACTATACATGAGCCAGATTGGTCAAAAAACATGGCCGCCACGGACCAATGTATTGTCACAATGGGCGGGGCTTAGACATGATTGGCCATAACTCCCACACCCTTTGTCCTATCATCACAAAACTTGGTGGGTAGGTTCACAACATGACTAGTAATCTGACTACAAAAGCATATTGAGCTCAGCCTATAGGGGGCGCTATAAATGCCATTAGCATGTAGCTGAAAACCAAATTTGAAGAAATCTGGGGCTTATCATGCCTGTGTGTTGCACAGATCTTTGAGGGACACGGCGGCCGATGTCATCGACTGCAGGGGATGAGGGTCAGGGTGGCCGGTTTGGGGCAAAAGAGGTTAGAACCCGCGGATTGCCGCTTGCGGCTATATTTATTATTATTTTTTTGTTGTCTGCCGCTTGAGCTCAAATTCCCGTGAGCTGGAATGGGCCAGAAACTTGAAACTAGGCCCAATGATTGGAAATGATGTGCATCAACTTTTATTAAAATATGAGCCCAGTCTGCCAGATGGTGGCGCTGTAACGAAGGCCTGAAAATGCGTTTTTGGGAAGGCCACGCCCCTCACACCGTACGTCTAATTGACTTGAAATTTGACACACAAGTCCAGCTCCATGTGCTCTACAAAAAAGCCTCTTGGACCATGAAGCTCCGCCTACTTAGATCTTTTGCTAATTAGCATAATGTGAAAAACAGTCAAATGAATAGAACTTTTGAAAGATTGACTCTATCAATACCAAATTTGGTATATGGCTTCAGGCGATGAAAACACATATTTCTACTATAAATGAGCGCGATTGGTCAAAAAACATGGCCGCCACGGACCAATGTATCTTTGCAATGGGCGGGGCTTAGAAATGATTGGCCATAACTCCCACACCCTTTGACCTATCATCACAAAACTTGGTGGGTAGGTTCACAACTGTACTGGGAATCTGTCTACCAAAGCTTGTTGATCTCAACCTATAGGGTGCGCTATAAATGCTACACATGCGTATCTCAGAGACCATTGGACGGAATTTCACCAAATTTGGTATGCATGCTCTAGGGGTGAGTATTAACTAATATCTTGAGTGCCATGTTGATTGGTGAAAGTGGGCGTGGCCTATTCGTCATTAACCATCATTGTTTGCGTTTTATTCATTTATGGCGAGCTGGAAGGACCCAGAGACACGAAACTTGGTACGTTGAGTGTAAATGACGTCCACATGCTGCTCCGAAAATTTCATCCTGATCCGTCAGATGGGGGCGCTACAACATAGGGGGTGAGCTTCGAAAGGCTCTCCCCGCCAAGCCATAAGTGCTATTGACTTGAAATTTTTCATAGATGTCCTCCTGATGGTCCTCTACAAAAAAGCCTATTGCACTAAGAAAGCCGCTATTACAGATGTTTTGCTAATTAGCATAATGTGAAAAACAGTAAAATGAATAGAACTTTTGATATATGGACTCTATCAACACCACATTTGGTATATGGCTTCGGGGGGTGACAAGACACATTTCTACTATAAATGAACCAGATTGGTCAAAAAACATGGCCGCCACGGACCAATGTATTGACGCAATGGGCGGGCTTAGGAATTATTGGCCATAATTCCCACACCCTTTGTCCTATCATCACAAAACTTGGTGCGTAGATTCGAAACAGGACTGGGAATCTGCCTAACAGAGCATGTTGAGCTCAGCCTATAGGGGGCGCTATAAATGCCATTAGCATGTAGCCGAAAAGCCAATTTGAAGAAATCTGGGGCTTATCATGCCTGTGTGTTGCACAGATCTTTGAGGGACACGGCGGCCGATGTCATCGACTGCAGGGGATGAGGGTCAGGGTGGCCGGTTTGGGGCAAAAGAGGTTAGAACCCGCGGATTGCCGCTTGCGGCTATATTTATTATTTTTTGTTGTCTGCCGCTTGAGCTCAAATTCCCGTGAGATGGAATGGGCCAGAAACTTGAAACTTGGCCCAATGATTGGAAATGATGTGCATCAACTTTTATTAAAATATGAGCCCAGTCAGCCAGATGGTGGCGCTATAATTAAGGATTTAAAATGCGTTTTTGGGAAGGCCACGCCCCTCACACAGTAAGTCGTATTGACTTGAAATTTGAGACACAAGTCCAGCTCCATGTGCTCTACAAAAAAGCCAATCAGACCATGAAGCTCCGCCCACTTAGAGTTTTTGCTAGTTAGCATAATGTGAAAAACAGTTAAATGAATAGAACTTTTGAAAGATTGACTCTATCAACACCAAATTTGGTATATGGCTTTGAGGGAAGACCAGACACATTTCTACTATAAATGAGCCAGATTGGTCAAAAAACATGGCCGCCACGGACCAATGTATTGTCGCAATGGGCGGGGCTTAGACATGATTGGCCATAACTCCCAGGCCCTTTGCCTTATCATCACAAAACTTGGTGGGTAGGTTCAGAACTGTAATGGGAATCTGTCTGCCAAAGCATGTTGAGCGCAACCTATAGGGGGCGCTATAAATGCAACATATGTGTATCTCAAAGACCATTGGGCGGAATTTCACCCAATTTGGTATGCATACTCTAGGGGCGAGTATTAACAAATGTCCTGAGTACCATGTTGATTGGTGAAAGTGGGCGTGGCCTATTCGTCATTAACCATCATTGTTTGCGTTTTATTCATTTATGGCAAGCTGGAAGGACCCAGAGACACGAAACTTGGTACGTTGAGTGTAAATGACGTCCACATGCTGCTCCGAAAATTTCATCCTGATCCGTCAGATGGGGGCGCTACAACATAGGGGGTGAACTTCGAAAGGCTCTCCTCGCCAAGCCATAAGTGCTATTGACTTGAAATTTTTCATAGATGTCCTCCTGATGGTCCTCTACAAAAAAGCCTATTGCACTAAGAAAGCCGCTATTACAGATGTTTTGCTAATTAGCATAATGTGAAAAACAGTAAAATGAATAGAACTTTTGAAATATTGACTCTATCAACACCACATTTGGTATATGGCTTCGGGGGGTGACAAGACACATTTCTACTATAAATGAACCAGATTGGTCAAAAAACATGGCCACCACGGACCAATGTATTGACGCAATGGGCGGGGCTTAGGAATTATTGGCCATAATTCCCACACCCTTTGTCCTATCATCACAAAACTTGGTGCGTAGATTCGAAACAGGACTGGGAATCTGCCTAACAGAGCATGTTGAGCTCAGCCTATAGGGGGCGCTATGAATGCCATTAGCATGTAGCCGAAAAGCCAATTTGAAGAAATCTGGGGCTTATCATGCCTGTGTGTTGCACAGATCTTTGAGGGACACGGCGGCCGATGTCATCGACTGCAGGGGATGAGGGTCAGGGTGGCCTGTTTGGGGCAAAAGAGGTTAGAACCCGCGGATTGCCGCTTGCGGCTATATTTAGGGTTCTAACCCCGAAGGGGTAGAACCCTTCTAAGATTGTGCCGGTTTATTATTATTATTATTTTTTGTTGTCTGCCGCTTGAGCTCAAATTCCCGTGAGCTGAAATGGGCCAGAAACTTGAAACTTGGCCCAATGATTGGAAATGATGTGCATCAACTTTTATTAAAACATGAGCCCAGTCAGCCAGATGGTGGCGCTGTAACTAAGGCTTGAAAATGCGTTTTTGGGAAGGCCACGCCCCTCACACCGTACGTTCGATTGACTTGAAATTTGACACACAAGTCCAGCTCCATGTGCTCTACAAAAAAGCCTCTTGGACCATGAAGCTCCGCCTACTTAGATTTTTTGCTAATTAGCATAATGTGAAAAACAGTTAAATGAATAGAACTTTTGAAAGATTGACTCTATCAACACCAAATTTGGCATATGGCTTTGAGGGAAGACCAGACACATTTCTACTATAAATGAGCCAGATTGGTCAAAAAACATGGCCGCCACGGACCAATGTATTGTCGCAATGGGTGGGGCTTAGACATGATTGGCCATAGCTCCCACGCCCTTTGCCTTATCATCACAAAACTTGGTGGGTAGGTTCAGAACTGTACTGGGAATCTGCCTGCCAAAGCATGTTGAGCGCAACCTATAGGGGGCGCTATAAATGCAACATATGTGTATCTCAAAGACCATTGGACGGAATTTCACCCAATTTGGTATGCATACTCTAGGGGCGAGTATTAACAAATATCCTGAGTACCATGTTGATTGGTGAAAGTGGGCGTGGCCTATCCGTCATTAACCATCATTGTTTGCGTTTTATTCATTTATGGCGAGCTGGAAGGACCCAAAGACACGAAACTTGGTACATTGCATATAAATGATGTCCAAATGCTGCTCCAAAAATTTCATCCCGATCCGTCAGATGGGGGCGCTATAACATAGGGTGTGAACTTCGAAAGGCTCTCCCTGCCAAGCCATAAGTGCTATTGACTTGAAATTTTTCAAACATGTCCTCCTGATAGTCCTCTACAAAAAAGCCTATTGCACCAAGAAAGCCGCTATTACAGATTTTTTTCTAATTTGCATGATGTTAAAAACAGTAAAATGAATAGAACTTTTAAAAGATTGACTCTATCAACACCGAATTTGGTAAATGGCTTTGGGGAATGAAAAGACATGTTTTTACTATAAATGAGCCAGATTGGTCAAAAAACATGGCCGCCACGGACCAATGTATTGTCACAATGGGCGGGGCTTAGACATGATTGGCCCTAACTTCCACACCCTTTGTCCTATCATCACAAAACTTGGTGGGTAGGTTCACAACAGGACTAGTAATCTGTCTACAAAAGCATATTGAGCTCAGCCTATAGGGGGCGCTATAAATGCCATTAGCATGTAGCTGAAAACCAAATTTGAAGAAATCTGGGGCTTATCATGCCTGTGTGTTGCACAGATCTTTGAGGGACATGGCGGCCGATGTCATCGACTGCAGGGGATGAGGGTCAGGGTGGCCGGTTTGGGGCAAAAGAGGTTAGAACCCGCGGATAGCCGCTTGCGGCTATATTTATTATTATTTTTTGTTGTCTGCCGCTTGAGCTCAAATTCCCGTGAGCTGGAATGGGCCAGAAACTTGAAACTTGGCCCAATGATTGGAAATGATGTGCATCAACTTTTATCAAAATATGAGCCCAGTCAGCCAGATGGTGGCGCTGTAACGAAGGCTTGAAAATGCGTTTTTGGGAAGGCCACACCCCTAACACCGTACGTCTAATTGACTTGAAATTTGACACACAAATATAGTTCCATGTGCTCTACAAAAAAGCCTCTTGGACCATGAAGCTCCGCCTACTTAGATTTTTTGCTAATTAGCATAATGTGAAAAAAAGTACAATGAATAGAACTTTTGAAAGATTGACTCTATCAACACCAAATTTGGTATACGGCTTCGGGGGATGGACAGACATATTTCTACTATAAATGAGCCAGATTCGTCAAAAAGCATGGCCGCCACGGACCAATGTATTGTCGCAATGGGCGGGGCTTAGACATAATTGGCCATAACTCCCACACCCTTTGCCCTATCATCACAAAACTTGGTGGGTAGGTTCAGAACTGTACTGGGAATCTGCCTGCCAAGGCATGTTGAGCGCAACCTATAGGGGGCGCTATAAATGCAACATATGTGTATCTCAAAGACCATTGGACGGAATTTCACCCAATTTGGTATGCATACTCTAGGGCGAGTATTAACAAATATCCTGAGTACCATGTTGATTGGTGAAAGTGGGCGTGGCCTATTCGTCATTAACCATCATTGTTTGCGTTTTATTCATTTATGGCGAGCTGGAAGGACCCAGAGACACGAAACTTGGTACGTTGCATATAAATGATGTCCAAATGCTGCTCCAAAAATTTCATCCCGATCCGTCAGATGGGGGCGCTATAACATAGGGTGTGAACTTCGAAAGGCTCTCCCTGCCAAGCCATAAGTGCTATTGACTTGAAATTTTTCAAACATGTCCTCCTGATAGTCCTCTACAAAAAAGCCTATTGCACCAAGAAAGCCGCTATTACAGATTTTTTGCTAATTTGCATGATGTTAAAAACAGTAAAATGAATAGAACTTTTGAAAGATTAGGGTTAGGGTTAGGGTTAGGGTCTCTATCAACACCGAATTTGGTATATGGCTTTGGGGAATGAAAAGACATGTTTCTCCTATAAATGAGCCAGATTGGTCAAAAAACATGGTCGCCACGGACCAATGTATTGTCACAATGGGCGGGGCTTAAACATGATTGGCCATAACTCCCACACCCTTTGTCCTATCATCACAAAACTTGGTGGGTAGGTTCACAACAGGACTAGTAATCTGTCTACAAAAGCATGTTGAGCTCAGCCTATAGGGGGCGCTATAAATGCCATTAGCATGTAGCTGAAAACCAAATTTGAAGAAATCTGGGGCTTATCATGCCTGTGTGTTGCACAGATCTTTGAGGGACACGGCGGCCGATGTCATCGACTGCAGGGGATGAGGGTCAGGGTGGCCGGTTTGTGGCAAAAGAGGTTAGAACCCGCGGATTGCCGCTTGCGGCAATATTTAAAAATATTATATTGCATTTCTGCAAGCAGAGTTAGCATACAAGCTAACAAGCTAGATTTACTCCGGTGTTTAGCTTTGACTTTATTGCTACTGGTTAGCAAGAGTGTCTTTCAAGTGACCGGGCAGTTATAACGCTAGTTTGCTTCGGTACGCTCCGAAGTGGTTGAATTGGTTTAGAGAGATAACGTTACTCATGCTTCAGAGAGGCAGCATGGCATTGCAGCGGGTAATGATTAGCTGGTAACTCCATCTACCATGATGTGTGGAATATTGTTTGTTACTCGGGTTACTACAGTGATCTGCATGAGGCACTCGTCATTGTGATTTAGTTGTATTGGTCAGAAAGAGAACAATCAGGGCTTATGTTGTTGTTGTTATTTTGAATGTGCCGTCTTGGTTATCTGGCTTCCTCTGTTACCATGGTTACAAGCCTGCTTGTGCACAGCAAAAACTCTGAAAAACATGCAATCTGACATGTTAAATTTATGTTAACGAAAGCATTTTATCAAAAAGGGACACTTTCTTTTAAAGTGAGTTCGAAGGTGCACTGTTTAAAATGGCAGGGAATTGTGTTTACAATAAAAGCATTAAAATAAAAGCAATGCTTTTAATCATTTCTTTGTCATCTGTAGTTTGTTTTTAAGAAGAAAAAAAATCTATTAAAATCGTAAATCGAGTTTGGTGTAAAAAAGCTAAAGAGTCAGATATATTCCTCAAGAGTTGGGGGAGACCAAAATCGGTCTAAAATGAGACTGAATGCTGGATTTACATCCATCATCGTACCAGAAACACAGCTTCTAATCAACCACACGGTCTCTCTGTAGGTGATAGGTATGTGTCTGCCACAACATCTCTATAATGTGATTTTAGCTAGATATCATGCATTCAACTACATGTAGCCTTAAGTGATGATACAATATTGAAGAACTGGAACATTCTGCTGAGGATTTGCTATTTGAGTTTTTAAAAATGATGATAGTATGTTTTATCTTCTGATTGGTTCTGAAAAACCTTGTTTTGCTTCTTCACCTTTAAAATGACCAGTCATAATTTAACTCCAGTACTGTGTGTAATGAAGTTCATCCTCAAAAGAATCAGCACTTAATCAAGATAAATGTAGTCTTTCATGATTTAGATGACAGGTCATATGAAAAACAGAAAAGGGACTTACGTTCTACACAACAACTACATAATTATTTCTTTATCAGGGAGGATCATTAAAATGTTACAAATGAATGTAGCTAAGACACTTGCACGATCATCAGCCATTTCTCTCAGTGTTCTTATGAACATGAACATATGCAGAAAATATCCACACTGCTGGTGGAGCAATGGGACATCCCATGTTCTTTTTCAATCACCGATAACCAGAGAGCATATTAAATCAAAGTCTGTTTTCCCATTTCTGATAGTGATACCTCATTAAAAAATCCTGTGCTGAGAGCTGCAGCTGCCTGTAAGGCAATAGTTTGCTGATAAGGGAAACCATCACCGGCCTTTTGGATTACAATCGGCCATAGAAAAGCTGATTAGCTACGCGGCTTGCTTGAAAGCTAGCCCTAATTACACAATGGCTTGGCACACATGCTGATTTCCTATTACTATACTTCTGTCCTGTGAAGTAAAGGAGACACTGTCATACAGGTTAGATCAAAGCAAATGTCACCCTGCATGCATTCCTCTGTTGGTAAGATCGGACTTGTACAGTGATCAGAAAATGTTGACATGCTGAGTCTGTTTAGAGCATATTCATTGGTTCACAAAACATGGTGTAGGGATACTAACAACAGCAACATACTTAAACGTTTGAACGTCCATGTAGTGATTTTTTCTTTGTTGTTGATGAGGCCAAAATTACTGTGACAAAAGTTGTGAATGGAGTTGATACTATTACTGATTCTGTTGGAAGGAAGGTGAAGGATAACAGAAAAAACTCCCAACCATTATTAGGCTTCAAAAAAAACATTGTTACTATCCAGTAGGTTTTCATCAGAAAAACAGCCAATGTAACAAAGGACATGGAATAGGCATGAAACTGACTGCATCCTGCTAATGTTGCACAGTATAGCACAGATTGTATCTACCCAGCCCAGTAGCCAGGATAAAATATTGGCACTTAAACGTTTCTGCAAATCACTGATATTTTCACATTTGTTTGTGTCATAAACCATGTACCATATTGGCATTTCTACATTACGTGTCATTTCATCCTCACATTACATGTTTATGACCTGACCGTCACAACATCCTTTTAAGGAGACTTGAACAATTTCCAGCCATGTTTGGCAACCATAACAAGTATTTTAAGCCAAAACATGTTGTTTTTTTAACCTAGAGAACATAACGTTACAGCATCCCATGTCCTTATCAGGATAGTTTTTTGTTTAGTGAAGATCCACTTGAGTAAAAAGGTAACATTTTTTCAGCTCATTTAAGTCCCAAACTTATATCCCAGGCAAAATATTCTCCATTTTTCCTTTTTAACAATAATGTAATACTCAACTGATCCTGGGTGAAACGAGTCACTTTGCTTCAGTACTGTTTCAAGGAGGTCAAAGGTAGAAGTCAGAGGACATTCAGTGAATAAACATGATATTTGAACTGTGTGGATAAAAATGTGAGGAACCGCCTTGTGGTGTTCTTGTAAGGTCCCCCTGTATATGCGTTTCTGCACCACACTCATGGTAAATGTATCTGCAATGTTAATGCCATTGTTAATTGTCCACTAGTTGATGATTATCATGCTACTTAATCACTTCCATGCCATGACAGATGGAGCCACATCTCTGAGAGTTTCAGACCCCCGGATGAATAACTGAAACCTTGTGTCCCATAATGCACTAACACAGACAAATATACTGTCTGACACTGGAGTAAGCAGCTTTTGATGAGGCATGCTGTCATGGAAACCAGCCAGGAAGCTACGAGTGGCACATGTGTGTGAGTCTAGGTCTTGCAGTGGATCTTACAGAGATAGTAGCTAAGGAGACACAGTCATAGGAGCTCCCTTGCATAGCCCACATAATGCTTGACAACACCAGGGCTCCTAGTCAAGTCCTTTACTAAACCAAAGAATCAAATACACAAATATAAAAGTCTACCTTCCATTGTATCGAGACCTTCAAGTCAAGCTTGTCCTTAAAATGTCTGTTGCACATCCCACTCTGTTTGACATGACAGATGAATGAACATGGAAGTATAGGTTTACTTACAAGCCTAATAGTTTCATTATTTTGCCCAAAGATTCAATAGTCTTCATCATCTGTGCTACTCATTCACTGTCTATATACATTCAACAAAAACATGAATGCAGCATTTTTGTTTTTGCCGAAGTCGAAGTAAAAGATTTTAAGACTTAAATTATGCACACAAAACCCTTACTTCTCTCAGAATTAGAGCAGATGTCTGTTAAAACCCACCTTATTAAGCACTTCTACTTTGCCAAGATTATTCATCCACCCAACAGTTGTGGCATATCGAGATGCTGATTAAACATCACGATCAGTGCACAGGTGTGCTTTGGACTGGTCATGCAAAAAGACAATCAGAAAAAATGTGGAACATTGTTCCACTTTTCTTAAGTGGCTGTGTGAAACTGCTTGATACTTGTCAGGAAGTGGAATATGTTGTCATATGCATCAATCCAGGGCATCCCAAACATGCCCAATGGTTACATGTTTGTGTTTGTTGAGTATGCAGGACATGCAAGAACTGGGAATGTTTTCAGTTTTCAGAAATTGTGGGAATTGTGTACAGAGCCTTGTAACATGGGGTCAGGCCTTGTCGTGCTATAACATGAGAAATGTTAGTCGATGTATTTCTGCATTCGATTTACCATAAATGAATCCCCCTGTGTTGTCATGCTTGCCAAAACCACTCTGTTCACAATGCTGACATAAGCAAATTACATTTTAGCAAACAATGTCATACAATGTCTACTTTCTGCCTGGGACAGTGAAAATTAAAAACTAAAGAGAACACTTTTCCAGCATAAATGTGTCACACGACCAAGACGTCAAGACCCCATTGAGGATGATGAGCATGCAGATGAGCTTCCCTGAGACACTGACAGTTTTGCATCAGCTGTCTGGGTGGCCAGGCTCAGACGATCATGCATGTGAGGAAGCCAGATGAGGAGGTCCTGGGCTGGCGTTGTTACAAATACTTGAGGTTGGTTGGACGTACTGCTGACTTCTCAGAAAACGACATTGGAGACAACTTATGATAGTGAACTGAACATTAATTTAACATGAATCAGATCTGGTGGCAAATCGCATGCTGACTGCAGGAAACCTATTGACATCTATGGCATTGTTTGATCAAACTGCACATTTTAGAGTGCAGCTACGTTGTGACTAGTCCAAGGCACACTTGGAATAATGCAATAATCATGCTGTTTAATCAGTCATGAGAAATGTCATTTATTTATCGCAGATTATAATATTTAATTTTCAGCACTTTTCAGCAGATTGCTTTTATTTTATGCATTATAAGTTCTACTTATTGGAAACACATTAGGTGCACAAACAATAACTCTGTTGCTACAGTGGAAAACCAGGAGTCAGAAGCAGATCTCTGTACAATGCAGTGAAAGTGCATTTGTGTATGCAAGTTTGTGTCCACACCCCTGAGACATAAGTTTAAGGTCCATCTCTTAAGGTATGATGACTAAATCTCTTGAAACAGCCCATGTTGAGATAAGCAATCTGCATTTCAACAGCAAGCAAGCAAGCAAGCAAGCACCCACCCACACACACACACACACACACACACACACACACACACACACACACACAGCCACACACACACTTGGAAAACCCGGCAGCCATACTAGGGAGTCCAGTGATTTACAGCAGGGGAAGTTAGACCAGAATACATAGCAGCAATGGCAAAATCAAATCAGGTAGAATAAACCAACTATGTAAGGGACAGCACTGCACCCACACTAATGAGATATGGAACAAAGAATAATGGGAATAAAGATGGTCTTAGTGTCTCTTTCTTCCTTCCTTCTTTATTTGTGTTTCAACCACCCAGAAAAAAAGAGAGAGAGAACTGCATTATAGAAATCCCTCCAGCAAAGATTAACTTTTCCAATCACCAATTCTAGCGAAGAAAGGAGTGGCTGGCTGCTTGGGAGGCATGTAGGAAGTCACACAAAGGACATAATGTTTACTTTTCTTGCGCTATACTTCAGTCTTCTCTGAGCACCATGGGACCAAGTGTCTGGGGGGCAAAGCAAGCATAGCTGATGATCAGAGGGTGAGAGATCTTAGTGGCCCTTCAGTGGCTGAAGTTTAGTGGGACACACTCACATTGACATAATGCACCAGGCTCTCCTGCTCGTTGACTTTGTAGGTCTTTATGCCATACTCGTTTGCCAGACGGAAGATGCGGTTCTGAGTTGGTCCGACATAAGCCCCACCCAGATCAACCCACTTTGTCTCCTTATTCTGAAAAAAAAAAACAAGAAACACACCCTGAAACATAAAAATACAAATGTACAAAAATAGATAATGCTGAAAAAGTTAAATATGATTTATTCTTGAGCTTCTAAACCACAGAGCAGCCTTTGACACTGTTGAGTCTCATTCCAAAGCTTCTCATCATAAAGATCAGACACTCTGTATGGAGTACCACATGGTTCTGTCCTGTTTCCACTACTTCCTCGAGCCCAGGACTGATTTCCGTGCTATGCAGATGACCCCCAACTCTACATAGCTGTTGATCCAGATTACCTGAGCCATGTTTACCCCTTTGAAAACTGGACTGACAAACCAGCAGTCTTCATTATTGGTCATAAAATTTGCCTACAGTGCCTACACTATCAAAGCTTTTTACACCACAGGCAGGAAATCTGGAAATCTGTTATCATTGACTCTGATCTAACTTTCATGCTGCATTTTAATTCTTCAGTCACCATGAGCTGTACAGCCCTGTCGTCATCTTCTCATCTACCATCTCGCTCATTGCATACGTCTCATTCCCTGCACATGCTGTGTGGGCGCAATGAGTTTGAATATGCAAAGCATGATTAGGCACAGGAGAAAAACATGAACAGAGTCATGACCTTTTGTACATTTATTATAGCTTGTAAATTTTAAGCATTTAACCCTATTTAACCCTGTTAGTAGCACTGAGATCACAGATCTCTTTTACAATAGAATAGAATAGAATTACTTTATTGATCCCAGACTGGGAAATTATTTATAGAGGCCTGGCCAAGAACTGCAGCATCACAGCTACAACTACAAATGAACAGAAAAAGTACATTCAAATAATCAGATAAAATATTTGCCCACAGGCAGCCTGGACTCATTTGATTTCACCACAGTTTTAAAGCTGTTCAGAGGTTCAATATTCTGAAGCTTAAGTTCAGTCTGCAGGTTGTTCCGTGCAGCGGGTGGTGAAAACCTTAAAGCTTTCTCTCATAATTCAGGTAGGACAAATTGCAAAACGTCAAGAGAGCGAAGACTGTAATTTTTACCATTTTTTTTTTCTCTACTCTTTTTAAAATGTACACCAATTTGAGCTGCATTTCGTGAAACACAGTGAATATAATTTTTTAGCATTATTTCTTCAATTATTATTATTCATAATTGAACAACTGAATTCCACTGCACAAAAAGTCACCTTTAATAGAAACATCTACATTAGTTTCAGCATTCCTGGTCTTACCCGCACAGTGAAGGTGCGACCACCGACCCGATCTCTGGCCTCCAGGACCACAGGGTTCAGTCCGTTGGCTTTCAACAGCTTTGCTGCACTCAAACCTGCAAATGAAAGAAGAGATAGGTGGGGTGGGTAAGGACACATATAATACACTTTCTGAGCTACAGCAAGATTGCACTTGTATACTGCTTCTGCATGATTGTCATATGCTGGCATTGTTTGTTTGAATGAAAAATATATGTGTGACTTTGGGTGAGTTGTTATTCCTTTCTTTAGTTTTATTTGTAGTGTGCTATTTGAAAGAAGCGTTTCATCATGTGAGGCTTACCCTCAGAGTTACCCTTCTTGCTCAAGTTACTTAAAAAAAACAGATGGATGAAGGGAATTAATAGTTAAATGTGATTATGGAGATTTTTTTGTGTATAGAAATCAGTCTTGTTTCTCTTCTATGAGTCAGCACACTATTGTACAATTTCTAGCAATGTCTGTTTGAATTAGTTTTCTTTATGCTGTGTATGTGTAGAATAGATTCTTTATGTATGCAGGTCTCTTTTGAAAAAAGATTAAGTGAAGGGTTTATGACTAACATTTGCCTTTTGGATGACTTGGCTGTATCGTGAGAGAACTATAGGAATGACAACAGAACAGGGTGGGAAGGAAAGAAACACTTCCACATTAAATCTCGAGCCAGCTGACCTGCTGATCATGTGAGGGAGAAGAGGGCAGAGCAAAAAGTAAGGTAGGACTTTCATATATACTGACTTACTGACTGACATATTGACCACCCATAAATTCTGGCACATAGGCTAAGGCAAAAGCATTTACACACTGACCTCAGGCAAGCCCTGTCATAACTGTAATTGAATAAGACATAACATAAACACATTTAGGCATGAACACACATATGCAGGAGGATTAGTGTGAGCATATGCCCCAGCAGCACTGGACTATGTCAGTGTAGCAGATGTTTAAAAGCCTGCTGTAGAGCACAGAAATATACAGCCATATACAGAAGGTGATTTATTTATGAGAGAGATTAATGCATACTTAAAAAAAAAAACAACAAAAGTATGTGGGCACCAAAACATCATACCCATATTTCATTGTTGAACATCTCTTTCCAAAGGCATGGGTGTTGATATGATGCAACAACAGCCTTAACTCTTCAGGGAAAGGTTTCCACAGGATTTAGGATCCTGACTTCGACCATTTGTGTTCAAACAGAGGTACCGAATGTGAAGAACTGTTCGGTTCAGAAGTGTTTATTTTCTATTTCAATCTGTTTTTTGAAATACTGTATATCTTTAATGCAACTTCATCTATGAACACAAGAGTCTCCTGACAACCCCCTAGCTTTATGTTGTAGCCACCACTTATCATGCCTGTCAGTTTGGCACGGCAAACGACAATACCTATAAGCCTCAGCCATTGTTGATTAGAAGAAAAAGCCAATCAGAGTTGTGATTCAAACTGCAGATTGCATTATTAGTTTTCTTAACAGTGTAATATTTAGCTCTATATTATATTATAATAGCTAACACACTCAGTAGCAATGTAGATGACATTATTACCTCTGCCAGGGAGCTTATATGTTCATCTGTATCCGTTTGTTGGTTGGTTTGTAACACAAAAACTACTGAACAGATTTCCATTAAAACTTGGATGGAGGATAGACCCCATTAATTGTGGGTGCATATCCAAATAAAGGGACTGATCCATTAATTCTTTCTCACTTTCTTCAACACTGAGTCATTTTTGTAAATTTCACAGAAAATCAAGCATGGATCTTGATGAAAAATCAGGTGTATAAAGGTGGCTGGTATCCAGGGGCGGCTGGTATATATGGGCTAACAGGGCTAAGCTCTCCCTACCTTTTACAGTAAAAATGAAAAAATATTATTAAAAAACTTAGAACACATTGTTTTAAATTTTGATTGAACCTAAAAAGGCAACAGCACCAAAACGTGGCAGAAAAAACCCAGGATATATGAGATATCTTGTTTTTTTTCCTGTGAATGGGCTAAATGTATTCAGCCCAAGCACAGTAGCAAGCTTCCATTCACTTTTGATTGACAGGTGTCGTGACACGCCCCCATTTGGGCTAAATTCATTCAGCCCAAACTCAGTAGCGTAAACTTCCATTGACATTTGATTGACAGGTGCCCTGACACGCCCCCTTCATATGCTGCCCATTTGGGATAAATTAACCTTGACCTGACCTTCGACCTATCACAGCGCGGTAGCAACAGTACAGTGACCTTCGACCTATCACAGCGCAGTTCTAGTTGGCGCTTTGTACCGCCACCTCCAGGTTATGGAGCTCGGATTAGATCCAAACACTGTCATTAGGGCGCTGGACCTCATTCACTTACATTGCGGCGCATCGAATAATTCCAGAGGTAAGTTGCTGAAATATCGACCTCTTTTGAATTGTCAACTGTCTATATTGTATCAGAGGCCCTTTGTGATGCTTACACTGGTCTTCATTTGTACGTGCACAGCGTAATTATCTGCATTTTATCTTGGTTGTTAGAGCCAATTTTCAAGCATTGCCTGCTAGCTAGTTAGCTAGCGCGTCTTCACCAGCTGTAAAGGTGACGTAATAGTCCGGTTTTTATATTTTTTATATACTTTTATATTAAAGATGTTTGGTAACTAACAAACAGGATTTACATGTATTACTAAGGGGTTTTATTTATTTTGGCTTTTATCTGCTGAACCTGACCTTGTCAGCCATCGTTAGTCGGTTATGTGTGTGATATAGGACTCGTTCTAGCTGCGATTGTGATAATTATTTCATTTAATATGTCATTGAATTTTGGGACATACTACCTTTTTTATTATGTGACGTGTTGTTGGCTGCATTTAATTTTTTTGTACTGTTCCGTGTTCAATTTAACATGGTTACTTTCATTACTTAATGTAGGCTGCTGTGCTTTATTTTAGGCGGCGACTGCTGCTGGTGGTCACGGCGGCTGACGGTGGTGGTCACGGCGGCTGACGGTGGTGGTCATGGCGGCTGACGGTGGTGGTCACTGCGGCTGACGGTGGTGTTCACGGCGGCTGACGGTGGTGTTCACGGCAGCTGACAGTGGTGGTCACTGCGGCTGACGGTGGTGTTCACGGCGGCTGACGGTGGTGGTCACGGCGGCTGACGGTGGTGGTCACGGCGGCTGACGGTGGTGTTATCGGCGGCTGACGGTGGTGTTCACGGCGGCTGACGGTGGTGGCGGTGGCTGCTGCTAATGGTCTGCGAATTGGCTGCTAATTGGTCCTTCTCCTGAGTGTTTTTTTTTTCATTTGGTTCTTCATGGTTGCGATGTCATGGATCACCTGCCCCTGGTTTTTGTTTTTCTTGTTCATACACACAAACACACATTCTTGTTGTCTGTCATTGTTTAATAAAAAATACTTTCTTTGAAAACATTGATTTGTATCCAATTAATTAACAATTATTGCCATTATTGTTATTATCATCTTTATCATAGTTAATATTCTTATTGTGTACTCCTGTATGCTTTGGCAATATTGTGAACCAGAGATAGAGAGAGAGAGAGAGATTTTCAGCATCAGGCCATTCTTATATGTATGTATGTCTCCCCAGTGTTGCCATAGAGCACTTCCTAAGTAATAGGCAAGTAATTTCCCCTTGGGATTATTAAAGTATTTCTGATTCTGATTCTGATTCTGCTTCTGATTCTATAACAAAACATACACTGTTGTTGTTGCAACTTGATGTGATGCTACTGTTGCTGCTGTGTGAAGTATTGATAAATGCAATGCATTCGTTAACCCACCCATCCAAAATCACCACCAGCCGTCACTGCTGGTATCTATGAGTGAGTATAAAAGGGAACTGTTGGCCCTTGGCAAAGCTAAGCACTCTACTGAGTGCCATGCTACTTTTAAGCTCTGTGATTAGAAATTAACCTTGGGAGTCATCACCTGCTTGTTGCTTATGTTTTCATGTACACAGCTTATTTTTAAATCAAAGAAACCAATGTGTTGTGAGTTACCTAAAATTGCCTCAAACAAGTTAAACAAGGGGCCCCTGATATATCCCCTTTCATGTCATAACTCTTTGTATCCCAAAGTTATTAGATCGGGGCTCTGTGCAGGTCAGTCAAGTTTTTCCACACCACACTGAGAAGAACCTTGTAATAGTGGCTTTATGATGTTGTAAAATAGAAAAAAACCTTGCCGCAGAGTTGAAAGCACACTATTGTCTAAGATGTTATTGTACAGGTACAAGGTTTACTTATTTATCATTTTACAACACAGGGCTGTGCAATTAACGTAGTAGATTGTACCAGTGATGGTCTGGATGGTTTTAATTTCCAGGAACCTAAACTGTTCACCTGCTCCACCTCAGCACACAAATGTAGACAGGTGCCTGTGTTTTTGTGTCCTTTTGTAAAAAAAAAGTTTTGTTTACAATGTGCAGCACGTCGTTCTCTGTGCACCACCTTGAAATAATGTTGCTTTCCTTTGATATGATATGATATTTATGTTGTAGTTAAAACAGAACCTTTTACTGAAACTAGGACCCTAGCCCAAACCATTAAAAACACCCCCATAGTGCCATGAGTACACAAACATGTATGTATGTCCATATACTTTTGGCACGTGCCTGACCAAGTTTGATAAATGCAGAGCACGACAGGAGGGAGCTAGCTTAGAACAGACAGCAGAGAATGAAACTGCTCAGAGCTGAACTCTCACCAGGTAGCAACATCTGCAAATATTTCCTCGACTTCACCCTAAATTCCCTTCTAACCGCCCTCTAATTCCCTTCCCTTCCCACTCTCTCCTTTCAAATCCTGGTGAGGCTATGTTGAAACTAGCCCTGTTTATATTTGTTAAACCATAGTTTGTTCTGTATTACCCAACTTCAGCCTTTCATCATTGTACAAACACACCCACTCCGCCAGGCTTTGGAGAAAGCATTAGCCTTGACCAGAGGAGGCTCACAAATCTTCCCCCGTTAATTTGATGCCATTACCTTCGCTAAGCTCAAAAGGTCAGGGTCTGTCTTCGAGAAACAAAGAGCATCTGTGTTCATCTCTAGTTTATGCCTACAGCTATCACTGCAAAAAGTAGCATCCTGTTGGGATATTGCTTTGATCAGAAGGCTTGTTTGCCTTAATGAGACATCATCTTTTATACAAAAAAACCCTTGCTTAAATTGGACCTACAGATTAGTGAAAAGCTACCATAACTTCAAAGGATTCAGACTGAAAACTTTCCCCTGACGTTTACTTTCATTACCCCACCCTGAAATGAAGAAGCGAATAAATTGAAATCAATCAAAAATCAACTTCAACTGTGAGGAAAACAAAGGGGCAGACTGAATTTTAACTCATGCAGCAGAGACCAAAAGAAAAAAAGAAATGTGAGACTTTTCGCTGTGGAACTATAGAAGTATGTACAGGTAAGAATGAAACAATTAAAGGATATACTCGTTATATTGATCTTTTTGTCTTTCTTGGGATTACAGAATGTGCAGAGAGAAAGATTTCAACGCTGGAAAAAACATCTGCAATCCGAGAGTTGTTTCTTTTGTTGCTACACTCTGACACATCTGAAAGAAAAACTGCATACCAAACACTCACAACCAGTAACAACAACATTGTTGCCTGGTGCAATGGGTGTGGCTGCAATGTTTAAAACTAGAGATGCACCGATCAAGATTTTTGTGGCCGATCACCGATCTGCCGATCCCGATATTGCCGATCATCGATCACGGCGTCAAATCCATAATTTCTTCTATATTGTTGTCTTGTGTAACTTTCATATATTTAATCAATTATTCTTCTTACCCAACATTGACATTGTATTATTAAGTATAAAAAATTACGAGATGAGAAAGTATCATGAATTGACCACCGTTCAGGCAATGTGCAATATTTCACACTCTAGAGACTCTCTTAAATACAACTTGGACTCAGCTTACATAGAATAACTGTAGCTTACTAGTGGGAATGCATGCAGTCAGGGTGGGAATTTTGTCATTTTAGGGGCAAGTCCATTTGGCCTTCACTTCACATGGATTACGTATTAAAACATTTTTTTAATATGAATATCAAGTTAATGTTACATTAGAAAATAGTTTTTTTAAGTAGGGTTAGGGTGAGGTGATTTTTGTGACACCACACTGAATATTAGTGTTATTGAATATTTCTCCCAATAGAAATTCCCCAAAATTATGGCAAAGCACATTTTTTCCGAACAAAAAATTGTAGAATAACCAGCAGGAGACCATCAATGTGTGGAGTGATTTTGGTGGCACTACACTCTGAATAATAGTGAAGTTATTGAATATTATTTGTTGTATCTCTTTTCGGTGTTGCACTTTGTGGACGGTCCCTGCGCCCTCGTCTCACAGACGGCTGACCATAGAGACCAGAGTTAATGTCCAGACGCTCGTTTTGACGAAAATACGGTTGTAGCTCGTTGTCTTCCTTATTACGGTAGCACAGAGTCGTCGTTTGTGTTTAAACAAGGTTTCACTTATGAGTTATTGATCCGGGAAGTTCGAATCTGTGAATATATTTCCAACTTTACCGGACTAAATCCTACCACATAAGTAAGTTACGTATCATGTCAAAACCGGCTGCGCTCGCTCGCTGTGCTGTAAGTTTCGTTCTTCTGTTTTGAGACGCTGCTGCTGTGTGAGAGGCTTTCACGTGAGATCATCGTGATGATAAGACTCCACTTGCTCACTGAAGTTACTGTGAGTGAGTTTTTTTTCACGCGACATCAAGGCCAAAGTGCGGGTGGCCGCCGTTGCCGCCGTAAAATTCTCACCCTGCATGCAGTCAATGCATTCCATATTGAAACGTCATCTGATCGGCCTGCTCTGATCTATTTTGAGAACTCCGATCAAAACCGATAGGGGCATTATCGGCCGATTGTGATCAGTTGCCGATCGATCTGTGCATCTCTATTTAAAACCTGGACGAAGATTAAAAGGGGCATTTGCCAGGTTGAGATACTGCACTGTGTAATCAGACAGTTAGGGTAACATTTAAGGATAGTTTCAAATTTATTGAAGTCTGTCTTAAAATATATAGCAAGCTGCCTATATGAAAAATGAAACCGTTTTTAATCACTGTCATCATTCCTCCCCCTAAAGCCTCATATTAACTTAAGATAATCTTTGGAATATATTTTTACACAGAACAAGGATGCTGTCTTCTATTTTTAAGACTACTTTTTTAGGGGCCTTGTTTTGGCCTTATTGTACAGAGACAGTGAAGAGGCAGAAAACAATCTGTGGCTGGCTTGGTTTGTGGAATACCAGGGAGACCGCGGTTTGTATCCTGTTTGGAACATATTGTTTTGCTAACCCATTCTCACTCCATCCTATCAAATACCGTAGCATGGTCACTGACCTTACGCTTCTATGTTTGCTCACTAGTTACCCCTCTGGCATCACTTCTGCAAGTGGCCTTCCATTGCAGTAGTATAAAGAGCGAGAAAGATCCATGATGGGGGATGGTCAGGGTGGCTGAATGGGTCATACACAAAGACTGGGCTTTAAATCCAGTTTACACTTTCATGTCCTAATATTATGCAAGGCCATTAGGTAGAGTGAAATATCTTGAAGCTTAAGGCCACTGACCCTGCCTGCATTTGGGGTGCTGTGTCACGTGAGCACTGACTGTGCTGAAAGTAGGGGGGTGCATCTCAGGTCAGGAGGTAGGTCTTAAGTTTTCCATTGTTCCATTTCAAGGCCTGAGCCTTCAGATGCGTTATCAGGCATGAAAATCACACACCTTTTGGCTAAATTGACCTACGTGAATTGTGTAGATCCAATGACAATTTTTTTTTTTTTTTTTTTTTGGGGGGGGGGGGGGGGGACGGGACATGGAGGTATACCACAGAATGAACTGCGAACATGTGCGTGATGGAAGTAAGCACGTGGCATTCTCTGTCAGAGAGACAACAAATTTGTCTTCAAAATAAGAGCTTTACATTGCACTCCATTGGCATTTAGGACTGGGTTCTTAGCGGGGGCTTTTAATTAGAAAGTACCGACCGTTAGTACAACAACAAGCGGACAACGAAGACAGCTACAGAGACCGAGGAGACGCTAACATCTCCTGGATCTCAGCAGCTGTCCAGTTGCTCATCTTGACGTCCGCAGATTAAGTGGACTGACTGCTGTGATCAGCTGTTTCCTGGTTCTAAAACTCCCCGGCTGTGGGTCGCACAACAGTGCACGTCATTGACACCTCTGCCCATCTCACGCAATTGCCTACACATTGACGTCTCGGATTTAGATAGCAATAGAGGCAGCAATAAGTGTACCCTCTGAGGCAGCAAATCGGCAGACCAAAACAGACCCCCCTCTGTCTGAATCCGCGGACCTAGCTGCAAAAAGGACGGCCACATTGGCAGCTTGCTGCCCAGTATAACAACTAGAGATGCACCGATCCAGTTTTTTCTGATCCAATCCCGATACCGATACCTGGACTAAGCGTATCAGCCGATACCCGATACCGATCCGATACCGTTGTTGAATTAATAATAAACTGTATACCTTCCACCATGTGAAAGGGACTAAAGGCACCAGACTTTCCTAACTAAGACAAAATAATCAAACAGTTACCAAACATTGCAAACATGTGTATCGTTAATAATAATAATAGTAATAATAATAATAATAATAATTAATTTAATTTAATTTATATAGCGCCTGTCAGGGTACCCAAGGACACACGTAACAAAGTGGAACAAACAAAACAAAGAATGAATGTATGTAGCGCCTGTCAGTCAGCACGGAGGGAACACTAGCACCGAAGTCAGTAGCACCGTCTGTAAACAAACTAGCGTCTGGAGGCTCCGTGCACACAGCGGGGGCGACCATCCAGCATCGCTGCGAGCCGGGGAGACCGCAGCAGCAGAGGAGGAGACAAAGCAGCCCGGCGGTGAATAACCCTGAGGTTGTGGTGGAGGGAGGACCAACGGAGCAACGATGGACAGCCCACATAGTATTGAGTACGTCGGTTTGAAAGTTAGCGTTGCTAGGCTAACAGCTGACCGGTGAGGCTAACAACTGATGGCGGGGCTACTAGCTAATCAGCGGAGAAATGTGGCGTGAGTACGTGTAACGTCCTGCAAACAGGAATACAAAATAAAACATAGCAGCTGAACCTGAGAATAAACTAATAAAGAGTTGGTCAAACAACAACTTGCTCTTCCAGCATGCGACACACTGACGCCGACGAATGACGTAGATGTGCTGCGACGGCGAAAAAAAAAAACTGGATCGGCTGGTGGATCAGTTTCATTTTACCGATCCCCGATCCAGCCGTTTTGTCAATATCGGAGCCGATATCCGATCTTAATATCGGATCGGTGCACCCCTAATAACAACAGCTATTAACTATGCAAACAAGGGCAGCCATGCACTGCAGGCACACTGTCAAACAGAAGTGCACAAGAAGAAGGTGCAGGTCATAGCATCAACACACAGTGTAGCCAGCACGTCGTATCCTTCTCACCTTTTTCACCCCTTTTTCATGCCTGGTAATTTAGAAAACAGAGAAAAGAGGTGGAGGAAACTAAATCCCACCATAGAGGTATGTTTTTATATCATAAAAAAAAAAATACCATGCTTTATAAAGACGTTGCATTTGTACTAGACAGCTTAAATTAAAATAAAGCAAAACAGCAATTATTAAAAAAGCCAATTATGCTATGCAGCTATGTTAGCTGCTAAGGATGTTTATGAGTCATCTGAATGTAAAGTCTGTTAGCTTATCTGGTTAACTGTTGCTGCTGCTCAGTGTCCTCCTACCTTGACACTGTGCTGAAATTCTCTGACCAATATGGACAAATAATGACCCATATTGTTGGGCATGTGTAACTACTTAATTGTAGTGGAACCTCTTTTATTTTACTAATGCATAATCACAAGTAGGTAATACTATGTTATGTTGAACCACTGGTGCCAGTAATATTGTGCAGGCTGAAGCAGTTGCTTGTCCTTCTCTGTCTGCTGCAGCTACATGGTTTTGCGTGTACAGCAATAATCCGGCTGATCTACACTTTAACTGTCCAGATGTACACAGGCCATTTTTGCAGAAGCCTCAGAGAGCTGCAAAAGATGGGCCCTCTACTCTGTCATCTACACCACTCTCTGAAGCATGTAAGTTCAGGAAATGATTTGTGGTCTCTGAAACACTGCTATGTCATTATTATTGTTACTGTTGTTATTATTATTATATGTATTATTAGTTAATGTTACAGTTAGGGATGTCCCAATCCGGATCATGTGGTTTCAGACTCGATCGGAATCGGACGTTAAATCCCGATCAGGGATCACATATATACATATATGTATATATATGTATATATATATATATATATATATATATATATATATATATATACATATATATATATATACACATATATATATATATATATACACATATATATATATATATATATATATACACATATATACATATATGTATATATATATGTATATATGTATATATATACATATATGTATACATATGTATATATATATATATACATATATGTATACATATGTATATATATATATATATATATATATATATATATACATATGTATATATATATATATATATATATATATATATATATATATATATATGTATGTATATTTATTCTCTTTATTTTTTATCAGATCTATAATATTTCAAAACATCTGCAATACGACTGTTTCGCACGCGGGAGGGGGGCATTTAATACTACACATTTGATACGGCAAATAAAAAACAAACACTCAAAGAAAACGAGTTCACTCAAGCAATACAGGCAAAGACACCGAAGCAACAAACACTTGCGGATACTTTCAAAAGGAAAGAGAAATATCCTCGAGACAGCGACATGGACAAAAATATTACAGAGAAGGTAATTAAATGAATCACTCTGGCTAACCAGCTCATCTCCGTGGTAGAGGATCAGGGTTTTCTTCGTCATCTGGAGTTTTTGAATCCCCGGTATGCCCTACCAAAAAAAAGTTTTACAATTCCTTTCTTTCTAATTGAATATTAGACCCCTATTTACAAATATGAACAATTCTGTGATCGCTTCAGTTGTATCAAATAGTGCTGTTGTTGAAGATTTAATTTATTTTAGGAAAGTTGAAATGATCTTCATCAAATTGGAATTAAAATTACTGTTAGTAGTATTTTATGTTTTAAATATGCAATACAAGGGAGTTTTGTATTTCAGAACGGTGGAGCATAGTTCTTTCCACATCTGTTACAGACCATGAACAAAATAAAATGTGTTCAGTGTCAGGAGGTGATAGATGTTTTCTTGTGTTTCAGGAGTTTTCTGTTGAATATTTGTAGTATTTGGCAAAATAAAGTTGATTTGTGTGTGTTTCATCTCCGTACTGCATGTATGAATGTGTGTCCATGTGTGTGTTCATTTTGTGATAAAGTGACATGTCAAGTTTTTTGTCCGCCTCTTACCCAGCATGCTGAGAAACTGGACAGACTGCAGCACCCTGCATCCATGAGCAGCGAACAAGTGATTCAGGAGATTGGATGTATGGATGTTTGAATTATGGTTGTGCTCAGTGCTTGCAGACACAGCAGCCAGGTTGTAGTTAAAAATGAGCCTGATGTTAAGTGTTCCCAGTTTCTTGTTTTCTTAATTTAAGCCTAAATATTTTCTCACATAATAAATGGCTAATAAGTGAGGCTGACAAAGATGATTCTTTTAGAGCTAATGTGAATCCTGTTGTAGATGTGTTACCAAAACTCCTGAGCTACTTAACTTGGGGTCTTGACCATATGGCATGCTGTTTGTCAGTAGGGCTGGGCGATAAAACAATAACGATATCTATCGCGATAGACACGTGATCAATATCAATAGAAAATACGTTCAATAGAACGTTCGATAATTTCACTGAACTCCATTAGAAACAGGTGATCTGCAAGTGGCGAAATACAGTGCGAGGCCAAGTTGCTGGACGAGAGGTTTATGCACGCAACTCTGTTTACTTTCAATCAAAACTAAACTTAACTTCAGACACAGACACGGACCGCAGAACCTCCGTATCCCTACGCATTAGCGCAACGGCCCAGTTACGCTAATGTGTTGCTATACGAAGGTTCTACGGTTGAGAAAATGTAGTGCCAAAAGAAAGGGCGGTCTGACGGCGATGCAAAGCGGTGTGAATTTTCTCTATAAAACGTACACTTGCAATAATATAGATTTTTTTTAGGTGGGCCTTGTTTTAGGTGGTTAAAATTCGCTTTGCATCTGGACCCCGTTCACAGCAGTACAAAGCTAAGTGTCTGGCTGGAGCGGCTCTCTGCTCCTCCAAACTGAGGCTGCACTGATCGGTGATTACGGTAGGAAACAGATCGACTATAGATATGTACTTTATATGACCCCACTTCAAAAAACACGAACTATCCCATTAACATATTGTCAAGCAGCAATGTCAGCTTCTACACCATTTTGTCTCATGTCTTAGATTCTGATTCTGAAATCATGAAAATTATTTTTTTTTTTCTAAAATCTCACCTGCAGTCACCATTTAAAGGGCTATTTTTCTGATTTTTCTTATTTCAAATGTGTAAAAAAAATCAATGATTATTGATATCAACTGATATGAAACACTTACATCGTGATACATTTTTCAGCCATATTGCCCAGCCCTATTTGTCAGTAATGGTTGTTTGGATATCTTCTTGGCAAGGTCTGTAGCCAGAATGTGTCTAATGAACCGCATTGAAATTTACAACACAGCTGTCAGCAAAAGTCCACTTCCCAGTTCCTGTCTCTGCCCTTATCTCTCTGCTGTCGCTAGCCTTTCTATGTTCTCCCTCATCTGACTACTTGTTCCATCTCTGGCTTACCACCTGTTGTCATCTTTTCTTGTCCAATTGCTCTTGCTACCTGCTGTTCCCCAGTGTTCACCATTTGTAATAGTCTAAATCACATTAGCAGGCTTCACTGACAGCAGATGAGTTGACAGCCACATTCTACTCAAAATCTAACATAAATTCAACAGTGACATGTCTTCTTCATGTCTATACACAATATTATGTATTATTATGTTTCCATTAATTTTTGTACCGTACAAGTTAAAATACTTTTAACCACCCATAAATTTGCTATGACAACGGCGGAATATGCGAATGCAGCAGCCAGCTTTAATAATCTCTACATTTTTGATAAATTTCTGTATTTTATGTCCCTATGCCCCCTTCTACTGAAGCCTATGATAGAGTACATAAACTTATCAAAATCAGAAAAGGAAGTATGGGATTGAGTGCAGCAGACCACAAGAGAATTTCCAATAATGGCATTTCTGAAGTGGCCAGCCAGACCAGCGTCACCGTTCCTCACTCTCTGACTTTTTCCTGGAAGTTACAGCAACAGGCAACTAAATGAAACACAGCGTTATCTTGAGTAAACTTGTGGACTCATCTGACATTGAACATTGTTTGAAACAACAGTTTTAACTTACATATTCTATCTTTAAAGGAATAGTTAGCTAGCTACAACCAGCAGGGGTTCAGCTTAGTATAGTGTTTAGACTGGAAACAGGGTGGTAAGAAAAACTTCCACCAGCACTTCAGAAACTCACTAATTAACACACTATATTATGTTTGTTAAAAAGTTGTGATTTTATGAGGCTAGCTGTTTCATTGTGTTTCTAGTTTTATTTCCCAGAACTAAGTCAACTGCTCTAAAGGGATATATACATGTGCAGTTATTATTCACTTAATAAAATAGTTGTTTACAGACTAGGTTGCTTTGCAAATGTTGAATGTGCTTTTGAAGTCCTGAATGTGTGAAAATGTAGATTACAGTAATATCACCAGTCTCAATTCAGCAGCCTTCTGTACTTCAAATATTTGTTGCCCCCAAGTTGTCCTTTCACTACATTCACAGGTTTCTGAGAGCTGAAAATGTAAATAAAACATGACTTCTGCTCACTGTTCTCTGTGTTCTCTGAAAGAGGAGACACATTATACTCCACATTACAGGAAGATGCTCAATAAAACACAAAGGCCCACATTCTCAACAAACCATTTGACAAATGAAGTCTTCCCAAAGGATTCTGCATGATGCCAAGATGCTAAATGTTGTCGACATGCAACATTTTATCTATTCTTAAAAGTTACTCAGATGTGTGTATGTGTGTGTGTGTGTGTGTGTATATGTGTGTTTCAGTCTGCACCTAAGCTAATGTTCTTTTCACAGGAACACAAACAAAAAATCCAATACTAGCTGAGTGACAGGTGAGCCACTTGAATCAGGCCCCTGAAAGGCTCCATATTGATCCGGACTGGGAGACTAACAGGACACATGGCAATCACATTTTCCTTGTCTTGTATTCTCAGCACGGAGACACTGATTGGCTGTTTATGGGCAACAAACAATTACACGAGCTTGAAATTCAGACAGCAAGGTGTGAGAAAGACCAGACAGGATTGATATGAGCAACTACTTTTATCTGTGTAGGCACAAACAATGTGTGATGATTTACCTTTGAGTTTACAATGAAAGTTTTATACGGATGAAAACTGCTTTGTATATCATGTACAATATTCCAGTCTGGCTCCTGGTAGATGCCTATCTTTAGGTCTCTAGGTTCAGGACATAACAGTCCACTCTATGGACTCTCTCTCAGCCCGTATTCTAAGTGCATGTTGTATTTCAATAATTTGAACTCACATCTATGTGGAAAATAATCACAATTACCCATCTTGTGGGAGGTTGTGTGTAGTACTATTTCTTAGCTGGACTCTAGTAAGAAAACAACCCCTCCACAAAAGAGCTAATTGTCATTTTACATTCCAGTCTTTAGGAGGAGGTGCTGTAGTTTCATACCACACAATGTGACAGTTTGATGTGAACTGCAGTGTGACTGTACTGAATCATGGAAATGCCACAATTTACCTTCATGCAAACACTGAATACAGCTCATAGAAAGGGCAATGCCCTCTGACATCAGCTGAGAAATAATTAACAAACACTGAAGAGAAAAGGAAAATGGAGACATTTCCCACAGAACACCTGTCTCAAATCCCTTGCTTAAAATATCACAGATAATGACTTCTTGTGCAAACATCCATCCTCTACATGTGCCTTTTCATAATCAATGTCATTTAAAAGACTGATACAGCTGAGATTACGGCTGCACAGTTGTCATTGCTTTACTTGCCACGCACAAGACAAACACAGAGGCGCAGGCGTGCAGAAAATTACATATGGAAACACATAGAGCTGTCCATCTAATGATTATATCTAGCAGCTCAGCTAACTGGGTCTCTTGTTTGCACAGCTGGACAAAGTGGTGTTCTAGGATTGCGTCTATGTTGATGGTTACTAGACAAGCTGTCAGAGAGGCTAAGGGTTTGTGCTGCCATAATCGATTGTTAGGATATGATGTAGATTCAACTTCACCTGAAGACCAACTGTGTATAGTGCAGACTGAACAGTTGCAGGTGTCTGTGAGTGTCTTTCAAAGGTAGTATGAGATTGAGCAATTTGTGCCCATTAATAATCAATAGTTTGATCTAGGGCTGCACAAAAAATCGTTAAAAAATCGCGATCTCGATTCACACATACACGTGATCTCATTTCTACACACAGCGATTCTGAAGCATTTTATATCTCGAGCTGAATCACAAACAAATGCTCCTATTTTCCTCCCGGATTTTGTGAAGCGCCCCCAAACGCAGCACTGCCGCTGCCGCCTCCCTCAACCTGTGGTAAAGCGTCTTTACAACACGAGATTCAGTGGAGGAAGCCCGCCTGCAGTTGAGTGTTTGGAAGGAGTGAGTGAGAAGCCGTTGTTAGACGGGCCAGCAAGCCGCTAATTTCCCCGTCCTTTTGGCGGCTCGGTCCGCGGTTTTAGACAGAGGGCCGCAACTTGGGGGTCTGTTTTGATCCGCCGATTTGCCGCCTCGGAGGGTACACTTATTTCCACCTTGCCTGCTAGATGAACAACTGGACAGCCGCTGAGCCCGGGAGATGCTAGCGTCTCCTGGATCTCTAGCTGTGTGGTTGTGTTAGCTTGTTGTTGTAGCGACAAGCTAGGAACGGTCGCTACTTTCAAATTAAAAGCCCCCCGTTAAGAACCCAGTTCTAAACTCCAATGCGGTGCAATGTAAAGCTCTTATTTTGAAGACAAATTCATTGTTAACTGTTCACAGGCCAACTTTGAGCTTCACGTCACGTCACATGTTTACGCCTACCTCAGAGGCAGCTTTTGGAAAAGGAGGAATATTACGCCTCCGTTTTAGAAAGCCGATCACAGCAGCTATCACATATCACCTAGCCAAAGATACGGCCCCAATAAACACTGTACAACATGAGGTATTAAAGGATGCCCTCTCATCTTGGAGACTAAATTATTTTTTTACTTTTGTAAAAATCATTTGTCATCCAATGATAGAACTTGAACAAAACAAAAAAAACATTGTAAACAAACAGAGGCATAGTAGTATGCCTTTGCCATACTACAATGTTTTTTTTTGTTTTGTTCAAGTTCATCAGTGCAATAAACATTTTGTGAAAAAAATCGTGCCAGAGAATCGTGATCTCAATTCTAAGCAAAAAAATCGTGATTCACATGTTTTCCAGAATCGTGCAGCCCTAGTTTGATCAGTGATCTGTATAAAGGTCGACCAGAGAAACACACAAGACAACTTGTCTATGTGCCACTAAAAAGCCATAGTGTACTGCAGTGCTCAAGACTATATCCCGTCGTTAGCAATTACAGACTATGTTTTGGGGACAACTGCACTGTCACTGAGCAAAAGACAAACTGAACTAACTACAGCTCAACACACTGACTACCACAAAGAGCTTCTTCTACTATCACTAACTGGCTACTCAGCACGATACCTGTTAGAATATGAAGATTAAATAAAGATATCAAATATTTTTAATATTGTTGCTGATTAAAGAGTGCGCTGTAAATCCGTTTTGAATCTGGCAGGACAACACAATTTGATTTAATAGCTTACAGCGGCACTAAACACACAGCAGAACTGAGAATTTCAGTTTACAGGAACACGAGGTGTTAAACAATGAACTGCAGTTTAATTGACAGAACAAGTGTACAGCAATTTAATGTACTGAAGACCTTTACTTCTGATTACATTTTGGAAGTAAAAGTACTTTGAGTTTGGAGTTCCAGACACTTTTCATCAGTGTACTAAATTTCACCGAACTGCTGTCATACATGAAAGTTACCAGAGGCATGCAGTGACCAGGTGGTGGAGTAGTGGCCCTCAATACAAAGACTGAGACGCACTATTTTTTAATATAGGGTTTTTTTTATTATCATCATTTTGACAGTTTAGAGTTAACACAACCTCTCATTTTGTCATTTTGTTTTAAACCCCTTTCTTTTGATCAGTCAGTATAAATATAATTATTTCATCAAATTGTTATTGTATATTTATTATGCAACTAATAACTAACAACAAAAGTAAAGGAACGACCTTTTGATTGATGATCAGAATCGGCTGATACTGCTTCTAGCAATCAGTGATAGGCCCAAAAAATCCTTAAAATCCTCCAAAAAAGCACAGCTTGCGAAGAAGGGAGACAATAGAACAGTAGCGTGTGACGGACACAGTGTTTAGGATTCAAGAGGCAACAGTGTCATCTGTCATACTAAATAAAGTAAACATTTTGCAGAGGAAAACGGTGTGTGCACATTTCAAGTGCACAAAACACAACTGTGCATATTAGTCCTTCCTAGTATTTGGTTTTAAGTTACATGCTTCGTTCACAAATGTGATCCTGCTTTCAGTAATATGTCAATGCATACATGATCAACTGAGGCATGATTTCTATTAAGCATGTTGTAAATTCATAGTCATTTAACTTAACTGCTGACTTCTCTGGGGAAAGGTCTGTGGAGAAGAGGAATCTAGCAGTCTTTAGGCTCACAGCCCAGGGAGTGCAGCCATGTCCCCTAGATCACCTACTGCACAGTTTGTTTGGGGACAACTGCATCTAACTGCATCATAGCAACGCTGAGTCAAGTGAGGAGTAGTGGGTCCTATTAAACAATTACTCCTGCAGTCTGTTTGTTTCAATGCATCCTACCTCTTCTCTCTTTCACCACAACATCAAGTTCCTGATTTTCTCTCCTTGCAACATTCATTTCCCTTTATTCCTTCCTGAATTCTCACACGTTCTTCATTCCATCTCCTTTCTTTGTTTCCCAGTTTTGCCTCATTTGATTTCTCACATTCACAGCTGCTTAGACCAAACAGGAAGAAGTGGTTCCCTCCTTCTCTTCCCCATTATTTGAGTGTTTCGCTCCTCTGTCTCTCCTCCCCCTCTTGCTCAGCATCCTCTCTGCTGCTGGTTTGATAACAGCCTGTCACAAGTGTTTAACGTTTGCACAGAAAGTGCCGGCTGCCCCTCGAGAGCCGAAGACCTGCCGGTGGCTGGAAGGCAGGAACATGTCATGACAATTGCATTTGCAGGCAAATGGAGAAGCACACATCTCAGGAGAGAGCATGATAGAGACACAGAGATAGCAGCAAAGAGGGAAAGCAGCACTTCCTTGTTTCATCTCTCCTTCGATTGGACAGTGATTGTTATGTGTGGACCTCATTGTAACCCAGGAAAGGGCAGGGGTATAAATAAATGGTGTAATTACAAGAGGGTAATGTGACACATGGGAAGAGAGGCAGGGCAGGAGAAAGCCGGCGGGGGGGGGGGCTGTCTGCCGATGTTAATAGATTGACTTTTTTTCTGTAGAATTTGTTGTGCCAGTTTGACTGGTATTAGAACTGACACTGACCTAAATTCTTCTCTGTCTGACATACAGACAGACAGACGTGCAGGCAGGCAAGCGGTCGATTGACCTGTCACTCTGAGGGAGAGTGGAGGAGGTTAGGCAGAGGGGACAGAAAGGACAGCTTCAGTCACTGTCAGGCAAAACAACATCAGTCAACAGAACAACTAGACGGACATTTAAATCCTCCTGCTGCACTTTGCACCAAAAACACTGTTCATCTGCACACTTCATGGTAGTTTGAGTGTTGTAAATGGTATTTAGCTGCAGAAATGCTAATCCGTCAAAATCAATTCATGAAAACCCATAGTACAACTCTGTGGTCCAGCACATAGATACTTCACGTAGTTTGTCCAGTGCTTTAATCTAATTATTCTGTTACAGCCACAGAATTGTTTTTGTCAACAGGAAATCCTGCTCAGATTTTCTTTTCCTCCAACTCTCATGAGACAGATTGATTTGATATGGCCCTTTTGGTGTGGTGTGGGTGGCTGTGGCTCAGGAGTAGAGCCAGCATCTTGTTATTGGAAGGTGGCTGGTTCAATTCCCCTGGTCTGCATGTCGAAGTGTCTTTGGGAAAGATACTGAGCCTCAAACTGCTTCTGATGTGCTGGTCGGCACCTTGCATGGCAGCCACCACCGCCAGTGTATGTGTGAATTACTGTAAGTCGCGTTGGACAAAAGCCCTGTTAAATGCTCTAAATGTAAATGGTGTTTTTCCTGCAGCATCATAATTATTGTTGGTCCAGGTTCATCATCTCACATTCTGAAATAGTGTCTGCTTCAGAGCAATTTGTCAAGGTTAAATGGGTTAAGTATAGGACTCCTACCTATGAGCCTGGGGTCTGTATAGCCGGGTTGAAACCTATTGTTACACTGGTCACTTCATATTTACTGTTTTTATTTTATTTTTTTATTTTTTTATTTTCCCCCAGGTTTCAGTCGTAGCTGCTTTGTTAGGTTTAGGCAACAAAAAAATATTCGGTTAGGTAGGGAGACATGGTTTCACAACATTAATCACAGTCACAAAGGAGGACTGTCTCCTATGTGCATATCTTTCCAGTCTCCTTGCAAAGCTAAAACACATCATTTTTGTGCATGCTGAGGGCATACTCATGATGCATAACAGCAATCTGTGATATGGTTGATTGTAAACAAAAGTCACAGATGGTCTGTAGAGGAAGATTGCCCACCAAAGCACCAAATGCTTGGAAAAATTCCCATAGCAGGAACTCTACAGCCCCCCTTCTCCCCACAGGAAATAACTTGTTACTTAACAGCCCGTTTGCTTACAGAGATAGCAGCAGAACTGTTTGTATTTCAATCAGACACCACAGAGAACAAGTCCTTTTCCTCTGATCAACTAAACCTGTTGTTGTTGGGCAAGCATGCAGCATCCAAATAATTAGCTTGTAATTAACTTGCAACAATGCAACATTACACAAAGAGGTACATCAGCAGCAATGTTTGCAACCTTAGATCATGCAAACAGTTGCCAGATGCAGTTTATCCTCAGCAGCACTATACCTCACGTCTAATTGGCTCACAGACACAATAAAAACAAGTAGAGAGTTTTAATGAAGGGCTGATTCAAATCAAACAAGTCAAACGTCAGCCTTACAGACGGAACACTAATGTATATAAGGACACCACCACCTCTTGTGTAATACAAAGTATGCTCTGGCTGATTAGCTGTTACTTAACAGGCACTGCTGTGATGATACAGCGGTTGACAGGGGGAGAGGGAGCCTCACGGAAGAGACGTGAACGCGGAGAAAATGGATGGCACATTGTGAAGAAGAAAACCGGCACTCTGCCAAATAAAAGTCTCTACAATCACCAGATGTTAGGAGAATCATTTCCGGACAGCGGCTGTGCCACTTCTTGACAACAACAACAACACACGGGTAGCTTGTGTGCAACAGTTGTCGGGCCACCTTACACAAAGCGCAGCAGTCCTGCAGAGGAGGGGCGCGATGCTTCGATCAGCCGCTGGATGTACAGTTTGTCCGCGAGCCCTGCACCGCAAAGTAAAGTTTACTGCTGTTGCTCCTACCTGATATACCTCCGCCGACCACTATAACATCGTATGTGTTGCTGGGCGCAGTCATGGTGCTGTCAGTTGTTTTTCTCCCCGCTCCGCCGTTGAACGCAGGGCGCATGGAGGAGCGCATCTGTATTAAAAGCGCCGGGCAGGCCCACTCCCTCCAGGCTCCGCCCACCGATAGTAGAGCCTGGGAGGATTTTGTCTTCATGAAGCTGCAGAGACATCACTTTTCACCTCGTTTATATGCTGTATTTAATAGTAAGTATGTCCGATAGAGGACGACCTTCACTCCTGATCCGATTGCTTCGCGCAATGTTTCCTGTTATCAGCAGTCTCAAAGGACAAAACCTTGAACACCTGCTGTAAATCTTTTATCATTCAAACTTGGCAGCAGATAAATTAATTCTCTATCCAGTGAATCTATCAAAAAAAAAAAAAGCTTGATCCCAGTTTAGTCTGTGTCAAGAAACGCTTTTCTGCCTCCAAGCTCCAGCTCCCAGTAACCAGGCCTGTAGAAGAAAGATGAAGTTGAGAAATCAGCCTGTAATAAGAAGACCATCAACATGTCTGATACCTCAACAGTCAGAATCAAAGGACTGTCTGTCACCTGACAGTTACAGCCATAGTCAGACATGCAGGTCACCTCACCTTTAACCCAGACAGTCATAAGGAAAAGCTCTACCATCTGATATACGTGATAATGGAAGCAATTCTAGACAACTAGACAATTTACTCTTAAAGTCCTGAGTCTGCAGACAGTAACTCGAGACCTTTGGACTTGGCATGTTGATTTATAGTGTTATATGTAGTGTAAAAGTATCCTCCTGGGTATGGACAAACTTCACATTTGTATTCTTTAGTTTCTGTTGCCCTCTTGTGGTTGATTACATCCAGCCAAGAGCTGATCTTTGCCTATCTATGACATACAGCTTGTATGTAGTCAGGTCCTTTGCTGTCACTTGGCCAGTGGGAGGATTTCAGCCAAGTACTGATACATTCAAGCATCTACAGGTAGAGCTCAGTTTGTCAGCTATTATGAGCATGATTAGGTGCTCTTCTTCTAGACTAAAACAGGCTCAAAAGCCAAAGTTTATGCATGTAAATACATTTGCAACATTGCTGAAGTTTTTACTTAACTGAGAAATAATAAAAAGGGCCACAGGTCCAGAGTCAGACATGTTAGGGCTTAAACATTCTGCATGCTATTGACTTGATTGTTTTTTTTAGGGTTATAGGTTTTGTCTCAGTTCTTGTAAAATGATCTCTCTGACTCCGTGATTCATCAGCCCATGAGATGACCTTGAGCTACAAAAGGTGTACTGTAAGATGTGATTTACAAACAGCTTTCCAATACAAATTTTCTGGTGGGTTGACATTAAATCAAGGGCCCTCTAGTGGGTTAATCTGCCCACAATTGTGGTTAATCCTAATCCTCATTTGATCTAATTTATGGAATAAGCTACTCATGTCCACGTTAGCACATCCCTGTCCTTACAGGGACTAGGGCAGTGTGGAAGAGACTGGGGAAGAAGGGGGAAGGTAAAGCGACTACATTCAGTTGACAACTGTACAATCTAATGTAGTGAAATAAAGCCTGTTTTTGTCAAACTAGCTAAATTAGCTCTTATTGTCAGAGAGATGTCAATTAATTGCAATGGTAAGTATCAAGGCTGTAATTGTTTTGTATTCCAAGCCTAATTAGAAACATATTTCACTAAAATACATCCAATCATAAATTAAACAAGGCTTCTTTTATTTGAAAAAATCCTGGTGTTATTTCTCATATCAGAAGGAAAGTGTAATGTACTGTCAGTGCTATGTTGATATTCTGCAGACATTATGATGGAATGTGCTTTGATAATGTACCAACGCTGATGTGGCACAGCAGTGAAAGGCACACACAAGACCTTTCAGAATGTATTGTAAATCAAGTGGTTAAAGGACCAGTGTGTAGGATTTAGTGGCATGGAGTGGTGTGATTGCATATTGAACCATTTGAACACCCGTTGACTCATCCTCCCCTATAGTGGCTGCTTAAACTTGAAAAAACCCAGAGGCCCTCTCTGGAGCCATTGTTGGGTTTGTTCGCTCTGGGCAACTGTCAAAACCTTCTCTGTGTAGATATAAAAGACTTTATAAGGCCTTACAAAGGATGTTGTATCTTTTTCCAATTCTTTTCCTGGTTTGAGTAGGTGAGGATTATGGATGTCATATCAGGATACAAAGGAACAAGTGCACAGTTTAGCCCTTCATTGGTTAACCAGGTGCATGACTTGAACATCTGTCAGTAGATCTGAAAACAATACCACTAAACAATCATCAAGTATTTTAGATTTAGTTGTGAGGTGACCCAGAAATACTGTCATTACTCACATTCTCGCATAGCAAAGAGCACATGTCCCTGGCCAAAACTAACCAATTAGCGTGTGTCAGCCACCCTGAGTCTGTGCACTGTCAGCAGCAGCTTTCTATGACCTGGACTGATGCTGTCCATATTTATCTAGTAAATACCTGGGCTGGCCACAAAGCCCTTTGGAGCTGTGGGTACAGTGTACAGGTACTATTAGTGCAGTTTGAAGACTGTTCTCTGCTCTCAGAGTACCACTCTGAGGGGATTTTTAAAATCCAATTCAACTCTTAGTCTGAAACCCACCAAAATTGGATGCAGTCAAAGGATTAAACCTAAATGTAATGTTGTGTTCACAGTTGTTTCTTCATTGATCTCTCTGAAGTTCATGATTTTCTCCTGTGAACGTGGTTCCATTGTCACAGGGCATTTTAAACAGATTTCCATGTCAGCTGTTCACATGTCTTTGTGACTTCAAAAAGCATTTGTGTCAAGGGTCTCAAGTAGGTCCAGGTGTAGGCTTGCTGATTGTTGGGCACTTGTACACCATTTCCCATCTTTTTAAATTTCTGCTGATAATTTGTATGTTGAATGGCCCAAAACAATCTGCTTTGGTTGAAAAAAAAGCTTTTTTATAACTGAAGGAACACCAGCATGTTGAACAATAATGGCATTCAGGCATTCTTCCCTAAATCACTATCGAAGCAAACCAAAAAGCTCTGCTTCACCCTGAGACCACCACCTCTTGGATTAAGTTAATTGTGTCTATCATTATGCTACGTCATTGGTTGGCATGCTGTTGCAGTTGCTGTTAAGGACGCAGTAATGCCATGCAGTGTTAGGAAAGTTCACTTTCTACATGAACTAGTTCAAAGTTCAGTTCACAAATTTTAAAATTAACTAGTTTAGTTTGTAATTCTTTTTTTCAATATGTTGCTGCAAGCTATTATTTTTCCAAATTATTGCCACAGCCCATATAGAACCACAGACAGCAATTATTTTATCAGTTTTAACATTGAAACTGCAGGTCTCCAACAATATACTTCAAAACCAGGTTGTCCAGCTGCAGCTGGGAGATGAAGAGATGCCGTGTCTTTTGATTTTTATTCACTCGCACATACCTTGAAAGGCTAGCCGGGTGCTTTAGTTCAATGTGCCGTTTCAGGTTTGCAGGCAAAGTTTACACAAAAAGATTTTTCCCACCTGGATCATCATTGACCTTTTCATAAAATTATTTTAAGTAATCATACGAAGACACCGTATTAATGTTGGAGGCAGAGGCAGAGGTAGGGCTGCTGCCTTCATTTATTTTTGCCATGACACGGCGGTGCGACTCTGTGGTGGCTGGTGTTGCCAGATTGGGTGTTTTTTCCACTACATGTTAAGGCCTGTTTACGGTGTGTTTTAGCCAGGTTTTCACCTGGAAGGCTCTGAGGCTCTGTCCACACCAGACCAGGTTATCTTGCAACTGAGGTTTTGTTAAATAAAATTCCACATCCACATGAGTGGTGTAATAAAAATAACCGAGAATAACTCCATACACATGCAACCGTAAAATCCGCCACCAAGTGATGCAATATACGTGTAATACATATGCCACAGCAGTAGGTGGGGATGTAAGGTAAAACAGGAAGGCTGTTTTAACCAATCAAAATAGTTTAAAACCGGAAAGGGGAAGCGTGGCAAATACCAAAACACAAACAACAATGGCGACTCGCAAGGGTGCATCGTTTGTTTGTTAGCAAGAGGAGCGGTCTCCTTCGTTGCTCATCCAGGCGCCGCCGTTGTTGCATTACGTTGAGCAGCTGGACATGACAGCCGAACACAGCTAACAGCAAGCCAATACACAACAACTCTGTCACGTCCATATTAGCCAAGTTATCAAGCGAAGCTAGTTAACCTCTCATCTCACTTACTTGAGACTTGAAGGTTAAGACTTGAGACTTGAGACTTGCACATATGTGACTTGGTCCCATCTCTGGTAAAAAGTCTGGAAACACGTGCAGACTGGAGACAGAGACGATGCGAACAGTGTCCAAGAGTTTGGAGACTGTGTTGGAGACAAACACAGCTTTTGCTAGCCTTTAGCCATTAGCTACATGGTAGTAACTGTAACAACACATAGAACAAGCTAACATTATTCAGACACACTAACCATTCTGAAACGTCCTGCTGCATCCGCAGAGTCTGTACTTCTTCAGGAGCCTCTCCTTCTGGGTCCGATTCAGGGTCAAACTGGTATGGTTGAACGAAATTTCGTCAAGCATCTCCACGAGCCATAGCAATACACCCACCGTAAACATAAGCACATGCTACTGCTAGCGTAAACGGCATCGTCTCCCTGAGAGGGGCGTATAGCAGGCAAGGCAGGCGTTGACAGACGGAGCTCATTAGCATTTAAATGTGCAGGCACAGAAACAGCCTGCTCTCAGTAGAGCTCACTTGAGCGACTTTTAGACAGCTGAAATTCTGGACCATGGATGGGTTTGGGGCAATGCATTTCGAATACAGTGTTGTTGGACCTCTGGCAGCTGTGTGAAATTGATGAAAAACAGTATAATACAGGACCTTTAATAATTATAATTAAGGTTGGCAACATTCACTCTTATATAATATTAAATAGACAGCATGAAGTTTCATAAGTCTGTATTTATAACAAAATGAAAAACACAAACTAACATGTACTAATTACGTGGGTGTGTGTGTGTGTTTGTGTGTGTGTAAGAACAAAAACAAAATGATGGCTAGGGTTCAAAGTACTGTGTCGCCCGGTATGGACAAAGGAAGAATACAAGCAAAATGGTTGACTACTCAATAGCTGACTAAGGGTTGGACTAAGGCTCAAGATGGTAGATCACCACTCGTTTCTTTGATAGGAGAGCACAAAGAAACAATGGTAGTGCATGGTAATGGGAGTTATTGAA
>OZ023164.1:3647414-3697414 GCA_963678695.2 Diplodus puntazzo
CACACACTGCTCACACACTGCTCTCCCATTGTCCTGTGAGTGAGTGTCTTCAAACCTCCTGATTAGCAGATCGTCTCCACCTGGTGCCCTCAATCAGCTGCCTCCAGGCTTAGAGGCGTGCCCCAACCTGATAGACTCAGGCAGGGATGGGGTTGGCCTGCAGTTTACCTCAACAGAGACCACAGTTTGCCGGGTATCTTTAGGGTATCCAGCAAGTGACCTGTACGAGATTCGCTGATTGGAGTCCAGGGGCCCACGTCTCGCTTATTTCTATGCATAGCCTATTTATTAGATAAAATAATTTTTCAAGAAGAATATGAATATAGAAAGGCTGATAACTAATTCCATAATATGTTATTTGCTTATGCTGCTCACTGAAAAAGGACAAAATGCCAAACAAAAAGTATTGATGAAAGGAAACAGATATTGGAGTATAGCAAATCAGCCTTTTCAGACTTGAATTATCTTACAATATAATTAAGCACATGATAGAAATATTATGATTCATATCAGTCCACATCATATACATGTGATGTGTAAATGATGTGGACTGATATAAATCATGAAATTTCTATCATGTTCTTGAATAAATCAATAAATGTCATTGTTTAAAGTCTTGATGTATGAAACAACAAACTTATTTTTACCTTTTTTTGTCGCCAAAATATTATAATGTTAAACATTTGGATTGTGGCACAAAATCTATTTTTGACCTACACTGAAAAAATTATGCATTGGATTAACTAAATTCAATAGCTGACATTGGTTGTACACAGATCATTTGCTTTGGCAGAAACTCCCGAAACCTTTGTGAAAGCAACACAAGTAATTTGTATTGATTGTACTAAAAAGTGATTGAAATTTGTTTTGATGAAGTAAATTAAGCTCTTCGATCATTTTACTCCTACACAATTTCATCACTATATATCAGTGCAATTCATTCCCTTTTATTGCAACAGTATTATATTTAGGGCCCGAGCAGGTAGACCTGCTAGGTCCCTATTGTTTTTGGAAGGAAAGAAATTTTCTTCTCCAAGTTTGACTGCAGTTTTGGATTCCTGAACATACCCAAAAACTCACCAAATTTGGAATATATGTTTGTGCGTGTGAAGTGGAAGAACGAAATTCAATACGCAGATTCCTCATGAGCAGACGCACAAAAAAGTCTGGGGGGACCATACTGTCACTCCAACAGGAAGGCAGCCATTTAGATGTGTGGCAGTGTTTTTGTCCAATTCATGCCTACTTTGAAAATTATCTTGTCCTAGAGCTTAAACACCACAGTCTTCAAATTAACTCAGTAATTTTCTTCATGCCTTGAAGAACAAAAGTTATTGAAATCATTCAGCTGCGCCAAACTTTAGTGAGCGGTGCGGTGGAAATCATTTTGTTCTCACACGGTCAAGAATCGAGGGTGTATAACTTCAACATATAATTTCCTATCCACACCAAACTGCTCATAACTGTAGAGGCTGTCTGCCCGAACAAATCTCAGCATCAATACTTAGTCTGCCATTTTGCTTTTGGCCGCCATTTTGAATTATGCTAATCTTCGTACTTAAATTATCTCCTCCTACAGATGTACCACCACCGACTTCAAAGTCTCTCAGTAGCATCCTCTTACCTTGAAGATGAAAAGTTATGGAAATCTTTATCCTACGTCATACCTGCTGGCAGTTGCGGAGCCTGCCTTAAAAGTCCTTCGTCATGAAGCATCAAATCCTGATAACTCCTTCATACTATTTCCTAGCTCGGCCAAATCTAGAGGGAATCTAGAGGGAGTCGCCATGAATAGATCTGTGCATTAATACTGTGTCATATCCATAGCGCCACCCACTTTACACCCACTGTAAACATGAAGTAAGGTTTATCTCAGTCAATTTTGGCGCCCTACATGCATGTACATGAATGAAAGTTGGCACGCATGTGTGTTATGACAAGATGCACAAATGACTCATTTACACCCACACTCTCAGTCCAACAGGAAGTGGTCAATTTTGATTAGAAGCACATGAATTTATGGTGTACGTGATGCAAGTCGCCACTAGATGGCATTGTCTTCTCTCAAGGCACATGTATCCTATCTGAATAACCTCTGAATAGTTCCATTCCATTGCAGGAAGTCAGCCTCATATTTATCAGATTTTTTTGAAACTGCAAAATTTGGCTGCACGCTACTTAATGGAATAAAAACTAGCTAACAAAGCAGAACTTAGATGAAAAGCTTGATACTGATAGACAGCCATAAATACATTTTTGAAAGAAGGCAAGTGAAGCATTATTCTACACTCATTTATGTGCAGTGATGACAATCATAGTCAGATGTACATGGCATTTGCAGGTAGTTTTGTGTAAATTGCACATTACAACAGGGCATATGTGAAGGGTAATGGCTTGAGCCACATAATGGATAAGGCAGTGGTAGTAAGCCACAGCACACAATTTTCAAATAAGCCAATTTGCTAAGAATGCCATTTGCGTGTTGTGTCTTCCCTGTCAATGTTGCACTAAATAAGATGTGTGTAGTTGTGATTCTGCCCAACTTTTCCGCGATGAACGAAGTGGCTTCCCTTGCGATATGAAACGACTGAGTGAATTCTTTGGTTGAACACAGCTACTGCAGGACGCTCGTCAAACCTGGTCACTTGACCGTTGTCCCTTTCCAAAAGGAAGAATCACATCTGGCTGCACTCCACTACCTATCTAAATCTGTGGCATTCTACTTCCATCCTCCCCTATGATGCGCTGCCTTCCTGCCTTCACAGTGACAACAGAAGGCAGTGTCTTAGCTGCACCTGTAGTCGAGTGGTTAGAGTGCATGCCACATACGCAGTGGACCCGGGTTCGAATTTAGGGCTGAGGAAGTTTACTGCAAGCCACAACCCCCCCCTTCTATGTCCCACTTCCAATCTATTCCCTGCAAAAACACAGGTGTCCATGCCTGAATTCCAGACAAAGGCAAAGAGAAGGCCGTAACACTTCACACAACATAACAGTGCAGAATCGATTGTCAAAACGTTCCTGATTACTAAATGTTTTAGAAATCATTCACCTGCAGTCCATTTGGATGTCTGTGGATTGCAGGAAGTTGTTCTGACTTCACCTGAAAGCGCTTAATACTGGTAGGGGCAACCCATCGCGTTACAAACACACGTTGGGAGACGAGGCTGATATTCATCCTCCGCGTGCACTGTCCCAAACGCAGGCGGTTGCCGCCTCCGTGAACAACGATCAAGCAATGTGGCTTCAGCTGCGGCGCGTTTGGGCGGCAGCATGCCCCAACGTGCGTGCGGACTGCGAGGGCCCGTTCATCACTGCTCGCAGTTTTAATTCATAGATGGAATTACAATTAATTAATTTTGTTCAAACACGGTATTTAACAAAATTAATTCAAATTCATTTAAAAGAATTAAAATTGATTTAACCACCTTAAGACAGTTGCATGAACACACATCTTTTGCACACATTTCATGAAACACATGTTGCAGATCAGGTTTTACAAGCTACTTAAGGGCTGATGTTAGCTAATGAAAGAGAACCATAAATGAATTGTGTAGTATTCACTAAATGCACATTTGTACAGTGTATAACAGTGTATACTACCTCATCAAGGCTCAGGTCCCCATTTTAGAGGTGCTATCAGTAAGAAAAGTACTTTTTTGAGTCTCATTTCCAACGGGCCTTGGCCTTGACTTATATATATATATATATATATATATATATATATATATATATATATATATATATATATATGTGTGTGTGTGTATATATATATATATATATATATATATATATATATATATAAACCCTTTTTTCTGTCAATATAGTGAGTCCGTAAAAATCCCAGACTTTTTATTTATAAGAAAAGTTGGTTTAAAAAAAAAAAGGTTGTTTTTTTTCCTTTACACATACATAATAGAAGATATAAGAAATGGGCCATGAGGGGGATTTACAAGAACAACAACAGTAGATACATACAAACAGAAGAGGCAAAAAAAAAGTAAATACATAAATAAATAAATGAATAAAATTAATTTAAAAAATATATTTAAAAAATATATAAATATATATTAATAAAAATAAATACATAAATGAAAGGGGGGTGGGGGGGTCTCACGCACATACATCAAAGCACATACCAGAGCAGTTACATGAGGAAGTTCACAGTCATGGGTCACAGAGCAGATGTACAGTAAACTTACAGAGTGTCTGGAGGTTGTAAGTCAAGGCCCTCTACATGCAGAAGGAACAACTGCCACAATTCATTAAACTTAGACACAGAACCTCTCTTTAAGTGTTGAATCTTTTCGAGTTTTGAAAACGGTAATATGTCCCTGATCCACAATGAATGTGATGGTGGGTGTTGTGATTTCCAGTGTCTCAAATTTAGACGTCTCGCAATCAAACAAGAAAAGTTGATTTTTGACTCTCATTCCCAACATGTCAAAAACTGACGCTTTGGGATTGTAGGGTGGGTGGGCTTCATCCTTTTTTTTTTTTTATCATTTTCCTTTTTATTGTTTCCTTTTAAAGCAGTGACAAATCAGATGAAAATTGCAAGCATCTCATATCATATCAGAAGTTACATGAGAATATTATGGGAGGGATATTCAACCCATGGACTTGAAAAAGCAAACACAGGGCAAATCAGGAACAGAAGAGAATAGATTAATAAATAAAAAGAAAGACAAAAACTAAGAAGTAAATAACAGTAGAAATAATAGTAATAATGATAAAATAAAATAAAGTAGGTTAGAGTAAATAACAATTACAAGTGGTAATAAGAGATGAACACATAAGTAACATAATGAGTAAGATTAAATGAGTTAGAAAAGAAAAAGAAGAATAAATCATACAAAAGACAGTAATAAAAAAAGAGAAATAAATAAGACAATAAATAAATAAATAAATAAAAATCCAAATGGGCTATGTGCATTATACAAACATCAACATTAGATGATACTTAGCAAAGCCAAAAAGGAGACAATGTTTTATATTATATTACATTTTCTCTGCAATCTTTTGCCAAAAGGTAGTCAGTAAAGGGCAGCTGAAAAACATGTGCACTATGTCACCTGGACTGGCGTTACATCTCCAGCATGCCCCTGATGGTATCAGGGCCATTGTCTGTAACTTCACTGGGGTAAAATAGATCCTATTTAAGATTTTGTATTGAGTCAGCTTTGATCTGGCGTCTCTCATAGGGAGGAGCATTTCCTCTACTAATGTGTTCCAGTTGCCATCATCAAAGACTATCCCTAGATCTCTTTCCCACACAGCTTTCAGTCCTCCAGTGTTCACACTGCATTTGCCTATCAGATAGGTATAAATTGAGCTTGCTATATGTGGCAAGGCACTGTGTTTTTTAATTTGTTCATCTAGACCTGAATGTAAAAGGGGCATTGACTCAAATTTGCTGATTTTAAATAAGCAGTCTCTAAGTTGGAAGTATCTCCACCAATCGTTCTTCTGTAAATTGAATTGTTCCCTGAGAGTCTCAAAAGATTTCAAGATGTTTCATTGGTAGAGACACCCAATGCTCGCAACGCCCCTATTGTGCCAGTCTTTCCAGTAAAATGTCTTCCCCTCTTTTCTCAATAAAGGGTTGTTCCAGAGAGATGCAGAGCCCGTCAAAAAGGCGGAGGATTTCTCTCTTTTGTGTATTTTATGCCGTATGGTTTTGGTATGTAGCATAATTGGGTTGTCTATCTGGGAACTCTGGCTTAGGTAGTCAGCTGCATTAAATGGTTTATTCAACTCCTGCTCTATCTGAACCCACAACGGTCTGTTGTTACTTTCCAATCTAAGCGAGCATATTTGAGCCGTTAGGAAAGCCTCTCTATAAAACTGCATGTTGGGGAGCCTAAGACCTCCGTTCACGCTGTGGCCTGTAGTCTACCAAGTCTTATTCTAGCTCTTTTCCCTGCCCATATGAATTCTGAGAACATCTTATCAATAGACTTAAAAATACTTGTAGGGATGTTCAGAGGGAGCATACTTAAAAGGTAGATCAGCTTGGGGGCAACCACCATTTTTATAACTTGGACACGGCCCCATAATGAGATTAAAAGCTTATCCCAGCCTTTGAAGAGGAGCTGGATCTTCTGCAACAAAGGGTCAAAATTATCCTTTATCATGTTGACCAGCCCAGGGTTAAGTAGAATGCCTAAATATTTCATATTTTTATGGATCCATTTGAATCTCCATTCCTGAAAATCTTTTTTTTGACAATGTTTTGATAGGGGCATTACTTCCGATTTGCTCCAATTCACTTTTTATCCCGAGATTTCAGAAAATTCCTTGACAGTATCAAGTAGCGGAGGGATGGAGTCTTGGGGGTGTGATATTAGGACCAATATGTCATCAGCAAAAATTAGGAGTTTGTGCTCCTGATGCCCCACTCTCACTCCATTTATAGCTTTATGACCTCTAATTATCTCCACCAATGGTTCGAGAGCTACGATGAATAGTAGCAGGGAGAGGGGGCAGTCCTGCCTCGTCCCCCTGCTGACTTGAAAAAGGGCCGATCTTAGACCATTGGTTGTCACCATCGACTTGGGCGAATGTTTTAAGAGTCTAGTTCAGATAGTCCCAGCCGACTCCGTCAAACGCCTTCTCGGCGTCGAGGGACAAGGCCGCAGCCGAGAATGGGAGATCCTTGGCGTTAGGGAGACGGGAGATCCTTGGCGTTAGCTAACCCTAATCCTAACCCACATTACATGTAAAAGGCGCCTAAGGTTATCGGATGATTTGCGACCTTTTACAAATCCTACTTGGTCCGGGTGAACAATAGATTTTATAATGTGGTTGACTCTTATCGCCAGTAATTTTGTGAGCAATTTTCCATCGCAACACAGAAGTGAAATGGGGCGGTAGCTCCCGCATTCTTGTGGGCCTTTCCCCTTTTTCAGAATTACTGAGATAACCGCCTCTGTCATTGAAGGTGGCAGTTCGTTCCCCTCGATGGCTGCTGTAAAGGTCTTGAGTAGTTCAGGAGCGAGTTGTTCAGCGAACACCTTTTAAAATTCGCAGGGTATTCCATCGGTGCCCGGGGATTTACTGTTTGGTAATGTCTTAATTGTAGTTCTTTAATTGTTATTGGTCGGTCCAGCCATTGTATGTCTTCTTCAGCAATTTCAGGTAGATTCAAATGCTCAAAGAAAGTTTTGGTTTTATCCATATCTAGCTCTCCATCTGAGGAGTACAACTCTTCGTAGAAATTTTTAAAGGTTAGGTTGATCTCCCTCTGAGAGGTGACAAGTCTGCCCTTTTTGTTTTTGACCCCTGCAATCTGGTAAGAGGCTTCTCTGGTCTTTAGCTGGTTAGCCAAAAGTTTCCCAGCTTTGTCCCCTGACTCGTACCATTTTTGCTTGAGTCTAAAGAGAGAATATTCAGCCTTTTTGGAAAATATTTTGTTAAGCTCATATTTAGCTCTGACTAGATCTGAAAGGCAGGCGTCAGTGGGTTTAGTCCAAAACTGTTTCTCCAGTCGTTCTTCCTCGTATTTATGGGTATTTTCCTGATCAAGCTTCCTTAAGATGGCGGATTTCTGGATCAAGACCCCCCTCACGTAAGCTTTAAAGGCGTCCCAAACGTAGATCTGTTTAGTGCTGTCTTTATTAGTCTCAAAAAATATATTAATGTGATTTTTAAGATCCTCACATGTCGTTTTGTCCTGTAGGATGCTAGTGTTCATTCGCCATGTCTTAGATCTTTCGGTCTTGCTACCTATTGTGACCACAAGATCCACCGGGGCATGATCAGAGATGGCTATTGCTCCTATGCTACAGGCCCCTGTATTTGCAATTAAGGAATGTGTAATTAAGAAATAATCAATACGTGAATAGACAGAGTGTCTGTTGGAGAAAAACGTATAATCTCGAGCAGTTGGATTAAGTAACCTCCATATATCATGCAGGGCATTTTGTTTACAAAGCGAGTTGATTGCGCTCATAGTTTTGGAGGGTTTAGATATTTCTGATTTGGATTTATCTAAAAAAGCGTCCAGGGGTTGATTAAAGTCTCCTCCTAGTATAACTGGGAAGTCTCCAAAATCTAGGAGAATTTTTTGGATGTTGAAAAAGAAGTCTGGGTCTTCTTCGTTTGGAGCGTATATATTCCCTAATATCACCCTTTGGCCAGAAAGATTAACCAGAAGTATCAAGATGCGCCCCTTACTGTCTCTGAATTCTCTGTCCACCCTTATGTCTATGCTTTTGGAAAATAATATGGACACCCCCCTTTGTTTTTTATTATAGCAATTATGATAAGAGCATCTTATCCATCTACCGCATATATTCTAGCTGAATCTCTCTCTCTAGAAGATGTGTCTCTTGGAGCATAATCACACCTGACTGTTTTTGTTTTAATAAACCCATTTTTCCTGGCAATATCTTTCAGCATTATGGCATCAACTTTCACTGTTATGCTGATGACACTCAGCTCTATGTGTCCACGAAGCCCACTTCTACTCTCCCCTCCAGTACCCTCACTGCGTGTCTCCATGATCTTCAGTTATGGATGACAAACAACTACCTCAAATTCAACAGGATTAAAACTGAATTACTCCTCATTGGCACTAAAACCACACTCTCAAAAACTAATATTTCTTCAATCACCATTGCTTACACCACCATACCTGTCTCCACACAGATCAAGAGCCTTGGTGTTATTCTCGACAGTACCCTCTCCTTCTCCAGTCATATTAACAATGTCTCCCGGATTGCCTTTTTCCATCTTCACAATATCTCCAGACTACGCCCTGCATTAACACAACACTCCACAGAAGTCCTAGTCAACGCTCTGGTCACATCACTCATTGACTATTGCAATGCAATCCTGGCAGGCATCCCCAACAAAAAGATCAATCGACTACAACTGGTCCAGAACGCTGCAGCATGGATTATTTCACGCTCTAAGTCCACTGAACATGTCACTCCCCTGCTGATTCAGCTACACTGGCTCCCTGTTTCACAACGGATTACCTTTAAAATTCTACTATTAACATTTAAAGCTCTGCATAATATATCCCCTCCATACCTCACAGACCTGCTTCCAACCTACATCCCCTCTCGCTCCCTGCGATCTTCATCTGCAGGTTTACTGGCACCACCAGTCACCAAACTCAGCACAATGGGTGCCAGGGCTTTCTCTCATGCTGCACCCAAACTCTGGAACTCCCTCCCGTCTCACATCCGCTTACTGGACTCCATTACAAAATTCAAAACTGCTCTTAAAACACATCTTTTTAAACTAGCCTACTCACTCTAACTGCATTTTATGTTTGTTTGTAAATGTTGATTTTAAATTTTTTGCTTAGCCCTGCTTTATCAAATGTTTCTTATTGTTGACTATGTTGCTGTTTTATTAATGTCTATTGTTTATTGATTGTTTTCATTGTTTTTTACTCGATGTAAGGCGACCTTGAGTGCCATGAAAGGCGCCATCAAATAAAATGTATTATTATTATAGAGCAGTTTAATTCCCCAGGCTGTGAGACATAATTTATCATCAACACAAGAACACACATTGATTTATTATTAAACCCCTGCTATTTAAAAGAATGACAACACATTTCCCCTTTAAATTTGCAACATTTCAAGGTGCTGCTGCTTCATTTACAAATCACATGTTTAGTAGCCTATTTCTTTGTGACTGTTTACAAAGAACACACACAGATAATAACAATATGCTCATATCATCTGTATTAAGCGGATTTCTGTTTATTGTGCTATTTTAAGACTTAAATCTTGTGGATAGCTATGACGGCTAATAGAAGGTCACCCTGGCTGATGAGATAATGATGCAGAAGTAACTAGTGGACAGATCAGGATATATAGCGTAAGTTATGACTATAACTATTCACCTTGAATGATACCATCATCTCCCTATCCTCAAGACCATATAATAACAAAGTCATGTGACTGGCCTTAAGGAGGCTTGACTCACCGCCTACAAAGGCATCCAGGTGAGCACACCTCTCCCTCTTGCCCGGAACGCTTCAGCCCATTCTGAGCGTTCGGTCTCATAGATCCATAGTTATAGTCATAACTTACGATCTATTTCGACCTCACTCAGACCGTCACCACGGTCTTCACCTTGGATGAATAGTACCGTCAGCGTCGCGAGGAACAGAGGACCCCACCCCTCCTCGTCCAGCAGCTGAGAGCACGGCAGAGCCCAGTGGAGAGGGCGACACCACGTTGACCCTGTAAAATCTGGCAAAGGTACAGGGGACACTCCAAGAAGCTGTCAGACATCAGAAAAAGGGACCCCCCTCAGAGCAGCCCAGGAGGTGTCTACACTTCTGGTGGAGTGAGCAACCACATTTACCGGGACCGGGAGGCCCTGCATAGAGTATGACTCAGAGATAGTATTGGCAACCCAGCACAACAGACATTGCTTCGACACGGGGAGGCCCAGCTTGTCACCACGGAAACACACAAACAGCTGAGAATGTGAGCACCTCAGGGATTGAGTACGTGCAATGTAAGTGCTGAGTGCCCGCACAGGGCACAAAGTAGGATCAGGTCGAAAAGCACTGACCTCAGTAACCTGGTTTACTGTCTGAGGGTTCACGACCTTAGGCAGAAATGCAGGGTTCGGCCAAAGAGACACACCAGTGTCATCAGCCTTCCACCTCAAACAACCCCCACTCACAGACAGAGTGTGTAATTCGCCCACTCGTTTAGCTGAACATATAGCCAAGAGGAAAGCTGTTTTGTGAGACAGGAACTTGAGGGCGGACTGATCAAGGGGCTCGTACGGACGTTGAGTCAGGGACCTCAGCACCAACGGGAGGTCCCAAGATGGAGCTCTGGGGGACCTGGTCGGACGCAGGCGACAGGCCCCTTTAATGAACTGAGACACCAAAGGGTGCCTGCCCACGGTAACCCCACCCACTGCCTCATGAAAGAAGATATAGTAGCAGTGTACACCTTAATGGTGCTAGCAGCCCTCCCTGAGTCCAAGAGAGACTGAAGAAAATGGAAGACCAACCCAATGGGGCATGTAGACGGGGCACGTCAACACACACGTGGACACCATCTCAAGAACACCCTCCACTTCTGGTTATAATTGGCACGGGTGGAGGGAGCTCGGGCATGTCCTATTGTCCTCAGAACAGCTTCATCTAACCTCTGAGAGCGGGACTGAGGAGGTGCCATGCCCAGAGCTGCATAAGAGCAGGTCTAGGATGCCAAATCTGGCCCCCTGCTTGTGAGAGGAGGTCCACCCTGCCCGGTAGGGCCCAGGGTTGACCGTAGACCAGGTGAAGGAGCCTGGGAAACCAGTGCTTCCTCGGCCACCGAGGGGCTATCAACAGCACCCTGTAACAGCCCATGGTTACCCTGTGGAGCACCTAGGAAATCAACAGCAGTGGGGGAAAAGCGTACAACAACCCGTCCGGCCACCACTCTCCTGGGAGAGGACCTGTCCTGGACAGGGGGTCCGCCGCCCGGTTCACAATGCCGGGAATGTAGACTGCCCTCAGTGATGCTAGATGTTGAGCCGCCCAGAACAGAAGTGTCTGCGCCACCTGGAGGCAGTGCAGAGACCTGGTGCCCCCCTTGATTTACATGGAACACCGTGAAGGAACTGTCTGTGCATACCAGGACGTGCCTGCCCTGGATGAAAGGAGGGAGAGCCTTCAACGTCAAGTAAACTGCCCTCAGTTCCAAGACGTTCATGTGCTCCTCCCCAAGGGGGTTCCCAGACACCACGCACCATCCTGTGCCCCCACACTGTCCCCCACCCTGTGAGGGAGGCATCTTTGGTCACCACAGTCCTTCTCGAAGGAATATTCCCAAGAGGAACACCCTGGAGAAGGAGCCTCTTGTCCCTCCATGGGTGCAAAGCATGGAGAAATGTGTGCATCACCCGAACCTTTGCATGTCTGTGCAACTTCGGTTGGAGGCTGAGAGCATTCAGCCATCTCTGCAGCGGCTGAGCCCTGAGGAGACCCAGAGGAACAACGGCCACTACAGCTGAGATCATGCCCAACAGCCTCTGAAACTGGACCAACTCCAGCCGCCTGCCGAGGCGAAAATGGGACAGGAGGGCCAGGATATTCCCCACCCTCTGAGAGGTGAGTGACACAGACATCACGACGGAGTCCAGGTGCAGCCTGACAAAAAACGCCTGCTGACCTGGCTCCAGGTTGCTTTTCGTCCAGTTCACTTTGAGCCCCAGGGACTGGATGTGGGAGAGAACCAATCCCGTGTCCCGTAGAACTTGATCGCGGGACAGGGCACAAATCAGCCAGTCGTCCAAGTACGGGAGGATCTTTATACCTGACAGCTGGAGAGGGAGCAAAGCTGCTCCAATCACCCTGGTAAACACCCATGGTGAGAGGGAAAGGCCAAGGGACCCCTAGAAGCATACCTGGGAGCCGTGGGTCTGCTAAAGGTGCGCCTGTTCGGCTTTGTCCAATACACCCTGAGAGTCAGGGTGAAAAACACGTGCAGGCACAATTGGCATGTTTGTGAGCTCCTTCCTAATGTTCTCTGGAAGGGATGTCTGCGCCAACCAAATCTGCCTCCTGAACATCATGGCGGATGACATAACCACACCCACATCCCTCGTAAGTTGGGATTGAGTGAAAAGAGCAGAGTCTATCAGGCTCATAGTGTCCTGATCCTCTCGGTTAGCTGTCCTCCTGAGGGCCGCCAACAAGATGGCAAGCACATTGCCAGAGCGGGCAGCCCGGGTGGCAGCATCGTAAGAGCGACACACCAGGCGATCAGTCTTCTCGCATTCCTTTACAGGACAGCGGGGGTTAGCGGTCACTCGTTTGGGCCCAGAGATATAAGGGCCACCATCTCCCTCTTCACCGGGGGCATGTCCCCCATGCCGGTGTCAAGAGCATACAAGACCTTCGTCAGCCTCCGGCATCCAGCATTGAACTGCGGTGCACCACTCGGGGCATTCCACGATTTCCTGAGCATCTGCAAAAAATCTGCTGCCACAGGAACAGATATGGGGTGCTGAAACTGAAAAATACCAGCCCAAACCTGAGAACTTGAGCTGCTCGTCTGACCCAGTATTGTCAGACTGTTCACTGCTACCAAAAGGAGAGCCCCGTGCATACAGGGAGATTACGTCTGGAAAATCAACTCCATTCCCCTGACCAGAGGGCAACTCATCAGGGGAGGGCTCCCCTTAAGCGCCCCTCCCCTGGTGTGGCAGGCCACTGGGTCTCCACCCTGCCCAATCTCTCTGACAGACCATGTATGGCGGCCAGGATTTGCAGTTGGGTGTCTCCCTGGCAATCCTGGCCAGCTGGAGCATCCACCGGGTCATCTGAGGGCTGGACCGCCTGCTTCTCACCAGAGCCACGCCTTCTCTTCCGGCTAGGGGTGTGTTCATGTTTACGCTTCCGGGAGCGTGTCTTAGGAACATGCACCCCCTCACTGAACTGGGAAGGGTCAGGCTGCATCGCCCCCTCACGAACAGGCAGTTCCAGTCGCCTGGCTCTGCCAGCCCATTCCTCCCTGGGCAGCTCGACTGCCGCCGCACAGGGGTTGGCGACATCCTCCAACACATGGGCCAGGCCCAAAAAGAAGGGGCACTCACGATGGCCATCACGGGGGTCCATAACACCCACATACAATCCTCAGGGGCGCAAGGCACCTGCACTGCAGTGACAGATTGTTAATTGTGAGGTCCAAAAACGCTACTTACCAGCGGTCTCGGATGAGGCGAGTGGGCAAAGAGGGAGAGGCGTGCTCACCTGGATGCTTTTGTAGGCGGTGAGTCAAACCTCTTTAAGGTCAGTCACATGACTTTGTTGTTATATGGTCTCGAGGATAGGGAGATGATAGTATCATTAAAGGTGAAGACCGTGGTGACGGTCTGAGTGAGGTTGAAATAGATCAAACATGCACAAAGACTGAAGAAAGAGAAAGATGAAGCAGACGTTGCCATGACAGTGTGTGTGGGGGGGAGGTGAAGATTAGAAACACAATTCATAATAACTACAAGGAAACACAAGAACACACGCTGTTTACTGGCACTGTCTTTTTTCTCTGCCAGGTGTCTGCATTACGATTTATCCAAGACTCAACGGGAGACAAAACACACAACAGAATGCACATTCTGTATAGAGAGAGTCATACGGTACATTGTCCTGCTTTTTTTTTAATCAGTACAGATACCATCCTCCTTCTATGTTCAACCATAATGTGTGATAAAGGGAGCACAATGGAGATAATGAGATTACACTGAACTCAGCTACAGGTGTGCACAGTGTTGTTGTCAGCAGAGGGCAGCAGCAGCCTGACGATGACAGATAGCACAGAGCCAGTCTTCAGCAAAAGTATTCTGTTTCCTAACACAAATGACTTTTTTTCTGGTGTGTTTTTTTTAACACTTGTAACATTATAATGGGCTTCATGTTTATGTCCAGTTTTGTATTTGTTTGTAGTTTATAACATTTATACAGTATATGTCTTATACTATATACACACATAGTATATATGCATATTATAGTGTAAATACGACATTTTTTGGCACAAATAATCTGCCCTTTGGCTCTCTTTGTTAAACTTACTGTGTATCAGACAGTCTAAGAGCAAAATTAATACGGGCCTAACTGCAGTTCTGTCAGATGCCTATTGCACTCAGAAAGCGTGGGGGGCGCCAAATCGCACAAAATCAAAATGTGTTGCTTTGAAAGCTACAAACAACAATTTGAGCAACATTACCCTTATTTTGTTAATTGTTATCAGGTGTCTGTTGTATCAGGTGTCAGTTGTTACCATAGGAACAGCTTTCACTGTGACTGGAAAAAAATGTGGTCCAGCATTGTTTATGAACCCGCTAAAAGAGTTAATATTTTTATGAAAATAACTGTGAACTGTTATCAACCAATGAATGTGAATGTGAGTGTTGTTAACTCCGGCCAGAATTAGCAATGCTCATAAGTCCAAAAAGGCATCCTAAATTGGAAAAGATGAATGATTCAAGTCTAACAATCAATGCACCAAAGCATAAGTTGATTGCAATTCATTACCAATCCAGTGGTGGGTTATACTGTATGGCCCAGAGCCCTTAAGGCTCTCGGTTAGAGCTCCTGATTGGTCGACAGATGCAGCCCAAGGCATCATGGTACATTCAGTGTTGGATTTATCATGAAGATTTAGGTCTCCAGAAAGAGACAGCAGTTTAATGCTGAATATAAAGCTGCTGAAAGGGATAGGATCCCACCAACCCCCACTCAGCACAATGATATGGCTAAAGATGTACATCTGTAACATGAATCTTTCCAGCGATATTAAGTATGTCGTATATTACATATTTGATGTTGCATATGACATTGCTGACGGCGAGGTCGGGTGTTAATGCTTTTCCGTGACATAGTAAATATGATCATTTCACCAAAATCCATTTAATGGTAATGCGTGAATGTTAAGTAACTTTGTCACTGCTAAAAGTGACACATTGCTGTTATGTTAAACTCTCCCCAACACTATTGGGGGCTGGGGATGGACGGGCAAGCAGTTATAATAAAAAAGAATCACTAGGAGAAGAAACTGAAGAAATGAACTTTAACTACTTAATTGTAATTTGTGTGATCTGAACTTAGAACTTATTCTTGGAAAGTGTGAACTTGCACAACAATGGGTCTGTCTTCATTCAGCTCTACAACTCAACCACACCTCACACCTCAACTGTTCTGAACTGTCTGAAAATGATATAGAAATATATGGCTAATATCTAAGGCTACACCTCCAAGCCTCCATGCTTTATACTATATTATATTTGTTCCAAATAGACATTTTACAAGACAAATTCAGTTATCTCTGATATTGCTAGTGCACCACAAACTGAAACAAGTTTACCCTGTCATTTTTCAGCAGATGCCATCAGCTGTTACCACAGACATAAATGCTAGTAATGTTCAACATAAGGCACCATTACACACTTACATATAATATGAATGATCATGTTTAAGATATTAATCATATCAATGATGGTGCTCAGACTATTTACATGCAAAAGTGTTCCAGAACAACTGTCCTTATTGTATTCATATTTTCTTAATGAAATATTTGCTGACAGCTCGATCACAAACCTCTGCACCATACTAATGTGAAGTCAGTGAATAGTCATATTGTTAACCCGTCAGCACATGGCTGTTGTCCATGTTTCACGTCTGGCATTTTAATGGAATGCTAAACACACAGATGTGAATTTTTCTTTAACATGGAGGCGACTATAGTGAAGTCCAATAAAATGCCTCTTTTCTATGAGTTTCACTAAGCAGTTGGATGGTTATGATTAGGATGGAGGGTGAAGAAATGTGTGTAATGTCAACTGATGTGAAGGGCTATAAAAAGACAACATGTCTGCCTGCCACACACGATTATTGACACAGGTGAAAAAAATGTATTTGATGAATGATATTTTTGCATTTTTAATAAGAAAGTATGGAACATGCCAACCATCACCTTCGTGTGTTTGTACTAGGACACGTGTATAAGGGCCTGGTAAGCATCAACTTGAGAGTTCAAAGGGAAAATGTTTTTCGTAGGATCACGTGTGAAGCAGCTGGCCGTGCTGTCAGTTGTTGGGATTGAAACGTCCACAGAACAGCATATTGCGCTGTTTCACAGGGGAGGGTAAGACATATGAACAGGGTGCATATACTGAATTTGTGCGTGAATACCATAAAGATTGTGTGAGTCATTCAGCTCTGTTCAGTGCTCCTGCTCAGGATCAACAACATCCCTAGAGCTGAAGGGATTCAGCATCTTGCTCATGGACACCACAGCAAAATGGTGACAGTTAAACATGACAGTTAAAAGGATAGTTTATCAAGCCACTGTCTTTATTATTCTCTTTTTTTTTCTTAAACATTCAGCTTTCCTGTACCATGGGCCCTTGTCCATAATAGGCTGGTCTTCCCTAGTGTAATTGGATTAGAAAATTCAGTAAGGTTACATTGATTAACCAGATGCCACATATCAGCCTGCAGTCACCTGATCAACTTTTTGTCACCAAAGATAAGTTATAGCTTCACATTGGTATTCCAGCTAAACCCTGATGGAAACAACAGATAATACATAATACATATGTGTGTGTGTGTGTGTGTGTGTGTGTGTGTGTGTGTGTGTGTGTGTGTGTGTGTGTGTGTGAATTTCAACTACAACTGAATTCAAATCCAAAAGATTTTGATGACCTCAAACCCAATTTTCACAGTCAGTGTATTTACATTCAGTATTTATCTTTCTATATCAGGCCTTGAAGCATGGCCAAGTTTGGTGTGCCAGATGTTTCAGTTGATTTTTTTTTTTTATGTATTAAATCATGAGAAAAAGAAATAATGTAATGCAGTTTTATTTCTTGTGAGGCAAGAAATGCTCTTAGAATATAGAACTCCAACTTAGTGATTAGAAACTAGGCATGGCAGCCAGAGTAACAGTTTGCACTGGAAGTCAGTCAGTCAAGGGAACTTCAGGTACTAGCATCATAACAACAGGTATTTACTTTTTTTTTTCACCACTACGTTTAAATTTTGGCCCTCAAAGGGAAAGAGTTATATAAAGTTATATAAAGAGTATCCCTGCTCTTTATAGTAGCATTTCGGTTATCTCATCCCATGGATTTGTAAGTTTATGCACCTGATGGTTTTTGACAAAAAGCCATCTGAAAAGGCGCAGCTAAAAAATGTTTGGGAGAGGGTGGGCCCTTTCAAAAATACCTTGTGTCACCCTTTATCACTGCTAACCTAAACCAATCAGATCAACAGTATGACAGAGCTACCGCCAGCGAAGCTCAATTGTAAATCTTGCTCCCATAAAAGTCAGTCCAGAGGAAAGTTAACACATCCTCTTCATTAAGACAAGCTGATCTTTGCTCCTTTGTCAATTACATATACTCTCTAGTTCTGATATAACAGATGCTAGCAGCAGCAATGCTAACCTGTAGCTGCCAGTAGTTTCTCGTAGGATGCTATTTGGTTTTGACGCTTGTGTGTTTGGCCACAAACAAAGCTTGAAGGAGGATGAATTTCTGCTATCTCGTGAATCCAACTGCACCACAAGGTAAAATTACATCAGCCTCCGCGCTTACTGCTTACTCATGTTCAAACAGTTAAAAGCTGTATCAAGTTCCTGCTTTTACAAACTGAGCATTTCATACTGTGTCTTTGTAGTCATTAATCTGAATTGTTCTTTGTTGGACATGACATGACATGACATTGCCTGATACAGTAAGACAAAGGCATGCTTGATTCCCTCAGGCTGAACTGATTATCCATGGTTTGAGATATCCATCTTGAATTTTAGTGGTACTGTTACACACATATTGTTATCAGCCAATATGTTTTCCAATATGCACAACTATGAAGACTTTATTTTACAGACCATACAGCGCAAAAAAACAGTGCTTGGAGTCCTTTAAAATGGTGTCGTGATGTACTTTGTCCAGCAGAGTGCGCTCAGACTCCAACAACAGTCACACTCAGCAGGGAAGCAGTACATGTAGCGGGCTGCCTTGAAGCTGAATAGTAGTTTGGATGCAGCGAGGTGAAGCCTTCATAGTAAGTTGCTAACTGGTTTGTGAGTTAAACATATTCTAGATAGTTGATGATCAATGACCCCACATCATTTTCCCTTTTCAATATAACCACAACCCTGTCTCAAACGTCACTCATGCTTATATGACATCTGCTTGCTAATGTTAGCGAGGTAACTCTAGCTAGCTAGCCACCAGAAGTGCAGTTAGGTCAGTCAGTAATGTAGCAGACTGAAAGGTTCCTCTACAAATAAGATGAATTGATGATAATGCTGGGTAGCATAGAAACAACATGCCCCTTAATTTACTCTCCTCTGTCATTCATTCTCATTACATGTGTTTGCCATGGTAGCGAGGTGGCGCACCAGCTAGAGTTGTTTTAGTAATGGTAACAGTGGTAAGATAGCAGATTAAACATTAAGCAATAAGCATCAGAGCATCTTTGTACAGCTCAGCAGAAGATTCAGTTATTTATAAAATAAAAATACATGGCATTTTTGCTTTCAGAAACCTCCAGTTAGTTTGTTCTAATTTAAAATATGAGTTTTTATGATAGAAGATACCACAGTTGGTACATGGCTCTACATTGTTATTTTTCTTTTATTCAGATGAACTGACCTCAGGTACTAATGCCCAATGACATTTAGGAGCCTGGCACACACACCAAATGACTGAAGTTTGAAGTACTGTAAAGTAATGATGGACTATGAGGAACATGTATGCAGGCATTACAGACATGCAGAGCAACCAAAGCTCTGTTTTGACAAGAGTGTTTCCTCACATTCAAAACCCTGGATGTGTCATTAGTAACACTATACAACAGGCAGAAGCAGCAGTTTGACAAATCTAGCATGATAGTAGCTACAATTTCAATGATGTTGACATGAAGATCACAAAGATTCAAATAGAACAGATCACATGAAAAATTAACACTGATAGCCTTGACAGTCTATTGACAGTACACACCATTACCCAGGCTGGCTTAACCTTCATCCTCGATCTTCTTTCACCCTCAGAGCTCCTTTTACATCATCAGTACTCTTTTATTGTTCACCTGATGAGCTCTCTTGTCAGCATTGCCCCAAGTTTTTAACACAGCTAGATGAAAGTCTGCAGAGAGTGTGTAAAATGTTATTGGGTGAATAAGCAGGGCGCAGGTGCCTTTCTATAGATTTACCACATGTCTAGGCTCATGTGGACCTGCACTTTCTCATCCAGCCTCATCCTTTCCCATGCTGCTTTTTCACGAGCCGTGTTGTTTTGTTGTCAAATGCATGGTGGGGTTTTTATGGAGCTTGGAGAAACCTGTAACAGATATCTGTAATGAGTTCTCATACTGTGGTTTGTGAGCATGTGTGTTACGAATTACAGAGGCCTGTAATGAGTGCAGTGTGTCTCGGCAGTGAGTAGGGTCTCCATCCAGCCCATTGGAGCAGCAGTTTGTGGTGTCTGGCCTTGAGGGTGGAGAAATATACTTTGTATGGTTTGTCCTGATTAAATACATCATTAATGAGAGGGTATGGCACCGGGGGCTGCAGGTCAATTTTAAGGCTTAAGTGAGGGTGGTATGATTGCTCCAAACTGTCACTCCCAGGGCAACAACAAGCATCTTGAGCTGCTGTCCTCCAAATCAATCATTCATATCAATCAAAATGCTCTGGATAGCCATAAATTAAGGCCTGAGGCCAAGAGGATCTTGGGTCTCGAGAATCTTCAGGGTTTGGGAGAGTGCTGCTACATGCTCAGCTGCACTCCTCACAGTTGCAGGCTAGGATGTATCTGTAAGTGGCTGTAATGCGAGTCCCGCCGGCACAGCGCAGCCTCACCGCTTTCAGCTTGGAGGTGTGTGGCCGGCAGCAGGAGCAGGTGCTCTTGAAGGGCTGTTTGAGCACCGAGCTGAAGGAGATGAGGGGGTCTGAGCGGGTCGTATGGCTGCAGTGGCCCTCGCAGCGCGCCAGCAACACCATCTGGAACATAGCATGCAAAAAGACAGGGTTAAGAAATTACAGAAAAGTCATTTACACAGGTTTTAAAAGCTGCTCAGGCTCTGTCAGGGATGGAAAAAAGTTCTCTGGTTACAATCAGCCATCTTTTGAGTCTGGACTGAAAGTGAGCTGTCCGTTCGGGCTTAGAATGGCTCCTAATTCTCGAAGCATCTGCCTTTCACCTGCAAACTGGAAGATAGCAACAAGGCCAGTGACTCACTCTGACACCTGCTGCAGCTCAGAACTCAGGTTCACACACAAACATTTGAAGCTTGACATCAGAAGCCCACTCTTTTCATCCAGAGTGATCAAGTGGCAAACTATCCTGTGCTGATACTTGTGGTGGGAACAAAACTGCTGTATCAAGCTTTCCCCAAGCATGTAAGCCCACAATCACTCGCACATTCATGCAGAGACAAAGCAAAGGTCTGATTAGTGTTGTGACCATCCGACTGGCATTCCTCTGTGGGTCACTACATTCCTGTCACCTCCCTAAACAGACTCCTGTGTCATGTCCTACTCTCAGCTGCTGTGTGTCGCCAACCATGTACCCACTTTGACAAAAGCCTGTCTGGGGCCATGGCAGGGTGACACACACGCACACTCACACTATATATATACATATATATATATATATATATATATATATATATATATATATATATATATATAATATATATATATATATATATATGTACACACACACACACACACACATACATCAGGAGTGTTGTCGCCACTTTAAGACCATTTGTCTTTTGTCCTAGTGGAGGATCGCGCTGTCTAACAGTGCAAATTCCTCTTCTGTGACACAACTCTCCTCCTCTACCCACCTCCTCTCTGTCAGCTCCTTCCTATTCCTCCTCTTTCATGACTAACTTAATCAAAAAAGCAGATACAATAGATCTTCATTTACCTCAGGCATTTACTTAGCCAGTGATAGGGATGAAATAACTAGTGGTGTCAATTAAAACATGATGAGGCAGAGAAAACTAGAGATACAGGGGAAGACATTGATATTGGAGGGGGAGGTGTGTTAGGGGCTGCGTTCCAATACTAGGGGTGTCACGATTCTCCAAATCTTCGATTCAATTACATTTTCGATTCTAAGCTCACGGTTCGTTTCGATTCTCGATTTTAATTTTTTTTTTTTTAAGCACAGGTGCTATGCCATTTTTAGACTAGACATTTATGAATTATAATATCTGACCTTTGTTCGCAATGTACCACACTATATTGTCAATTTTAAAACATTTTTTAACAACATAAAGTAACAATAACTTAAATCTTCAGTCAACTGGAAACTTAAACAAAATAACCTGCCATCTAGTTTCTGTGGCTTTTTTGTCGACAACACGAACGTTGTCAACATAACTCACTGGAAATCCAAAATACTTCCACACCGGTGACTTCAGTGAAAGAGGAGGGGGTTCAAGTTCTGTCTATGGGTCTCCTGCATCTGCAGTTGTCAATAGGCGAGTTCAAGATCACGCAGTGCTGCGCAGTGCTGCCTAAATCGTGATGCATGCTGGTTAAAATGTGTCCATGATGACCTGGATGGGAGTGGTTTCTGCTTCGCATCTGATGTCACATGACCTTACGTTATCGCGGGAGCGAGGCGGCTGCAGAGCAGTAGCGCAGTTGCTCTCCAGGTACTGCGCGAGTCCAGACCCACCTTCATGACGTCAGGACTTTGCCCTGATTGGCTCTCATCTACGCTGACGTATATGACGTGTGTTTCGATGAAATTCCATATCCATAAGCGCCTCTTTTCTACTCAAGTATCACATATTTTCGGATAAGTAGCAGCCGTATGGCCGCAGCTATGGGATAGTCAACATGAATAAACCTATAAAATCTTTCATGTAACGCAACAACCGTGAAAGATGTCGTCAATAAACTGCTCAGTTCTGTCAGCTTAGGGTGATGATGGAGAAGTGGTTCACTGCTGTGTCCAGTGTTATCTGTACTATCCACTCTTATTAATTAACCCTTTCTGTTCCCGTCACATTAACAATACAAAGAATTATCCTGAGCTATTTTGCGTGTGATGAGCTGGTGCAGCGGGACAACAAGGCATCTGATTCAGTAACTTGTTCTGATTATTGTATTTCATTCATTCAGTGAAATGTATTTCATTCATTGTGAATAATGTTGCTATAAGAAAATGCATCATCTTATGTGTCTATAGTTATGCTTATTGGTTAAATGTAGTCAGCAAATTCCCCTCAGCTGTGATATAATCATGCACCAAAGCACAGTTGTCTTCATAATAATTAATAACTGTTGTAATTGTATTGTATTGTTATTGGGCGAGACTTACTATAATGAACTAGATAGACAAAGTTCAAATGTATTTAATGGTGACATTACAAGGAAAACAGAACATGAGCATTTAAGGTAAGACAACATTTAGGCTATTCATCTACTGTGATAAACCAGTTGGACCATTAATGTGCCACTGTGTGACCGTTTGAAGTGAAGCAATTACAAATTATCCAAATTTGTTATTGTGACAAAGCTGTCACATTCTGTTGTCTCTAAATATGAACTGTATACATATATATATATATATATATATATATATATATATATATATATATATATATATATATATATATATATATATATATATATATAAAATCAGGTAAATACACCCTCTGCAAAAGAAAGGCTTGACACAGGTCTTGCTCCCCGGTCGTCTGCATACAACACAGCAGCAGTTCCACTGCTCTATTCCCTCATCCTACATGTTTTGGTTGACTACTATTTTTAACATCAGGTAAGAAAACTGATCGCAGTCGTTGTTGATTTTCCTCAAACGTTAATGGAATTTCAATTTCCTCCGCTTCTTCGCAGACGAAGAAGGCAAACACTGCAAGTTCAGCCAAGTCACGTCACATCTACGGGAAGTAGCGTGTCCGACTTCATAGCAGCGTTTGTAGCCCCGCCCCTGCCGTCGCCCGCAGATCTCGCTGATGCAGTCAGTCAGCAGGAGTTCAACTTGAACGCGCCTATTGTAGTAAGAGTGGCGTAGCCCCTTTCAGGAATAGGGCGGTGCGTGAGGTGTGTGTGCGTAAGGTGTGAGTGGGCGAGCGAGAGTGAGGGAGCGTGCGCGCGTGCGTGCGGACAGCGAATGAATGGGAGAGGAAGGAGAAGTAAAAGGAGTAGCAGGAGTAGCGACAGCAATAAAGTGTATATTATAGTCTTCAGTTTGGCTGTTAATGAAGGCGACGTCTAGATACAGCAAAGCTCCCTGGAATTATTTACCGACAAGCTGAACACGTGAACACGTGAAAGAAAAAGAACACGTGTGACTATAGCTGGGGTGGGTGTTGTCTTTTAGTTTCCTTTTGAACCGGTTAGACATCTCACTGCACCGATGTCACTGATGCTCTGTAGATTGGAGCAATGTGTATGTGTAGCGAGGGTGGTGAAGCAAGAGAGTGACAGCAGAAGGTGATGGTGAATACTAGTGGAGCAGAGAAGACAGGCTAGCAAAAAGTTGTCATTTTATCAGTCAAAGAACAGTGTTACAGTGGAAGGACCACTTTCAGTTACAGCTAGTTGCCATCTGCCTACTCATAGGGGAGACTTTTTAATGCACATATCGTTCAAATAATATGGTTTGCTGTGCTGTTAATTGGTAGACAGACAGACAGGTAGCAAGAGAGCTCTGGAGGAGACAGCTGTGGGCAGTGCCTGAAGCTTCTACAGGAATACAAACTGAGGATATAACACAGTTTATGTTATAAACTTTTGAGATTAGAAAGTGGATTTATCTTAAGTCTCACTTTTTTGCAGCAGTGAGATGCGGAGATGCTGAAATCCACTGAACTGTACTGTAATTCTCTTTTATTTGGCTGATAAATGGAGGGAAAATTAGTTGATGAGCGATTCATAAACGTACACAGAGGAAATGGGACAAAGAAAAGACGCTGGAGGATAGAACGAGTCCCTGGTGAGCGCTAACTTTGGTCACAGGCTAAACTGAACACATACACACAAACACCCTTGGTGCCTGTTGTCGCTCGCTAGCTTACAGCTAACTAAGTCACAAGAATAAGGTTATTTCTGTGTAAACACAGCGTGCATGTAAGCCTTAGGTAGCTTGGTAGCTTCCAGCTAGGTGGGCATGTTCCACTAACTAGGCCTCATTTCACTTGCCTCAGCACCATCCACACTCCACCTCTTTGCCCATTTTTGCTAAGCGGGAGTTCAGTGAGTGAGGCAGTCAAGATGGCGATGGCTGGCACCACCCACTTCTTCGAGCCTGCCCTTCAGAAACCTATGTGACATCACGGTGGCTCTGTCCACTATTTTTTATAGTCAGCGGTGGTGAGTCATGATGCAGGTGATTCTGTGTTAACTGTACATACTTTGTTATGTATAAAACTGTCACTGAGTCAGGCGTACCGTCAGTTCTCTGTGTACTGTAATAGAAAGCCGACTCATGCTGGGAGTGTGTTCAGCCCTTTGTTCCCTGAGCTGAGCTGTAGTTTGGCCACCTTCTCTGTGCACTCGGAGTCAGAATATTAAAAAAAGACCAAAGAACTGATCACTCACGCTGGCTGAACAACTGCACCGGTGCACAACAAAAAGGCAGAATTTTATAGCTCCTTTCCACAATAGCACTCACATGTTTGGAATGAGTTAATGGATCATCAGTCTCTTTACATAAAGTGGTTATCTGACACTTATGAGTAAAAAACACTTTTCCTATTCTTTTTCTTTCTTCTGCCCATCTATCTCCCTTTAGACTGTGGCAGAGGCAGGAGAGAGCAGGCTGACAGGGAGATGTCCATTTCAGCCAAATTGAGTCTCAGCTGAGGTGCAGAATATGTCTGCAGCATGGCCCATGTCCAGCACCACACACACACACACACAAACACACACTCCCCAGGAAACCCAGCATGACTTGTCAAAATGATGGAGAGATGGAGATAAAGACAGAGAAGGAAGACACAAAAAATGTGTCTAAGATAAATTACTCTTAAGTTAGTGTTGGAGGATTTCTGTTGGCCGCTGCTCTGGGGTTTTCTGAGTCCTGAGGTTTGTTTCCCTAACATTTTTAACAAATTAGTAGTCAGGGGGACTGGCACTGTTTAACCTGCAACATCATGTCATCAAAAATGAGCAGGTGCCCACAATGAAGCAGATTGGTTTATAGTGTGTTTGTGTGGGTCTGTTTCTGCCTTACCTTGGAGTTGCACTTGTATATCGGGTGTGTGATGGTCTCCACAAAGTGGTGCCTCATGCATTGCTCTGGGTCAGTGTCTCCAAGGTGTGGGTGTCCATTATCGCTGGCCTTGTTGCTGCTGGCAGACTGGACCAAGCCCAACAGGGGGCAGCACATCAGGACCAGCAGCAGGCCAGAAGGGGGACCCACACATATTGAAGGTTTCATGACTGGACCACCCCGAGGCCCTCGATCCTCCCGGGATGTCCAACACGTCACAATGTCTCTGTGATCCTCTGTGTTCCCCTCTGTTTCTCCTTCTCTCTAACTGTCACAGTTCTTTGCTCCTCAAACCAAGGTTTATTTCAGGGTCCCACAAAGGAAAAAGGGGACGTCTTTGTCTCTGTATTGCTCCTGCTAGTGCAGCAGAGGTTCAAGGTCTGTGAGCTGTAGGGAAAAAGGTAGTAGGAGGGTCGCTTCTTTTCGCTCCATCCCCCACTGTCTGGATCAACTGCAGGCTGAAGAAAGGAGATAAACAGGAAGGCATCAGTGGGAACATGGGTTGATAAAGGCAAGAAGAAACAATACTGTGTGTGTGTAGGCAGTATGTTTTGTCTATTACTCAAGTGTTTGTCCAAGGGAACTACTATAAGTGTTGGAAAAGATCACATACACCCTTTGTATGTTTGTGTGTCATGTATGGAGATACCTCCAGACAGCTTCTCACTGATATTTTTGGCAGTTTTGGAATTGTAGTGACTGTTTGATAAATCTCCAAACCTGGCTGCCTACTTCATCTCCTTTATTCCATGGTCGCCCCTGTAAACACACTGCACACACATGTAGACACATAAGTCCTGGTGCTTTTATTACAGGGGAGAAACTTAAGCCATGCACAAACAGCCTGCAGCCAGGCCCTTTCCTCCCCTGACTTTTTCATTAAAACAAATCGCTCTCCCAACAAGCCCACTTATGACTGCAAACCCTCCGTCAGTCCTGCAGCATATTTTCACATGCATTTATATAGTTTTTTTCTGTTTCCAACTTCATAGTTTTATTGTCCTCCTGACAATAGGGTTCGTGTTAGGGAGCCTGGTGCTGGCTGAGGCAGGTTTGCTAACAGGCAATGTGTTGTGAATTAGGGAGAGGTGTGTGTATATGTCAAGTCAAGGAGTGAGAAGGGAGTGTAATGATCTGGGGTTCAGGTTTTTTTTAAATCTTGCTATTACTGTTTACCTGGTCTTTATAGATGTGTGGCTTTTTATGGTGCGACGTCTGTAAATGCATGAACGTTCTGGAATTTGTCTTGGGTAACTTGACTACTTAATGTGAAACTACAGAGATCGCTATGATGCTTCTGAGGCTATGCCTAAGCTGTGGTGTGCCTTCTCAAAAATATGCCAACTTCAAACTAGCGATTTACTCACCCTGGTTACACCATTAAAACTTGCACTGGCAACTTTCTTGCACAGTGTAATGGCTGTAGAAAAATGACACCATATGTGTATGTTGGTGCAATATAAATGTCGCTTCACTTTGCTATCACGAATAAACACAGGTCGAATTACAACTAAAAGGAAGTGTGTCTACCATTGCACAACCAAAACAGCAGGAGACATAGCTTTCCCCAGTCCCTTTCTCCAGGTAACAGTGGAACAACTGGAATAACTGTGGAAACCCTACACTGCAAAAGAAGAAGAACCATGCTGATAGAGGAGGCAGAGAAGGTGAAGAGGGAGAGTGATGGAAGCTGAGGTAAAACAAGAGTGAACGGAGGAGCATTCACGCTGCCTTCCCAACATCACAAGACTGATCAGTGCACATCACGCACAGCAGACGTAGCTGGACGAAACAAAGATGTAAGAAGACATAAGAAGAGGAAACAGGCAGAGAGGGTTTTTCTTATTTTCTCACTTTGTTGCTGCTCAGGACACTTTACCAACCCAACATGTGGCTCTTTTACATCTTGGAATGAGACTCAACATCAACTATCTTTGTGGTGCATTTAGGAACAGGTGGGACAATTCCTATTGATTCTACCTTTAAGTTCAATAGTCTTTGAATTATATTAACCTGACGTGAGCTTCAGCTAGCTTTGCAAAAAAATTACTGGTAGAAATGTCCTTCAGAGTGATACTTTTTACTTTTATACTTTGATTACGTTTCAGGGCCTGTATTTTATTAATTTTACTTGAGTAAGGAAGTTGAATCAGTACTTCTACTTTTACCAGAATCTTTTTATAAACAAGTATCTGTACTCTTACTTGAATAAAGAATGTGTACTTGCATGTGTGTAATTGTCTGTAATTACACTCCTGAGTAGGAGTGTTTGGTACAGTTAAAACGGTAATCAACAAAATTTTGCATTCTATCAAGACTCCCTCTTTACCAGCCATCTTCATTGCGACGTGACTTTACTGATTTGTTTAAGTGAAGTTGAAAAATGCAACCAGCTAACTCAAAACCTTTATACGCCTCTTCACTTATGCGCCGTCCCCAACCTCCCCATTCCAACCCCAATGTTTTTCTTTCTAAGGGGAATCATTTAACCTTAACATTCCTCTTGAGAGAAATAGAAGTATCATTTGGCCTGTTAAAATAAATACTCCCTGAGATGTTTTGTTGGCCCATCGAGCATGTGCTGCAGGGTTTACATAGCAGATGGCCCAGTCCTCTCAGAGCAGCACGCTGCCTTATACAGCCAACACCCATCAGCACCTCCAGCTCTGCCAGCCGTACCTGGTCGAGTGTTACAGTGGTGACTGTTATCCCCATCTCTCCTGCTGCTATCGCTATCCGCATCATTGGTGCACTTGTCTTAGGCATTACACACTCAAGGCATGTAGGATAATGTTGGCTATAGTATCATTTAATGGGTTAAATCAATAAGAGGCTTCACATGCAAGACAGGACAAGCAGGGACATGCTACGACTAGTTTAAATAAAGATCTAGGTTGGAATTGATTTAAATGAACTATATATCAATACCACCCTCTGTGTTCCCACTAAATACAATTTATACAGCATACTACACATGGCAGCCTCATTGTAAGCCCAGAGATGCAGAGAACAGCCAGTACTCAGGATTAATTGGCCCCAGGTTTTCTGCTTGTCAGTTCAGTCTGTAGTACACAGCTTTTCTTTTGAAGATATGCATATGCACCTTGTTACAACCAGAGTAATTAAAATAAGGGTAGTACAGGGCCTCTCTAATAAAAGGGCCACAATAATAGCTGGTATTGCAAAATCAGTCTTAACGTTGCTATGATCAATGTTGTCACAGTTGATCAAATGACTATGTGTAATGTGAAAAGGGTTGCTCATGGTGATGAACCCAGATCATTTCTGGACTCTGTCATTCCCCTGAGCTCTAGGATTTCAGCTTCTTTCAGGGTTTTGTCAGGTTATTGTTTTGGTTATATGTTCCACAACTCCACACTTTCAGTTAACTCTCTTCGCTCTTGCGGTGTTGTTGCCATAGGCAGCTGCTTTTTGAAAAGCTCTAAAAATCCATTGTACACTGTTCAGCACCAAACACTAGACAAGGTTACCAACTAAATGGTGAACATGGTAACTGAGCTTTCCATGGAGGAACAGAAAGTATATGTTATTGCAGCATCCCTTAAATGCAGTAAAAGGATTTTGGAAAGTGAAAACATGTTCAGTTTATTCAGATTAAAACATGAAATGAAACTGTTCTGGTCAGACACAAAAAACATCTGTCCACTCTGATTAACACTTAGTGGAGCTAGCCAGACATTCCCACCATATTCACTTTTTATGTGCAGCAAAGAGGTACAAAGATTTTCTATTGATTGTCATCTGCCTGTTGGCTGCCAGTGAAGGCAGCCTTACTCTAACTGCCTAGCTATGCTAACAGGGGCAACCCTCACCACAAGGTGACTGCACATCATAATTACTCACTCTTTTGGAGACTCAAGCTTAAGCTTTCAAAACATATCAATACATAGCTAAGAATGGCAGCAGGGTCAGATATAAAGGGGCTTTTAAGATGATATGGAGGTAGAATCTGTGTGAGTGAGTTCATTACTACACTGAGTGTGCAAACTAAGTGCCTAGCCATGTGTGTGATGCCTGCTACCTCCCAGCCTGTCTGTAGTATAGGCTGAAGCAGAACTAAACAGGGTCCGGCCCACTTATATCTTCTAAGTATAATGATCAGTGAACATGTAACGTCTGTACTTCCCTTGATCTGTTGTTGGGAATCGACCCAATCATCCACTCTCATTCCGTTCTGTTGAAAAGCACACATCTGATCTAGTGTGATCATATGTTTTGAGGAGTGGTTGGAACACTCACCTTGGGTCCTACTTTTTACATTATAAAAGCTGCTATGTTGGCACACAGCTCCACAAAATACAACAAGTCATTCATTCTGAAATTACCCATGAAATTTCCACTCAATTAAAATAAACAACTTCGCTTGATGACAATTGTAGTAAAACTGCAGCAAAGCCAGGCTCCATCCAGGAAAACTCCACCAAGAAAGTCAGATTTTCCATTTGACGAGGCAATGGATTTTTTGGACTACAAAGCCATCTTATCTCTGTCAGAATGCAATCAGATACATTTGAGCTTGAGGAATAGTATGTGGGCTGGTACAAGAAACACAGTGAGGTCATTGGCATGGCTGATGTCTTAGCAACACTAGTCCCAAATGGCTCACGTCTAGCTACCTAGCTCTGTCATCCTTTAGCCTCTGACCTGACAACAGTGACACCATTCTATGTTCAAAGCTAAGCAGAGTGAGAATGCTGTGCTTGGGGTAAAACATTAAAAACAGTGGGGTAGGGTGGGTAAAGAGATATTCTGGCATAGCAAAGAAGGAGAGAGTAAGCTACGTTGTATAGATCCAATAAAGACCAAGTCCTGGACACCCCTACTGTAGGTTGCTAAGCATAGTTCAGAGTGGGGATTTAATAAATGGTCAACTTTTTCAGCTCTAGAATAACTGTTTTTACATTCCAGGTAAGTGACATTAGTACATCAGCAAAGTCTGTCTATTGGCTCAGTTTTTCCTTAAACAAATTATCAAACAAATTCTTTAACTGACCGATGTGGAATTCCCCGCACTCGAAAACTAATTAGAGAGCCACAGCTGAAGACCCACAAGCAGAAGAATGTATTAAACAGCATGCATTGTATGTTACTTGTGTGGAGACCTTTTCTCTGAGTGTGCATTTACTGCTCGTTGAAAGACGTATCAGATGTCATTCAGAAAATCAAATTTTGCAAATTCCACTTCATTTTTGTAGCTATGGCTTTAGCAGTATTACCAAAGGGCAGATTGTTAAGGAGGGCCCAGTATCTGCAAAAAGATGTTGGTGAAGAATATCTGGGGAGCCTAACCACAAAGCCACAATACAATCCCTCCTTATATTCAACAATCCCCCTGGTTTGAAGCTTTAGGACTATGGGAGTTATGAGTGCAGACATTGTGATGTCTTTCTTAGAGGCTACAGTGGGAAAAATGTCTCCTTCCCCACACACACATGCACACACTCACACATGCACACATGCAGGGCTTGACATGCCACTGATGTAGTGGTGGAATGTAACTTTTTTGTAGTTTTATACACTGAAGTGCTCGTAATGTTCTTTACTTGAGTAAATAAATGTTGTGCTACTTCATACTTCTTCCTCACAACCATGAAGAGAAATATCTTTATTTTTAAAATGTTTTACTCCAATACAATCATCAGACCACTATAGTACTTACTTAATTTGATGAATAAGAATTTCAATTATAATCCTAGATATGAATACAAATATTTTGACATGTTATGATAAAATAATGAAAAGGGACGTTCTTCTGCATACTGAGTGCTTTTTAGAGACAGCCTCCCAACTGTTCTGGCCATATGCTCTGTAGAACAGAATTTTCTGCCTTTTGGTCTTAGCAGTGGGGTGCATATATGAATAAACCCCTGCCCACCTTTCTTATGGGTTTTGGTTCTCACACAAGCAAACCGGCACAAATACCTACATACATTAGGTGTACAAGGGGGCTGTTTGGTTTTGTGCTGCTGATCTGGGGCTCTAAATATTGCTCAGATGTTGGTGTATGATGGCACACAGGTGGGGCTGAGGAGCCAAAACTTCAGAGGGATCCTCCACTTTATCACTGAGGCCAGCAGGCAGCTGAGTACACAGTTGTTATCGAGGGACGGGGTTGTGAAGTGGCAATTGGCTGCTCAGTTATAGAGCCATTGATGCCATGCACAGAAAACAGGTGCACAGCAGAGGAGTGAGGGAAATTGACAGGTAGAGTGGGGGAAGCGTCTTTCCAAATACATCATCACACTCCTATCTGATTTGATCTTGTGCTTCAGCATCCCCCCCCCAAAAAAAGAAAAACTCACCTCCCTCCATTGTTTCACCAGCTTTTAATAAACTAAAGGGCAGATTCCTGACTGAAGCAAGGGGGGTGGGCAGACCAACAGACCTGTCCTCCAGCCACACACACACACACACACAGTTTGGCATGCAGAGTGCCAAGCTCTTCCACTGTCTACTGACGCCAGCTCCTGAAACACACACACAAACTTACTCTTTCCTCTCTGTCTCACACCACACACACCCTCTCTCCCCCTCCCCACGTGCTAACCCCCTAAAACCTAAGCTCCTCACTAAATATATCCCCCACAGTAAAGATAAGACAAACAGTGTGGATTTGAGAGCAGGGTACAGCCAATGACAGACAGCCATGTGAGCTGGAGCTAATCTTGTGTTAGCTTTACAATTTAGGCTTCTCAGAAACAACAGAGAGCCAGAGACAGAAATGAAAGAGACAGGGAACATATATATGAATATTCCCAGATTTCTATTGCTTTCTGGCTGCTGGTCAGTGTATCATAATGTGGGAGCTGATCAGAATGTAGAGTTAAATTTGATGCAATTTAATAGAACAGAAAACAGAATCCTGCTGTTTCAAAAAACTTGCACGTCATTTCCTATATCTGCCTTCTCTGTTCTCTGCATCCTTGTCAGGAAGAAAGAGAAACACTGAGAACGTAGTGATCTGCTGGCTAAAGCTCTCAAAAAGAGCAAGCAAAGGAGTCGTAAGTGTGTTTGTTTTATCCCGTTGGACCAGGCTTCTTGGGGCAGCACAGATCCGCCACATGCTTGTCTTACAGGACAGTGTTAAGGAACTTGTCAATGGCCTGCAGTTCGTGCAGAGGATCCATTTGTCAGAAGCACATTCCTGCGGCAGTGAGACATTGTGAACTGCCTATCAGAGCTTCAACACTGTCCAAATAAATACACTCACAATGGGCCCCTGTGTGTGTGTGTGTGTGTGTGTGTGTGTGTTTGTGTGTGTGTGTGTGTGTGTGTGTGTGTGTGTGTGTGTGTGTGCGTGCGTGCGTGTTTGCAATGCATGTGTGAGAATATGAAACATGAGATCACAGACACAAAGCCATCCATGTGCTGCTCTGCCAGAGCATTGCTGTCTATCTGCACCTGAATGTGCAATCTTTCAAACACACCTCCCACTCCTCTCCCTCACCTTTCTCTTCTCCAAACAGTTCAGAGGTGATTTAGAGTTTGAGGCGAGGATGCAGACTCCATCAATGCAGAGAAAAAACACAGACATTTCCTTACAATACAAACTGTTTTTCATCTGGTGACACTGGACATTGAGAAGGATGTCTGGAGGGATGTTTGCTTCACACATCTCTTTCTCTTTTCCTCCTCTTGTGTCAGACTCTCTGTCACTCTCACCTCCTTCAGCTCTCTCTCTGACCCTCTCACACATCTCAGTTTCATTCTGTTTATTCTATTTATTGTGTCCTTCTCAGGCACTGCCTGTCCTCTGAAGGGTTCACCATTCCTGTCTTTTTCTTAGATGTTTTTCCTCCTACTTAGACTTTTTCTCTCACCCCTCTCATTATCCCCTAGTCTTTTGCAGTCACTTCATTTTTCATTTAAACACCTTCTCCCTCTCTCTTTCTCCCACACGCACGCCTCTCGTTTTCAGTTTGATGGAAGTGGTAGCTCATCTCCTCCTCCTCCTACCTACCACAGAGTCTATTATATCTGTCATCATCTCCTTCTAGCATAAGCCAGCAGCCCGGGACCCACAGGACAGGCCAAGTCAATTACACAGTCACGAACATAAACGCACACACCTGTAAAACACATATCCATATGTTATTCACACCGGGTTAAGACTCTGCGAGTTGCACTATCCCTCCAGCCTCACTGTCAGTGCCTGATAAGCAAATCCACCAGCACCAGCACAAACATGTTGACTCCAATTACACATCATGTCACACTGTTTCCTAATCAGAACCACTTGCAGATTCTGGACACGTGGGGCAGAAAATACTTGCGATAAAAGAGGAATGTGCACCTGAGCTTTGGGATGTGTAGCAGAGAAAGAGTCAGTCGAAGTTCAACTCATGCATGTAAAATGAAAATGCATAGTGTTATCTCACATCCAACCCGTAGTAGTTCATCCTAATTACACAATTGTGCAACATTTGTCAAAAAGTCACTTAGGTTTTGATAGAATAGATCTTCAAATATTCAAAAAAGAAAGACAGATCTCCACAGTAGTGTGCTGATTCGACACCCAGGCTGGTAGTCTTACCTTCAGCTCCCAGCAGCAGAAAGACAGCAGAGGTATCCAGACAGAGGCTGAGATCCTGTACGCAACACTGGTTTGTTGTTCAACTGTTCCTCCTCTCTACTCCTGCTTCTACCTCTCTCTCAATCTCTCCGTCTCTCTCTCATACACACACAGAGATTGTCTGAATGCTATTTTATCCTCCTCCTCTTTCTTACTGTCTCTCTCACCTTCTCTCTCTCTCTGTCTCTCTCTTCTGTTCAACACTCACACTCTCTCACTTTTCTTTAGGAGGGAAATCACCAGAAGGAGGGAGCAGCCTGGATGCTCTGCCGGCGAGGACGATCGTCACATGTGGATCGTGACACAGCAATCGTATATCATACGCCCTTTCCTCCTCTCTCTTTCCCTCTATCACACACACACCAGCTGACGCACTGACACGCTCCACAACGGCAAATGGGAATACCAGCCCTGCACGGCTCTGCTGGCCCCATCAGCACAGAGCTGACCAAAAGCTGCAGCCAGTTTTACGAGGTCAGGGTTATAAAACTGTTAGCAGATTGAGTTTATTTAAAAACAACTGGCCCCTGTGGCCCTCCTCTTCACGCGCTTTCTCCTACCATGACATGAGGGGTGGGGGTGCGCAGGTGGGGTTGGTAAGGGGGAGGAGGTGATCAAGTGAAGAGGAGTGAAATGGGAGGTTAGATAACTCACTCAAAACGCAAGTTTGCAAATGTTCAAATGACTAAATAAAGATGTAATTTCTCTAAATCTACACTCTACATGGATTTGAATAAAAAAAACAATGCATTCATCAGACTTTTAAAAAAATATACAGGACTGAGTGTGTCAGTAGATATTTCTTTCTGAATTATTTGTTTTCATCTGTAAACAATGATATAATGGTGCTGTGCCTGTAGGTTTGGAAAGGATAAAAACAACAGCAACAGAGCCGGCACAGAGCAGATCCAAACTGTGACGGCAGCATCCGTCATTCTCACAAGGTTCAACATGACAACAGACACTCTGAAGATATACATGGGACAAACTGTGATGAATGGAAAGCTAATAATGAGGAAGGCATCCCTGTTACCCTGAGACAAGGGCGATCATACCTTCACCGAGGCTTTGCACAAAACTGCTGCCAGAATATTGCGATATATTACATCAGTCACTCTGCTTCTCTCTCAGCATTTCATCAATGGTAGCTGTTGTGATGGTTTATTTTGTTTGCAAAAAGAGCACTGCAATAAAAAAAAATTCACTGATGGCAAAGGTATTATCCTGTAATGAGGTGTGGAAGGAATTCAGAGGAAAAGAAGAACACAGAGCCAGACAACCAAGTCACATCATCTAAGGAGGCATTCCTTCAACATGTTTCACAGAGGGCGAGAGCAGGTTGGGAAGGGCACAACATAGCCTGGTTAAAGTAAAACAGGCAGTCAGACAGGATGGGAATAGGTGCAATGCCAAAAAGGTAAAACAAAATATCAAGAGCTGTGTGAGGCTGACAGCATATGTTCACATACTCATTCTCTCTCTCTCTCTCTCTCTCTCTCTCTCTCTATCTCTCTCTCTCTCACACACACACACACACACACACACACACACACACACACACACACACCAAACACACACACACACACACACACACACACACACACACAACCACTTTATGGTATGCAGAGTCCAAACTCTCTAGGGGAATAAGGGGAGCAAGCTGAACCACACTAAGTAGGGCTTAGTGGGTCAAAAGTTTAAGAAGCACAATTACCTGAAAGACCTCAGCTAACCCCCAAATTTCTCACCTTCTGTTCCCTGACACATGCACACACACACCTTTCACAGTGGCAATTTAGAGCCAGCAGCAGGAGAGGGTGAAAACTTATACACCACTAACGGGCTCCTAGAGAAAAATAGAGCATGAGAGCCATGTAAGAACAGTTTGTATTTTGATTACACTTTCAAGCACTTTAAATGATCACCACAGTGTCAAATTACATGGCCATAACTCACCTGAACAGCATCTCACCGCCTCTCCTTGGCTTACTCAGCTTTTGTCCACATGAGCGGTGGTGACAGGGAGTGAATGGCTTCAGATAATGTATCATAATATCACATTAAGAAAATGTTCAGCAAAGCCAAATATGAATCCCATATGTGGAGAGAGGAGGGTGGGGTAAGAGGCAGAGAGCGGGGGAAAAGCCAGAAGCCAGAAGATATATTGAGCAAAAGGAGGGGATATATTGAGATGACATACCGCTGCAAAAGCAGCTTTGTGACAACTTGTAAAAACTTTCACTTTCTGTAGCAATTGAGGGTAAATGAACAGTAATAAAATTACAGTAATGCTGTCTCTATGTGACAGCTGATGACAGGTAATCTACTTTTTAAGATAATGATAAACCCTTTACTCCCACCGATGTTTATTCAAATTTCAACTTGGAAACAAGTCCATCTTACTAATGTGCTACAGCCTGGACCATTCTGGCCCATACCCTGTGGTTGCTCACATTAGTGATTAGGCTGCAGGACAGGTACTATCCATGTTGTATCACTGTATAAGCTACCATTAAAGGTTTAATTTGTCAAGATTGGCCAGAATTTGAAGGTAGCTCCAGAACTACTGGGGCTATTTTTGACTGTAGCAACTAGCTGCGATTAGCAATTGGCACAGATAAACTATGGGGCTAATGGTGCATTCCATTTACCTCAGTCAAAACTTGGAATTTATACCCAAGTTGACACAATCCAGTAAAGCACATTGGAAAAAATGTGTCTAGTCAGGTTAGCCATAGTTAGCCAATGCATTACAGTATTTTAGATCACAGCCTCAGGGGGCCAGGGGATACAGTACAGAGGTGATTGACAGCGGCTCTGACCAGGACTTTGACTCCAAGGATGAGAGGACACAGTAGGTGGAGACATGAGAGTTATGAAGTGGCAGAGGAGAGAGAGAGGGAGAGTCGGGCATCAGCAGCAAGCAACAACGTTGTGTAGAGTTTGAATGAAGTGTGTTAGCACTCTCATCTTAGTATAAAAGAGAGAAACTTGAATTCAGTTGGTGTATTTTTCTGTTTAGTAAGGAAAGTGGTTGTAAAAATGTTGTCTTTCGTCTTGACATTTTGTTTATTTTGTTTAATTAGCAGAATAGGTGCAATACTTGCTGCTTGCTTTCATCTCACAGTTGAAACTACGAGGGATATCAAACTGTCACCTGTTTTGATAAAAAATGGGGAAGTAGGAGACAGGAGGGCAGGAGCATCTTCAGCAGGCATCTCTGTAACACAGAACATAGATGTCTTTGACATACCAACTCTTTAATGATTTACACAAAAATTCCAGCCATATCTCACAAATTGAGTGTCACATGGCAGTTGCTTTGATAAAGTCCCACCTTGTGCTGCAGGCAGTCCACATTCTGTCCCCATGAGCACCAGCTGCTGAGATGTGACTGGACTTGACATGACATGTGTCATCTCAACCTCCATCTCTGCTAATCCCATTAACAGGGCAGGGTCACATCACAGCCCAATCACACCAGAGTCACACATTCACTGGCCTATGGGCATGGTGTCCTCACACCAGCAACGTTTGTCTTTGTTGTTGCAAAGAGTTAAAAATATTCTCGCTCAGTTTTCAAATAAAGCTCGCAGTTCTTTCTTTTAGCGCAGGAAGCTTATTTCAAGCTGGTTTCGTATTATGTGTGGGGCCCAAAGCTGCAGACTGACTGATGGTGCACAAACATTTTCAGTCTTCATTTGGAAGATTGATTTCCAGGCTTATTTTAAGCTACATGAAAAAAATGGAAAGGGGCAATAATTTTGGGAGATTTATGTGGACCACTGTGCAACAGAAAAACTGTCTCCGTTGGGAGCCAAAAGCCTGACAAAAAATAGTCCCATAGTTATAATTTACAGCTGGTATAGAATAACTTTTTCTTCTCTTGACCAGGTAAAGTAATGTCACAGCAGCTGCCAAAGACAACTGATATTTGATGAGAGTACCAGGTCTGGTTTTGCAGTTCAGGGGAAAACACAGTTAGCCAGTGCAAGTGCTCAGAATCAAGGTAGAATGTCCCGTACAGGAATAAAACAACGGTATCAAAGAGTCATCTAAGACGGAGTTGAGGACACGGTGAGTGCAGACCACAGTGCAGCTAATGATCTTAACACTCAGTTACACACAAATACACACAGTCACATGCATGATATCATGGAATGGGAACCGCAGCCCAGGGTGAGAGGAAAGAAAGATGGAACAAAATAGAAAGGGTGAAATATTCTGAGACAGAGATAGAGGGAGACGTGGAATAGTGAGAGAGCAGCTAAGTGTTTCCCCATGTGCACCTGGGGCAGTTGCTGACCCTGTAAAGCAGGGTCTAAGCCTTAGCCCTCCCTCCCTCCCTCAGTGCCAATGCCCATAGGCACTGAGGAGTCGCTGGAATGAAGGAGAGTGTCCAAAAACAGTCCGCTACACTTTCATTATCTAAGTTGTAGTGCTGTTACAGAAGGCCTCCAGTTTGACCTAGACGCTTACAGGCTGCTCCATCTTTGCTCCAGCCTGTCTGGGACAGTGACTCAATGAGCTCAGTCAATGATCCACCATTTTGTTCCACACTGAGGTATCACATCTGTCTATAGAATTTTATGAAGAAATGTGTTGTTGCCACATGATGTATAATTATTTTGCTGACACCTTAATTGTTCATGTACCTCCATCGTCAGGCCAAAATTTTAATTGCACAATATTTTATGCATTTTATGACTATATTTTACAAAAGTTGATGACATTTCAGCCTCAGCTGTACTTTGTATCTAGTGTCAGTTAATAAATGTTAGCATGCTAACATTCTCATCTCAGAAGGTGAGCAGGCCTGACAGGAGATTCTCTACCTTTTTCAATTGACAGTGAACTACTAGGCTGAACTAAAGCGGGCAGCAACACCACTCACTGCTGCTCAGTATCTTCACTGTAACTATCTTTGGCTGTAGCAACTAGCTGCCATTTGTATGTAGCTCAAATAGCCATGGGGCTTACTGGCCCTGTTTGCTGACGAGTCTGCCCGCACTGCAACCTTGGATAACAAGGAGGACGGAGGCAACGGAGCTCAGCTCAACTAGGAGGGTTGCCAGATCTGTGTGCCAAAACCGGCCCAAAACCAGCCAGACACTGAACAAAAACAGCCCCAAAAAACAGCTCATGAACTCATAATATTCCCTTATACTGCTTTTGAAATCCAACACTATTACTGTCATTGACAGCAGTTTTATACTATTTACAAAGTAACACCATAAATGTTTTGTGTGATTTAAAAGGATTTTTCCCAAAACAGTTATTTCACCTGGTCCTGAAATGCCCGCCTTATTTAAGTATATTCTCATAAATAAAATATAGCTTTGTGATCAACTATTACCCTGACACATAAACCAACCTTGTCTTTTTGATTTCTCTTCATTTCTCCCTCTTCCTCCTTGCCTAAAAAACACTAATGTAATACTGTTAGCCAACAGTATTACTGGAGTTAATGCCAAACCTTATTTCAACTGAAAACATGTTGCAATTTTGCAAACCTTTCATTTTAATCATATTCTAATAGTAAGTACATGTTTAAATGGCTATATATTTACTGTCAGTATTCTTTCAACCGATACACATTATGATGTGAGAGGCACCTGGCTGCAGACCTCCACTGTGAGGTCGCTTCCGGTGCAGGCTCCACTGTCAACACACCTCCACTGTCAGGAAGGGAAGTAAGGACATTTTTTTTTTTTTTTTTTTTTTTTTTTTTTTTTGCGGGGGGTGAGTTCACCTGTCTTTGAATTCGAATGAGACCAGCGAAGTGAGCATGTGTCCCAAGTAGTAGTAAGTTGCTTATTTTTATTATCCACAGAGAGTAAATGCATGGTTTCTTGTGTTCTTCGTCAATATAGGTGGCGTAAAATAGAAACGTTATAGAAGTAAATAATGATGCAAATGACCGAATTTTACAACGTAAGTAACTGCTCACATTTGTAACATTGTAAAACACTTTTGCAAACTCTCCTTGCATTAGCTGGGCATCGTTACTAAGTTGAAACGTGTCTTTCTGAATTCACAAACGTGATATGTGAGACAGCCAAGCTACCAACACGATGCAACACACCATGCTAGACACTATACTAGCTAATTAGTAATATCACCTGTTTAAGCCCCCCCGTGTACCGCAGAGCCCATGGAAGTTGGCCCCAAAGGATGACGGGCTCGGGGCAAAAGTTAAAACACAGGCCAACGTCTGAGCCGTGGTATTTGCTGTAAAGAGAAGTGCACCGGAAGTGCAAAAGGCTGAATGTGTGCCGATTTGGATTCATTGTACTAAATCATGCCCACATTGACCAGTCATGACCACCTTGAAGATATGGCCTCAGGATTAGCCCTACATCATACCGCCCAAATTTCGGAAAAAATCGATGTAGCCGTTCAAGAGATATAAACTTCCCATTTTTTTAGCACCCTCTAGTAGCCAAACTTCGCCAAATTCGGCTCATCCCTTCCCAGTGTCATGGCAACCAAGGATCTCAAATTTTGTGTTAACAGCTTTAGTTTGACCGAGATATCAAACAGTTTACATTTTTATAGCTAGCTACAGAAATTTGTTCGTTAGTAATTTGCGCATTTCATGACCGAGCAAAATTCTTTTGATAACTTTAGATAACGTCCAGCTGAAGAGTGTACGTGCCAAGTTTCACGCAGATCAGACAAAATCCCAAGGAGGAGTTCGAAAAAGTAGGTTTTCCAGTTTTTGTGATTTAGCGAAAAAACTTTCTAGGTGGAAGTGGGCGTGGCCAATCGCAAAGTGATTCAGCCTCATTCAGGAAATCTGGGGATACAAAGTTTTTGAATGTGCGACATACAGTGTGGAAGTTATAGGCAAAAACGCGTTGGCCTAGGTTATAGCGCACCCTGCAGGCAGATATATGTAGTTTTTTGTGTCTGAGATATTCGCAGGAGTCTGGACCAACCCTCCAAATTGCACCGCCCTCCCTTGCATGGTTTAGCCTGCAGCACCACTTTTAGCCGGAGAAAAATTAAAATTAAAATCTTTACAATTACACTAGGGTTCCTAACACCGCTGGTCCCAGTTCTCTCGGCCCCTCGGGCTTGGCCCCCTAATTACTGAGAAGTAGCATGCTTCTGCACCATCACTACTTTTTTTTTTTTGATACTTGAGTATATTTTGCTTCTAACATAACATACTAAATTACTTAATTGTCTTGTTTTAGCCACTTTACTTTCACAGTAAGTTTTTGAATGCTGGACTTAAGCCTGTAGTGCATTATTTTTGTAGTCATCATTACTTCTTCTACATAAGTAAGGCCTTGTTTAAACTACCTGGTGCAAGTGGCCATTTTACCTGTAAGCAAAGAAAATTTAAGTTTGCAGGCTGTATACATTAATATGAATTGAAGTTCATGTACTATAATTCAAACACATGACGCATTTTATATCCTTTTTAGATGCATCATTCAATTATTCCACGTGGTGGAAAGCCTGCAGTGGAATGTTGCACAACATGCTGCAGTCAATTCCGGCCAGACCTGCTGTCTGCAATTTGAAAATAAAGTGTCAAGTGTCTTTTTCCCACTTAAAGAAGCATTTCACCGGTGGGAACATTGATCTTTATTGAAAGAGGGTCATATTTGTAGTCAAAATGTAACATCATTTTTGAATTTTGTGCTTATTTGACTGAGAAAAGGCAGAAAGTGACTTTAGGGCGCATTTGTATGAAAGACAACAACTCCCACAATGCACCACAAGGCACAGCTCTGCAAGCCACTCCCACTAATCCGGCACACCACACATATCTCCGTCCGCTGTAGATATTTCGTCGCGAAGAAACTGGCATCTCTGGAATTCACTGCAGCAGACAGAGTCCAGTTCGGTGTCCATAGGCGCACAGCGAGAGCACCGGTGGCACCGCCAGTCCGCCCCTGCTCGAGCCAGTCCGGGCTCCTCGTCCGGGACAGGCAGGTCTTCTGCCGCGGCTGCAGCAGCCGCCGCAGCCGAGGCAGAAGACCTGCCGCCTCCATCTCCCTCAGCTGCTCGTCGCTGTATTGTGGCTCGTACAGGTAGCCGCGAACATCTGACTCGAGCATCACGCTCTCGAAATCACTCTCTTCGTTGTCTGAAATATCATATTGCATATCTTCTGCCATCGTGGGTCAAACCTGGCTCCACAGCGTCTGTTCGCTTAGCGGCCAACAAAGATGGCAGCTATGTATTTTCGTTCTGCAAGTGAAGTCCCGCCCATTGGTCTGTGATAGGTCTGTAGCGTGAGTGGGTCCCACCTCTAGCCCCCACCCTTGGAAAAATGAGCGAAGCGTTTGTAGTCTTCCCTCTCAACACAAATATAGGACTTCCTGCTTTCAATGACGTAAAATGACGATTTTTACATCATTGAAAGCAGGAAGTCCAACACTGAAATCTCTAGTTCTCCTGTCTCAGGGCAAACTGAGGGAATGATGCACGACCATTCAAAAACATGACTGTTTTCCTGAAGATACAAAGCTCAATGCAAATAGGTGAAGTGTCCCTTTAATACCTTCTGGCTCACGTCTCACGTTACTCAGACAGGAAGTGACCTCTCACAACAATTTTAACTTAAACCTTTCAATAAGGTCTGACAGCAGAACCATGAATTAAACTGCATTTAAGTTTCATCATAGATTTATGTAAACATAATAAAAAAACCCAAAAACAATCAGAAATCAAATGTGACAGTATCACCCCAACTTCGGTGTTGCCATGGTAACACATAGCCGCTATGGCGAGCATCAGCTACAATTGGATTGGAAAATTAACATTTGTTGAGCTCTCTAGTATGTTTAGGTGGACATATTAGAGGGACATAATTCTTTTTCTTCTTTTTGGAGCTTGTGTTTTGAATATTACAACTGATCATTTTGCTTATTTATATATTTTCAGGAAGAAGAGCTGCAGGCTGAGGTCTCAGTCAGACCTGCCGATGTGGACACACCAGTGGAAGGGGTAAGCTTTTTCACAGTATCTATTGGACATATACTGTTGGTGCAGCGGCTATGGTATGGTTTTCTGTCTTTCCCATAGGACTCGGTTGAAGATCGCATTCTTCATAATTGCAGACATGCAGCAGAGTGGGTTGAGGCCAAAGTTGACCTGCCTGATGTGTACCAGGCTGATGCTGCTCTGCAATATGTATGGTGTGGAAAGATGAAGTGGATGAGCATGAAAAGGAAGCTATCCTGGAGCCCTTCAAGTTCCAATTTTACAACACTGATGACGTGGAAATTCTGCGAAGAAATAATGGACCAAAGAAAGTATTTGGCCTATTGTGAAAATCACACAGATGAGTGAGTTCATTGTGTTCAGGAATAAAGAGCTACAGAACATTTGATCATGTTGTGACTTGGTTTGTGTGTTTTATTTAAAAAATGTTTTTCTCTCTGATCACTTAATAATTCGCTTGGATTATACTGTAGATATCTAGAGTTAGGGTAGTATTTAGTGGTACTTTTTTTAGGTGTTCCAGCAGCACAAGAACATAATTAGCATAGACATAGAACCAAGCATGAAATTTATGGTGGTTAAGAATAAAAATACAGAAGAATACAACAGAAAAACAAATTGAAAAAAAATATAGAAAAAGAGCAGTTCAATAAAGTCAAAATTAAATGATAATGAAAAGGCAGCAAAGTTCTATATAGTACACAATAAAACGTATAGGCCTATGACATCTTATGAGATGTTTGCTTATGAATATGAGTAATGACTAAAGAAAATGTTGTGCACTTAGCAATGTTATTCCTGCCCTCCATTGTTTTCATTGATCAGCTATTTGACCTTCTCTTTTTAAGATCCTCAGCTTTATAGTAGGATACAAATAGACAATTGAGCCCCGAGTCATATCACCAACCGTTTGTTTTTCATAATGACTAAGTTGTAAAATGACACAGTTTACATATATGGCAATCATTAATGACAAGTGTTTTGAAAACGACAAAGGCTAATGCTTAAATTGTCCAAATCAAAAGCTTTATTTTTTTTCTTTGAATTAATACAGGTTATGGATGGCTTTTTGTCCTAGATTTGGACAGAATAAATCAAAATGCCCATGTTGGGGCTCATGCGCAATATGAAAGGAAAAACAGAACAAAAATGACAAACAAAACAAAAATTTACTATATAAATAAAAATGATATCTACTATAGACAAGGAATTGATAGATTTTTTTGTCATATTGTTTACTAATTAATGCATTTGTGAGGAAAATGATTTAACCGGAAGTGCATTCGCGATTTAATTTTGAGATAATTCTGAGAGTGGAGCCTGCAGCAGTAGCTACCTCACAGTGGAGGTCTGCAGCCAGGACCTCTTGGTAGAGGGGGGGGGGGATCATGTTAATTCACAGCTATTTAATAACATACACAATATATATAGTGTAGCGTCCCTGGTTAAAAGCTATTGGCTGTCAGCCTGTTGCCCTCCGGTCTCTCTGTCAAACACTGGACTACAGGTCAAGTCAATCAACGTGTGGGTCGGTGGTTGGTGGAGGGGGGTGAGGGGCCTCAGTCTTGGAGTCTGAGTAAAATAAGGGAAGTTGTGTGTTGCTGAGAGCTGAGAACGTGATCGTGTATTTCGTGTTCGAGAGGCTGAATAAAGTGTCTACTTCAGAGTTATTTCTTGTCTCTGACGCTTCTGTGAAACGTTACAATATATGTGTTAATAGATTGTGTGTTTAAAATTATCTTAGTTCACCTGTTTAAACTGCAGAACATTAAGAGAAACTTTTTTTTTCCAGGCCTTCTATTTCTCACAAAGTACACTAGTCAGCAAGTTGTTAACTTTGTTTCACTGACTAGCAGAGTGGGGAACGGACATGGGCAGGTGGAAATGTATAGGCACATAGAATTCAGATCGAATGTGTACTTCATTTGCATGACAAACAGGACGATTTAATGGGCGGGGAAAAATTCAACCAGTGGCAACACTTCAAAATTCCAATTCCACGGTAAAACTGTGGACCTGGCAACCCTGTCTGGGCTCAGTGAACCTTCAGTGAACACGGCTGGACAACAGACTGGGACTGAACACAGCCTCCAAGAGCGACAGATACCCGTTTTAAGACTGGGGATACAGTATGTAGGTGATTTACAGCGGCTCTGACTAGGACTATGACTCTGGGGATGAGGAGACACAACAGGCATTAACAGAAGAGGCATGAAGCGACGAGGGAGAAGGAGAGAGTCAGGAAACAGTGGCAGGTGAAAACAGCATACAAAGCCGCAATAGTTTCACATCTTACTTGGCAAGTTGAGGATTTATTTCAACCAAACCATGTGACTGTGTAAAGACAAACCATGATGGTTTATTTTTTTTATTTGTTAGACTAAGTAGTGTTTACATCTCCCAGGCTGAACCTACTGGGGACTGATCTTTGAAGGTATTAAGTGGGAAAAAGAGACAGGATGAGCCAGGGCATGCTGGTTAGCATCCTAACTTTACTAGACATCCCTATAACACAGTGTGTATACAGCTTTGATGTAATATATATATATATATATATATATATATATATATATATATATATATATATATATATATATATATATATATATATATATATATATATATATATGTGAATGGGCTAATACATATTACAGAATATTGGTACTCAAAATCAATCCCAAAGAAGGGTTTTACTTTTTTTGTTTAATCAAATAAAGCAACCGCATTCAACTTACAGTGATATCATTTACTGAGAGTGAACTGTAGAGCCAAATGTTGCTGCTCTGGGGGAACAGTTCTGAGAAAAACAACATCTGAACGCAGGTGCTCTGTGATGTGTGTGTGTGTGTCTGTGTGCTTCCAGGTTTAGGATTTGTTGTCAGGAGAAAAGCAAGGCATGGAGCCAGTAAACAGAAACTTTCCCCCTCTTGTTCTCAAATATCTGTTTAGACTTCATAGATTAGCCATGACTCCATCAGACTTACATTAAGCCCATCACGCACATTCATATGCATGCACACAAACACACATGTACATGCATGTGCACAAACACACCGATCCTCTTAACCCCAGAGACATTTATGACCTTCCTGTATATCAGTTTTTACAGTGCACTGCTCCTGAGCAGAACGGCAGTAAAGTGGAACCAGGACAAAACAAGAGAACCAGATCGTTTACAGCAAACTCCATGTTCTGCTGAGTAGAGACAGAGACAACAAAGGGCAGATGCTGAAACCCCATCAACAAAATATGGCGTGCTGAGGGGAGACATCATCGGGGAGGGTGATTCATGATGGCGTTATCTTCGTCTTTGCTGCAAAGTTCAATTCACGTGTTGGTCAACGTGGTTCTGGAGTTTCAACAAATAATTTCTTAAATGCTGACAGGAGCAAAGGACGCTAATGGGCTCTCATACAACATGTATCAATATCAATTTAATTCAATAAAAGCAATGAAACAACCATGTGAATTTATAAAACGACATTCAAATGTTGCATTATAATCACGACAGTTTTAGGGCTACCAGACCACTGTCTCTTTTTAAAAATATTTGTGGGTTAGGATTGTCTTAAAAGATATTCACTGTCAAGAATCAAATTGGGATGGGATAAAACCCCTTGTATCTCATAGTCAAATAAATGGACATTCAGTAGAGCACATACCTCTGCAAAGGCCAAAAGTACCCTAATTCAATCAAGCCTAATCCAATATTAATTCCTATCTCGCAATGTAAAAGAAAGTGAGAAATATCCATCCTCCATTCAAGTTTTGTGGAAATCCATTCAGTAGTTTTTGTGTAATCCTTGGTGAAGATAATAAGAAATACTAAGGATAAGGCTGGTGATATTCTTATTATCAACAAATCGCCTGAAAACACCAACATTTACACTGAACTGTTCCTACTACATTGTTAGTCTATTCATGGGATTTCGTGACCAGTCATATCTTAAGTTCCCCTCCAGTCTAAAATGTTTTTCTCCTTGATAATGCAGTTTGTGTTTGAGCATCAGTGTACATAATGAAGTATGTGCAAAGTTTGATACTAAAAGTCTATTTATATATCATGTTCATCTGCTGAAGGTGGAACATGTCTGTGTGCTCATTTTGAATCCCATCCTGCTCCAATATTGAACTTGTGGAATGCCTTCAGCACACATACACTGAGAATGGACTTTACCAGTGAATTGGGAAACAACTGTTTTTGCAACAGTTCAGCTAAGATGAGGATGCTCATTCTAACTCATTCAGTTTGCTGTTGTTGTGCCACAGAACAAGACGGGCCAGAAAATGAGACAGAAATTGACAGGAGGAGAAGAAGAGATGGCTAGGGAGGGAGGGGTGTTGAGGGGTGTTACTTTCCTCCATCTCTCACATTGTGCCACAGAAGACAAAAAAAGGCCAAGGCCATGTGTATACCCAGGAAGTTCCCTGCCACCACTGACCGCATCACCGCCACCCTTTGTGTTTTGCGGGTAGGTGACTAGAGAAGCTAATATTTTAGTATGTGTGAAAACAGAGAGGACCTGATAATGCCTGGGGTGATGTAATGCCCTGTTTCTGTACTCAGTGTGACGGGGGTGGGGGGGTGGGGGGGGGGCTGCTAGCTATATGAAGGGGGGTTGGGTGTTTCATTACCTAATGTTTAACTTATCCCCTTACTAAAATTTGCAATGCAGGCTCTGATTACAGTGGCGCCTTAACCTGAGCAACCTGTGTGTCTTTTTATAGTGTAACGGTGCCACACACAGACAGCCAAACACATAGTGAGGATGCAGTTCCAACTAATCTCTAACAATATTCTCCTCTGTATGGTTTTGTGCATTTATTATAAGAAAAATAATATCATAACTATCATCAACAATAAATCACTGATGCTGCGATAAGCCTCAAAGAAGCTCAGTCAGGTGCTGAAGAGAGATGACGGACAACAAAAAGGACAAAAAATGGTTCTAATCTGTTTCAGTTTTGCTGCCCCGTTGCCAGGATGAAATGTTGGCAGCTAACATTGCTCATAGACTACTTATCATAATGAAAGTTCTACAATAGGTGTCGTTTCACGTTCATATTAGATGGTTATGACCTGACTGGCTTTTGAACCTAAACCTAACCAGACCAAAAGCACAGTACTGACACAATATAGAAAAAGTTTTATAATTTTATCTAAAAAAAAAAATGTATTCTGGCATTTGGTTTGCCATTTTTTCCTTTTCTACACTTATATTTATATTTAGCCCAGAAGATAAACAGTTGAGGTCTTTGTGGCATGGATACACTTTCTGACTTTTGAAGTCATTACAGCCTTTAATCTTTATCTGTAGTTCCAACAGCTATGAGCTGACAGTATGGATGGTTTCTGTCTTGTTGGTAGATGTAGCCACTGTATAGTCTACATACTGCACACATCATGCATTCCAAGGCCAATTCCCTCTCTTTCAAAAGTGAGGGAGGATACAGTGTAACACCCACACCCTCTTGTCATGATGTGTGTGAGTGCACGCTGCCCAGAACTGAAATATGGTTCTGCTTTAATGCCTCGTGTCTTCTACCATGTCTTGGAGGAATTCACACAAACTCATGTAAACACATAAGCACCAACACACAAGCACATCAAAAAGAATCCCTGATCTCAGAAATTTTCACCCTAAAGCATCTATTTCCCAATTAACTGGTTGGTGTTAATTATACCTGAACGGACCATTGGTGCCAAATTAATCAGATACATGACAACAAACTTTCAAATTAAGCACATACATCATACCCCCTGTTGTTTTACACACCGTCAACATGACACACAATGAAAACTCAGATGCTGTTTAGCTGATATTCTTTAATTGAGGCACAAGTATTGTGAGTGCTTGACAGGCGCATTGCGTCTATGTTGAGATTGCAGTTGTTGGGTCACCGTTGTTGGAGGGAAAGCTGAATAAATCCCCCAGAAGTGAGGGGTACTTTACGTTATTCACTGTAGGTCCACCGGCATCAAACCTCGCTTTCACAGCAAACTGGAGATGACAAGAATACACAAGTCACTACACAACTCTGACAGCATAAATACTTCATTATTCAGTGTTGCAATAACTGATTATTTTAGTCTCCTCTTTGTTTTTATTATTTGTTGCTGTCCTTTTAATATTTAGGGGGACAAGCCGGAGGGGCCGAGGGAATGCGTATGAAAGCAGACACGTTTCCTAGGACCAGCGGTGCTAGGAACCCTATTGTAATTGTAAGGATTTTTTTTCTCCGTCTAAAAGTGGTGCTGCAGGCTAAACCATGCCAGGGAGGGTGGTGCAGTTTGGAGGGTTGGTCCACAAAAAACTACATATATCCGCCTGCAGGGGGGGTTATAACCTAGGCTGACACGTTTTTGCCTAAAACTCCCACACTGTATGTCGCACATTCAAAAACCTTGTATCCCCGCATTCCCTGAATGGAGCTGAATCACTTTGCAATTGGCCATGGCCACTTCCGCCTAGAAAGTTTTTTCGCAAAATCGCAAAAACTGGAAAACCTACTTCTTCGAACTCCTCCTTTGGATTTTGTCAGATCTGCGTGAAACTTGGCACGTACACTCTTCAGCTGGACCTCATCTAAAGCTATCAAAAGAATTTTGCTCGGTCAAAAAAAAACAAATTTCTGTAGCTAGCTATAAAAATGTAAACTGTTTGATATCTCGGTCAAACTAAATGCTATTAGCACCAAATTT
>OZ023164.1:3702414-3752414 GCA_963678695.2 Diplodus puntazzo
ATTTAGTTCATATCTTTGCTCAGTAAAAGTGAGCTCAGAAAGGAAAATACAAATAAGAATATTTTTTTCCTTGACATTTTGTGACTTTATGTTGTATGATGCTATCAGCTGGCATATACTGTATCTCCCAGCTAAAACTACAGGGGCTATCATGATATTGCCTCATGCTGGTACAGTGGCAAAGTGGGATAATGAGATAGGACGGGCCAGGGCTAGATGGTTAGCATGCTTGCTTCAGTAGACATCACTGCAACACAGAACATAGACGTCTGCGACATAATGTCAACACTGTTGTTTCTTCACACTCTGTTGATAATGTTAGTTATTTTTTTAGATGTTCTGAATTAAAATTCTGGCCATATCTTACGAATTGCTTCTCTAGAGTCAGTACATTAAGGATTTCTCTCACTCAGGTCATACAAGGGGAACACTGGAAGGACTGAGCTGTACTTATTTTGTTGCAATATTACTGTACCTGAATGACTCATAGGGGATGAAGCCAGTGTTGCTGGGGTCACTGAGAGCCAGAAACTTCCCGACGTCCCTCTGTTTCTCTTCCGGAATGGAACGTAGTTTACTGAGGATCTTGCCCACATTGGCTTTGGGGAACTTAGACAGTAACACAGAAACATGCAAAATTATATCACACATACCATTAAGTTACACAAATGACAATGTACAATGTACATCTAACAGCTGATGGTTTGGAGTTAAGATCTCTTGAACCAGGCTGGGCAGCCTCATTAGCTTGCTTGTGATACCAAAACCTTCAATATTTAACCCCACATAAACCTCAGAAAACCACAAGAAACAAATATTTCTCCTTCAGTTCCCTAACTACCTCCTCATGATGCTGCTCCATGTAGTTGAAGGTGTATTCATCAGCATCCAGAAGTTGGAAGTTCTTATTGTTGAGGCAGATTGTAGCCCCGACGTATAAATCCTGAGCTGCAAAGTACTCAGGCAGCTCTCTCTTAAACAGCTCCTGTCCTGGCTTCTTCACACGGCCACGTGCAAGAAACTTACCACCAAGCACACCTGATACATAAGTGTGACAGAGGGAAGGATAAAAGGGAAGTAATTCTTAATTTCACTCATCTTGTTTGAACATATTTTTCCAATTTAGCTGAAAATCAAGGTCCTTGGACCACAGTTTAAAAGTGCTGCCATTTTATTATTTTCTTAATGAACCTATGATGTACTATCAATTTTGAAATGCAAAAAATACTGTCAAATATTGCTCTGAATTGATATCTCCATCCCTAAAAAAGTAGGTGTATGCACTAACAGTCATCTGTTCCATCTGTTTTCAGAACATTCTGGAAATGAACAGTGAATCTGACAAACCTAATGTTTGGCATGAGAGTCCTAGATTTGTATCTCAGGTCCCGGGGTGAGCTCTGGTGCTTTTACCTGAGTTCCTCTGTGGCCGTTCAAACACACTGATGGAGTCGTCACAGAGGTAGAAGGAGATGATGAATGCCCTGTTGCAGTCAACTGGATCAGTGGTCACCATCTTGGCATGGAAATTCAGCACATTACTGTCCAGGCCACATCTAGAGAGATACACAAATACTAGAGCTTAGGGCTTTCACTGACACACAACCATTTCAGTGTCATTTGATTGTAATTGTGATTGTGATTATGACTACAATCCAACCTGTCTTTCTCCATAAATTTGCGGAGATCTTTCTGTGGGGGCTTGGGCAGCAGGCCCTGGCAGGAGCTTAGCGAGTCTTCCTCTGAGCCAAAGCCATTGTAGGGGGGGACAGTCCTTGAGGGCTTAGGGACTGGGGGAGCTTTGTACTGCACTGGGGTGAAGTCCTCTGAGAAGAAGGAGGAAGAACAGACAAAACAATTAAAAGAAGAAAGAAACCCAGGAGTAGAGCTGAAGCGATCATAGGGCAGCAGGTAATCAATCCATGCAAGAGCACAGCAGCCTGGGTCTGACTATAACCCTAAGCTGACCTCTGACTGCTTAGAGTTAGACAAGACCCTCCATCACAGTGGCCTGTCACTAGGGGCTCTGCCTGGTTTAATACTGTGACTAATGCTATGAGCCCCAAAACCTGCTCAGGGTTGCAGACACATCCATGACCAGCTTGGATTTCTCCTGCTGGGGAATGCTGTACGTCTTGTGGTCCCTAGTGCCTTTAACTTTGGAGGCATGGAGAAATAGCAGTGCTAGAGGCCAGAGTATCTTATGTTAGGCAGACAGTGGTGCTCAACTGTAACTGGTTCTCCTATCCACTGACCAAGTAACCAAGAGAACCACAACATTATATAGATTTTACATTGTTTTCTTTGAAAAAGAAAAAAAAAAGAAAACATCTCTCTCTCTCTCTCACACACACACATATATATATATGTATATATATATATATATATATATATATATACACACACACACACATATATATATATATATATATATATATATATATATATATATATATATATATACATATATTTGTTTTTTTTACTCTGAACATATAACTTTATTTTATTGTTAACGGTATGAATAAAAACAAAGGTATCTTGTGCCATTAGTCTCAGGAATCCGTTTTGCAGGAAGGTACTTTATATCTCTTGCTGACGCTTGCTCTTACTGCCACTACGTGTTCAAATTAGTGTATTGCAGGCACGAGCAAGATTCAAGATTAACTGAGCATAATATTGCAATAAAAGATTGTATAATGACATTTATGTTGTAATTCTCTAAGCTACATACACACACATAAAAAAAAATACAAAAAAAAAAATACACACACTACTTCATAAATATAAACAACTCAGAAAAAATAACTATTCCTGGTGGAATATTGAGGATGAGACACAGTCTGTGTAAAGAATCTGCTCTGTAGTCTGGTGGTACAGCAGCAGATACTTCAGATTTTTTTTTCAAACAAAAGCAGGGTGAACAGACTGTGACTGGAGTTGGTGTGGTCTTTCTTAAATTGATAACAGAAGGTTCAAATCTGTGAATAGCTAAAATGCCACATATCCTTTTTATTTGATTCATTTTGATAGATTTTTACAGACTTTTGTTGCATAGATAAATCACACAACTGTAAATCAAACATTTTTGGATTCATAATTCAGTCAATAAGACATCAAAACACATTTGTAGCAATACTGATTTTCCAAAAATTAATAACATAGTAGTATTTGGTTACCTATTCCATATTTGGTGCGGTAGTAGTCTTTGGTGAAGTCATCACAATCAGCAATGATCACTTTCCTTCCCCACACATTTACCTCCCCGCCCACAGTCAGGTCGCAATCCTTATAAAAGTCTTCATGGACTGCTCCCGTCTGCAAGACACAGAGAGAAAAGGGCAGAGAAGAAAATCAGATGTGTGAAAGACCACACTTGTGGAATTCTGAAATTGACTGAATATAGTAAGATGGACATGAATTGTACATTTAGCTACATTTATATTGCAGTGCTGTAAATGAACCCAGAACAGTCACCCTCCCTACAGTCAAGTTTTAGTCAAAATGGTGTTCATGAAGAAGCTCACTGTGATACACTAATGAACTATTTGACCAAAAGTATGTGGACACCCAAACGCTACATGGAAGTAAGTGTTGAACTTTCCAGAGGTGATGGATGGGGTTGAGGGCAGGGTTCCATGCAGTAAAGTCAAATTCTTCCACACTCAACTCAGAAAATCATTACTTTAGGCATCCATGATTTTGCACAGGGACAACCATTTACTGAAACAGGAAAGAGCTTTTCCCCAAACTGTCACTCAGTTTGGAGAACATTACTGTCCAAAGTGTCCTTATATGTTGTAGCATTAAGATTGGGAATTGGAAAGAATGTTTACCTTGATTGGTGTCCCCTTCCTCTTGGCCATAAAGAATAGTTTGTTTTAGGCCAACTTATAGTGCTGCAACCCCTGTTACATGGGTGTCTCACCAACATTTCATTTTTCATTCTTATTTTTATTGTTGTCATGTTCAGCATGTTTGTAGTGTGAGCATGGCTAAGACAGGACATACTTTGAGACTGTCCAGTATGTAGCGTTTTCCCTGAGTCGAGGAAGCAAACACATTCAGCACGGTGCGGTCTGTGATCTCTCCAGGCTGCCTCAATTGGGCTGGTGCACACTACAGAGACATAACAAACAACAATGGGAAGGAAAGGGCAGAAACTGTTACACGAAACACATTCTGCATGCAATCCCAAACCTGGAGAGAGAGACCAAAAAGATAAATAATCTCTCCTCAGGACATGCCAATTTCCTATTGGATGGTGGATTCTGGTCGACCTTTAGGGCTGACATTAAATAAAAAGGCAACAGAAGAAACAAATTTACTAGACTGAAAACACATATAGACACACAAACACACATGATTGAGACATGGGTATCTTTCAAGATGAATTAGGCTTGAGTCAGTAACTGGAAGAGAAAGCCAAAGTGCTTGAGGGGAACTGGATGCTCCAGCAGTCCTGTCAGACTGAATGAGGTCTTGATGAGGGGAGGGATGTCGGGAAAAGGATGAAAAGAAGTCACCCAACCAGAAAGCGAGGCCGCTTTAAGCCTTCAGGTTTGTAATAACTATCTATAAATGTAGTGTACTACATTACTGGAAATTTGCATTTTAACCATAACCATGGGAAGTATTGGGAACTGCTTAAAACCAAGATAGGTAGTGTAAAATTGAAGCCATCTCCACTGAAAGGTTAAAAACATTTAACTGAATGTATTTCATACATCGCATTAAATACATCAGGAGATGACAATGTTCACCTACAATTTGATAAACTGTCACAGGAATGAACTTTTATAGAGACAAAGATACTTTTAAACCATCCAGATTAAAAAAAGGGTGGGACGCATAGCAACACTAGCATATACTGTTTTAACATAGAAATAAGAGACAGAGAAGTATATTATTATTATTATTGTGATGTACATCAACAGCAACTTTCATAATGAACTAAATCTAAAACATAACACGCTTATAGTTATTTCATCGCTACTTCATTTGTAACTTCAATAGCCCCATAGCCTCTGACACAACTTTAAACAGATTCGATAATGGTGTCTCACCTTTGGTAGTTTGCTGCGGTGTAAGAACTTGGACACATCTCTCCCAGAGTTTGGCGGAATAACCTCACAGATCTCTATGGTGTCATCAGCCAGGAAGTAATGCAGTATGAGCTCCCGGACGTCCCCGAACACACTCTCTGTGTCGTCCCAAAAGCAGCTGAAGCGCAGGACTTTACGGTCATGTTCCAGGTACTGCTTCAGTGTGTCACACCTCTCATACGGCCGAAGTGGCTTCATATTTTTCTCAATCTGGATGAGGGACGATTTCAAAAAAGAAAAATCAATACATCTCATGTCAAATGCATGAGAGAATTACATTATTGTTCTGATAATCATTTTCTTCAAGGGTAGGCATCAGCGTTTTTTCGTTGGGCATCATTCCCATTAGAAGAGTTAATTAGTTGATTAAATGATCAAAAAATATATAAATGCGTCAAAAAATGAAAAATACATTGTCCCCCAAAATAATAAAATCAAAATATTTGCTGGTTCCACTGCCTTCACTTTGAGAATTCCAAATTCTGTTTTATATTGTTGTAAAATCAATACAACATATACACTTTTTGTACAGTATCCTCGAAGAAAATGGGCTGCTTAAAATAATTAGTTTTAAGGGCATTTATCGTTATGAAACAATATATTGATTGGTTGAATATAGTGAAGTGACAGAAATTATTACTGATATTTTTGAAAACTAAATAAACACTCAAAAAGCCCTATATAACTGGACCTCTCATAGGTCCCACGAGAGGATAGGTGGCAGCCTGTTGCAGCAGCTCCCGTGTGTTTCCAAGTTTTCATAGTTTTTTTGTATCTCTGTTTTTATGTACATGTTTGACGGGGACGCAGGTGGTGCAACGCACAGGTCCAGTACCTGGTGAGACGCAGGAGGAGCCCGGCCAGGAGTCAACCCACAGTGCCCAGTCCCTCCACGCCCCACAAGCCTTTTCTCGTTTCAAGCATTCCGAACACAGCCGGGTCATGTGGCCTGCTGCCAACAAAGAAGGAGAGTGGCTCTAGTTTGATGAAGATCTGGACCAAGTCCTTGACGCTACTGCAAGGGGAGATGTAGACCAGAAATTGCTGTCAATGTCTGCGATGATTGTCTGTATTGGTGCTGAAAGGTTTGGCATAAAGGAACAACAGCCAACCAAACATCTAGGGGAGCCAAACAGACGGGAGGTGAAAATCAGCCAGCTTCGGCAGGAGCTTAGACTGCTTGGACGGCAGTTTAAGGTGGCAAGGGAGGAGGAGAAGGCTGGGCTGACAGAGCTCCGTAGCATCTTGAGGAAAAAACTCACCACCCTCCGCCGAGCAGAGTGGCATAGGAGGAGGGGTAGGGAGAGAGCCAGGAGACGCGCAGCCTTCATCTCGAATCCCTTTGATTTCACCAAGAAGATCCTCGGGCAAAAAAGAAGTGGTCACCTTGCCTGCACTGAAGACGAGGTTAACAAGTACCTTAATGCCGCCTACAGTGATAGCGCTAGAGAGGAAGATCTTGGGCCATGCAGAACCTTGATAACTCCACCAGAATCCACCTCTGCATTTAACACCAAGGAGCCATCTTTGAAAGAAGTTGAGGAAGTTGTCAAGGCAGCGAGATCTAATTCAGCACCAGGCCCCGGCGGAGTGCCATATGTGGTCTATAAGAGATGCCCCAGACTCTTGAAGCGACTGTGGACGATCCTCAGGGTCATCTGGAGAAGGGGGAAGGTGGCCCAGCAGTGGAGACACGCAGAGGGGGTCTGGATTCCAAAGGAGGAGAGCTCAACTACCATCGAGCAATTCAGGGTCACCTCACTCCTCAGCGTCGAGGGCAAGATATTCTTCAGTGTTGTTGCCCGCCGCACAACGGAGTTCCTCTTGAGGAACACGTACATTGACACCTCTGTGCAGAAGGGGGGAGTCCCAAAGGTCCCAGGATGCATCGAGCACACAGGAGTCGTCACCCAGCTGATCCGGGAGGCACGGGGAGGCAAAGGAGATCTGGCAGTCCTTTGGCTCGACCTTGCCAACGCCTACGGGTCCATTCCACACAAGCTGGTGGAAACCTCGCTCGACCGACACCATGTTCCAGGCAAGATCAAGGACTTCATACTGGACTACTACAGCTGCTTCAGTTTGAGAGTCACTTCCGGAACAGTAACATCTGCATTTCATCGGCTGGAGAAGGGCATCATCACAGGATGTACCATTTCTGTGGTTTTGTTTTCCCTGTCCATGAATATGCTGGTGAAGTCAGCAGAGGTGGAGTGCAGAGGACCACTCACCAACTCAGGCATGAGACAGCCCCCTATCAGAGCGTTCATGGACGATCTGACAGTGACTACAACATCAGTCCCGGGCTGTAGATGGATCCTCCAAGGCCTGGAACGTCTCATTTGCTGGGCACGGATGAACTTCAAGCCAGCCAAGTCCAGGTCCCTGGTGGTGAAGAAGGGGAAGGTTTCAGAAAGGTTTCGCTTCTCAATAGGGGACACCCAGATTCCATCTGTGGGAGAGAAGCCAGTCAAGAGCCTGGGCAAGATCTATGACTGCACCTTGAAGGACACCGCAGCTCTCCAAGTAACAACACAGGAGTTGGGAACCTGGCTGACAGCTGTGGATAAGTCAGGGCTACCAGGGAAGTTTAAAGCCTGGCTCTACCAACATGGCATCTTGCCTCAACTCCTCTGGCCACTGCTGGTCTATGATGTGCCAATGACCACCGTTGAGTGCTTCGAGAGGAAGGTCAGCTCTTTCCTGCAGAAGTGGTTGGGCCTACCACGAAGCCTCAGCAGCATCGCCCTGTACGGGGGGAACAACAAACTCAAACTACCCTTCAGCAGTCTGACGGAGGAGTTTATGGTTACCTGTGCAAGAGAGGTGCTGCTGTATAGGGACTCCAGTGACATCAAAGTCTCCTCGGCTGGCATAGAAGTGAGGACCGGCAGGAAGTGGTGTGCTCAAGAGGCAGTCGACCAGGCTGAGTCCCGCCTGCGGCACAATGAGCTAGTAGGAACAGTGGCATCCGGACGGGCAGGACTTGGGAGCAACCCAAGACCTTCCTACAACAAGGCCCAGGGGAAGGAAAGGCGTCAGCTGATCCAGGAGGAGGTCCGGGCAGGGGTGGAGGAAGCCCGCTGCAGTAGGACAGTGGGGATGCGGCAGCAGGGGGCGTGGACCAGATGGGAGGAGGCAGCTGACCAGAAGATTTCATGGACAGAGCTATTGCGATCTGAGCCACACCGGATCAAGTTTCTCGTCCAGTCGGTCTACGATGTCCTCCCAAGCCCGTCCAACCTCCACCGCTGGGGCTTGGCTGAGAACCCACTGTGCCCTCTCTGCCAGAGAGCTGGATCACTAGAGCATATCCTGAGCTGCTGCCCGAGAGCACTGGGAGAGGGGCGTTACCGCTGGCGCCATGACCAAGTGCTACGGGTCATTGCGGAGGCAATCAGCACAGGGATTTCCACTAGCAAACACCAACAACCAGCGAGGCAGTCCATCGCCTTTGTTAGGGCTGGGGAGAAGCCGCAGCAGCTCAGGAGTCAAGCAGGGGGGCTGCTGGCAACAGCCCGAGACTGGCAGCTGAAGGTCGACCTAGGGAGTCAGCTCAAGTTCCCGGAGAACATTGCAGTGACCACACTCAGGCCAGACATGGTCCTGGTGTCAGAGACAACAAGGCAAGTGGTCCTGCTGGAGTTGACTGTTCAATGGGAAGACCGGATGGAGGAGGCCTTTGAGAGGAAGAGAGCCAGGTATGAGGAGCTGGCAGGTGAATGCCGAAGCAGGGGATGGAGGACCCGATGCAACCCCATCGAGGTCGGATGCAGAGGATTCGCTGGCCAGTCTCTCATCAGGACGCTCAAGATGCTAGGAGTGAAGGGGCTGCACAACAGGAGAGCCATCAAAAACATCAGCGACGCAGCAGAAAAGGCGTCCAGATGGCTGTGGATCAAGCGGGGCGAGTCGTGGGCGAATGCTCTTAAGACACAAGCCGGGACTTGATCACCCCGGCTGGGTCCCCTGGGCAAGGGTGTCTGTTGTGAGACCCGAAACACCCGATGAACCCAGGTGTCAACACTGATGATGTGTCTTAAGTTGCACCAAAGTGTATTTAGAACTTATGTACAGTGTCTTTTTCTTTTTCTTTCTTTTTTTGTGGACATACAATAATTTCCCAGTCTGGGATCAATAAAGTCATTCTATTCTATTCTATTGTTATTTACATGATTCTGTTTAAATTGATTTAAAATACAATTCATTTCAGCTAGAGAATTTTTTCAGTGGAAAACTAAGGCTTCTGTCTTTGTGGGTCATTAAGTTGTAATCCCATGATGATATCAGTACATTATGTTACATATGATGGAAAATGAGGAGACAACACTTGCTAGTGTAGTTAAGTGGTGCTAGAGGAGAGGAGAAAACAGATTGAATTTTATGATAATTTTAATAATTTTATCAGTCATTATGGTTTGACATGAACAGGCTTACAGCCTGGTCTGCTTGTATAGATTGTAAATGAAGCATTTTAAAATAATTCAACAAATGACAATCAAAATGCCTTTGCACTCATGTTTATGTTTCTATATTCAAAATTAATTATTAATTTAATGATCAGTTATTGATCAATCTTTATAGTATTTTTGATTTGCATAAGCTTTTGTCTTAGGTTGACAAGATTTTAGGGATGTGAAACATTTGAAATTACTTGAATAGGCTATTTTAATAGCAGAGTTCCAGATAATTCATAGACTTACATAGATTTACAGTGAAAATTTTACTAAATTCAAAATGTGTTATTGTTATTTTTATGAAAACACCCTAAAAACAAGCCAAAACTATATCACAAAGATTTTTTTGAAGACATTGATGCCTACCTGTTCCCGGAGGTTGCTGTAGGGGTCATCAGGTACAGTAGCACAGTCATTGAGCCGCACCCCAAGTTCTGTGAGAAAATTCCTTGTAAAAGAGTCACAGTTGGTCAAGGTGAATGAACGTGAGTACAGCACCATCTGTTGGTTGATGTTGAAATGGAAAATGTTGTAAAACTGGTCATCATCTGGGGGAGGTAGTGGGACACGCTGCCGACGAATAAGTGTTCCTGTCACAAGGAACAACAACAGAGCAATGTGAGCTACAAGTATGAATCTGCTCATCCTAACTCAGCGAAGGGTTTCGTCTGTAGACTGTTGGTATTATTTAGCCGGTTGGAATCTTGAATGCAGTAAAAGTACATGAACAAGAAAACATTTAAATCTGATCTACATTCACAAGATATTTCCTGTAATATCACAGGCACCTTGAGGGATGCCACTGTTCTTGTACTCTGGCTCCACCACCTGTATGGTGTCATCTTCCAGGTAGAAGTAGATCTTACACCTCCTGATTCTGTACGTCTCATCCCGGGCGTCGGGCACAGCCTCCTGAAAGTACGCTTCAAAACACAAAACCTGGGGGTGGGGGTGGGGGTGGGGAGTTGGCATGCAAAAAGGCAGTCAGTCAAATTATGGCATTTAGTTACATAACTGATCACTGGGTTTAAAGATATTTTTAATGACTTAAGAGAAACATGCTAATGTTAATACTGCACAGTGTTTATAAAAAAAAAAGCATTTAACATCAGAAAAGTCGTACTCAGTGACAGAATAAATGGAGCATTTACTGTACTGTATTTAAAACATACATTTTTAAAGCCATTGCTAAATATGAGTTGGATTTTTCACAGATCAGTACAACATACCAACTGGTATGGAGAAAATGTGTGTATAACCTGGAAGGGTAAAAACTGATCAATTTTAAGACAGTTCACCTGTTTGTCAAAGACAACCCAGGATGGTAAATCACTGCCCTGTCCTTTGGGGTTAACAGAATACTTTGGTTTAATCTCCTGGCCAACTAGCAGCTCTCCTCCGATGCCTGGCTTTGCAGATCCCACAAACACAGGGATTCCATGGGAATCGTTGAAATGTTGGGATTTGTGAAATCTTTCCTTCCCCAGCTGTTGGAGAGAAGAAAGAAAGCAACTACTCAACTGCCAACCTAGACAGAATGACCACTTTCTATTGAAATAATACTGTGATATCAGTTTGGTACGGTACATAATCATGAAATCAATTATCTATGTATTAATAATTTCGTGCATACAAAGCAAGTAGTCATGAAATTACAATAAAAAAATATTTGCCTGGAAAGACATAGGCCATTTACCATGTCATTCAGTTATATTAGGCTTCCAGAAACTGAAAAGATCTTTGAAAGCCTTGTGGTGATATTAAAGACAACTTAGTTCAACCATAAAACAACCTGTGATCAGCCAGTTCTGACCATTTCTGTTGCCTTATCAAAAAGTGAAATCTTCATAAACGTTGATTACAAGTTGTCTTATTAGTTTCCTTCCACTTTTTTTAATTGTACACCTGTTCAAATGCAAAGCCTAACCCTAACCCTACAAACGCATAGTTGATACAGAACAAACACAAAAAGGACAAAATCCAAAACAATTACATTCACTTCATGTTACATGCCATAAACTATATTTATTTAACAACTTAACGGTATAATTGGCTTTCTTGTTTTTAACAAATGGTGGTGCAACTGCCTACTGTTACATTTCATTAAGAGACTTGGATTGGGTCCTGACTGTCTTATGAGGAATGAATTGCCCCAAAAAACAAACGTCTTATTTCCAACACTTTCTTGACTAAAGTGCACCATACACCCTACAACAAACATATTTATTTTTTTTAAAAAAATTCCGCTTAAGTTTCTCAAAGAAAGAAGCCAAGCACCAAAACACCCCTCTATATAATACAATGAAAGAAAACAGGGTACATGCTATCTGTAATCAATCTCCATTATGAATCTTTCCAACACACTTGCTGTTCTATGGTTGAACTAGCTTACTATAAGGTGCGCTTAACAAAAGGTAGACGAAATAACGCTCTGTTTACTGAACGGGTTTAATTGGTCTCTTTAACTTGAATCTAAAATACATTTCTCGTAACTCTTATCTACCCACGCACATAAAGACGCCTCGTTGGTTTGTTAAACACGCAAAGACAGGGTAGCCCTTAGGGTCAGTCGGGAACCTGCTTACATACGACACTGTAGAGTTAGCTTAATTAAGACTAGCTAGTAACCAGGTAGGAATGGTAAAGCCATGGCTGTAAAGTAAAACAGGTTTAACGTTAGCTAACCCTAACTTCTGTGCAGTGACTTACTTGTTTATTGGGACAGTAACCAGGTAGGAATGGTAAAGCCATGGCTGTAAACAAAGACAGGTTGATTGTTTCTTCATGCAAGTCCGCTGCTGTGCTGTTATTGGTTACCATGGAAGCTGTTTGTTGGGGGTATCTCTTGGCGACGGCTGATGTTAAATCCACCCAAAACGTCACTGGTACACATGGTACAGAGCGTCAGTGATGTGAAGGTGGAGTGAAGTGAGGTGTCTGCAGAGCCCAACGGACACTGACGGACAGCACCTTAGGGATCCAACACTTTAAAAGGCTTGTTTACCACACCCAGTATAAAAGAGAAAAAAATATTATATATTTTTTCATTACTATTTTACACTAGAAACATCTGGCATGCCAAATTTAGCTTGGTGCTTCATTATTTAATTATGTGCTGAAAAATCTATGGTACACTATAAGTCAAAGTAAAACCAAGCCTCGATAACAAACATAACATTCAATGGTCAAGGTATACATCAAGAGAAAAAAGACATACTCAATTAAAGTCATGTTTTATTTTTATTTCTTCATCAAGCTTACATTGTAGACAAACCAAAACTTTCAGGACCTAAAGCATCAATTTACTGCTAAATAAAATACATACAAAAAGAGAGATGCAAGGGAAGCTGACATAACCCATCAAACATGTAGCACCTCTAAAGGCATATCAATCCCATATCTGTCCTTACCCTGAAGATGACAGATTACTATGTCTGGCTGCCATGTAAAGGTGAATTTCAATCGACCTGCACTTGACTTGGCTTAACTGTGCACAACAAGGCAGCTTTAACAGTGCATTGTCTTTCTTTTTGGTGCAATCTTAGTTCGCTAAAAATAAATAAACAAAAAAATGCAACTTTCTGAGGGCCTTTGCATCTTTTAAAGTATTTTTATATGATATGTATCATTTTTTTGTCCTAGAAAGTAGAGTATTTTGAAAGGGTCAATCCTGAATGACCCTTTCAAAATAGTTCACTTTCAAGGGCATTAAAACAAGGTGGCCCACATTATATGGACAGTGCTCATCATGTGGAGGTACAGTATTTAAGAGGACAAAAGAAAGTGCAGCTTATGTAGACACACACAGCTACAAACTAATATGAAATTGGTTGGTTGCTGCCATTAAACACTTAAAAACCATCCAGCAATGATTTATATTGCTTCCCTAGTTTTTCTTGACATCAAAGGAACACAGACTCTTGTCATTTGGCGGGCCCTAAGATGCCAGGCCAAGCAGGAATCCTCCAATGAAACCACTTGTGACAACAATGTTTTTCTTCACAAACTCGGTGGACTGAAAAGAAAACAAATAAGTTTCAGTATATAAAAGTAGCTTAAATCTATTGTAGATTTACATAAAGTCCCATTGACATGTAACACAGCTGAAATAACTTAAGCTTTTGACTTACTCCAACATTTTTTTAAAAGACTTAGAACGCTTAAAAAATATTATTAGAATATTGCAAGCTTGCAGTGATTGCAGTTAACTGCTTTGCTGACATATTGTTACTGACATGTTGTTACTGACAGCTTAATCAAGCTGAACCTTTAGTTAGTACAGAATAGCTGAAAACATTCAAGTCTGACTAGGTTACTGCATGATTCTGTAACTCAAATCTAGTTTGAAGGTGAGTACAAACTTTTTACATTTCAATAGATGGAGACAGTCTAAATACTGACAGAAACAGACATGAAGCTACAGTCTCAAAATCAAACCAGGGACATTGCAGTCAGATGGTTAGCATTTTTACCACAAGATCACCCGGAAATCTCAAATGTCTCATTTCAAATGTGATGGAAGTATGACAAATATTATATAATAATAATAATAATAATAATAATAATAATAATAATAATAATAATAATAACAATAATAACAACAACAACAACAACAACAATTATCAAGACTTTATTTGACAATTAAAACAAAACAACATACAAAACATCTTACCCTCTCAACAAATGTGTTCAACTCTGGGCCTGCTTGCTTGGTGCCCTTTTTTAACTGCTTCTTTGCTTTGTTGACATCCTTCTCTACTCTTTTCCAGTCCACTTGGATATAACCAGTATGGTTGGCAATCTAGAGAGTCAGACAAAAGCAAAAAAAAAAAAAAAAAAGATTAGATGCAGATTCACAGAAATGCTGTTTATTCTGTAGCAAGGCTTAACTTATGCATGATTGTGAACAGTGACGCAAGAATACCTGCAACAGCAGAAGACCTCCTCCTACAGATGTTGCAGCAACTTTACCAACCTTCTGGAAGAGATACCCTACACACCTAAAATAAATCAAGACGGAGCATGAAGATCAATCTCACATTAATGACTAATAACCACTGTAACATTTTGGTATCAGAATCAGAAACAGATTTATTGCCAAGAAGGATTTTACACCAACAAGGAATTTGTCTTGGTGAATAAGGTGCATACATTGAAGACAATAAACAGTGACTATAATATATACAATATAAACAAACAGACAGAGACAAAAAGTGTGGGGTGACTGTTAAACCTAATGCACATTTAGAAACAACTATAAAAAGGTAATGAACAGGGAATGTGTATTCATAATGGATGACATAAAGAGTTCTGTCTTTCTAAAACATGGGACAAGATTAGAGAAAGGTAAATCAGAACATAATCTGAGACTCCAAGGGAGCCATTTAAACTATTTTCTTTTATGCATAGTCATCCATTAATGTGGAAGACTTTGCACAATAGATTTCCAAACGTAATATTTACCATCCACTCACTCCCCCTATGGCTATCTGTGTGGCCACGGAGTATTTCTCTGCAACGGGGCCAGAGTTTTTCCCAAATAGGCGATTCCACCACCGTTGACGTTTGGCATATTCAGTCAGGTCTACGACTTTGTCGTATATCTCCTCTTCAAGCTCTTTAAATACATGGAAAAATACAAACAGTCGGCATACAATAGCAGAGAAGGGACCTGTAGTGACTGGCTACAAGGGCAGTGCTACCATATTAACTTAACCTGTGTAGAGTAATACAGTTGTTAACACGCTAAACACAACATTTTGATCGGTATAATGGCACAACTTAATGATGAACTTCATCCGTTTAGACGTTAATGACACAGAGGTTTCGACAAACAGTAATGGCTTCCTTGAGAACTTGGTGAAGTTCTTAGGCCAGACAATAAGTTAGCATGATCAGACAAGTAGAGCTAAGCGACACTTGAAAAGTTAGCTGTTAATGCTATATCTGACGAAATCTCGCTGTAGGAGGGAGGGGCAGGGCAGTTTTAAGTACACCAGAACGTAAATTGTAAATTCAAAAACAAAGCAATTCAAGCTCAGAGTAACCGGTGTCCCAGTTCACGTCGGTCAGATAAAACGGTAATGAGTTTGTAGGCCCGCTTACCCTTGTCGCGGTTCGCCATTTTGGAGTGCGCTGGTCTGTCCCATAGGTCCGTCCTCAGCTGCCTGCACGTTCGACGTCATTTGCATAATTTTGACGGTAAAAGTAAAGCAGAAACCGGCAGGGACAGGTCTGCCTGTACCAACAACAACAACAACAACAACAATAATAATAATAATAATAATAATAATAATAATAATAATAATAATAATAATGCATCGGGTAAGTAAATTTAGTACAAAACAGTACACCCCCTACTACTACTAACAAACAATGGCATTTTAATTTTAAAAAGAACAAAAGAAAAACAGTTTAAATGGCAGTATGCCACTCTGCCTACTCCATCAAATGTTTTATGGACAGCCAAAGGTTAAGTTATTTAATCATGGAGTTTTCCTTCCCAAGTGAGGCGATTGCTGGTCGCAGAATTCCTATCAACAAAACAAATGTATAACTTTAAAACGGTAGCAAAACCAGTTACTCAGGTGGGAAATGCTTACCAAAACTGATTGCCATATCTAAAATCAAGTAGTTTGGTAACGTCGGTGGGGTAGCACCTGTCAAATATGCTTATACAAAAGAAAGGGGGAAGTGGGAAGAGGCTTTCAAAACACGATAGATCAAATGATACGAAAAAAGCAGCCTGTATGGTGGCTTTTTTGTTACAGACACATTCAACCTTACATGCCTTTTGTTAAGTTTTGTAGTCAATTTGAACTCCTTCCCATCATACATTGTGCTGTCTGGCACAATTTTGTTGTTTGGTTGTGTATTTGATGATGATAACCAGAAGCAGTCATTGGACATAATGTGGGAATATTTTCAGAGTATCAAAATCATTGTACAGACTCTCACATGCATTCATGTGCAATGCAAAGTGTGTAGAACCTCTTTGCTATGCTTAGATAAGACTAATAATGAGATAATACTTTATTGATTTCAAATGAAATTTAAATGTAATTCATAATGACAGCAGTCAGAAGCAGAAGGAGAAATGTGAATAGACAGATCGATAAAGATGAAAAAAAGTAAGATGATACAGTATAAAAACAAAGAATATAGGCCTATATACACCTTTGTCATATACAGACGCAATGAATAAGTGTACCCATAATTGTAGTGCACATTTAGAGTGCATTGTTTCACACACAAAAAAATATAATTGCACAGCGACTTGGATTGAACGGGATCATTTCACTGTATAAATGTAGATAGATACAGTATGCAAGTGTGTAATTGATATAAGTATTTTTATATACAATATATGATATGTAGTAATAGATATAAACAATGGTATCTATCTATCTATCTATCTATCTATCTATCTATCTATCTATCTATCTATCTATCTATCTATCTATCTATCTATCTATCTATGCAACGTTGCAACAAACATCCTTGGCAGCGTTCCCCCAATGACAAAAAAGACAGCTATTTTCACCAATAACTTGCTTTAAATTGCAGTTACGTAATCATAATATACCGTGAGGAACCAATCACAGGTCTTGAGGTGGGTCTTGGAAGCCCATCTGATGTGTGCGTGAGCGTGTTCGTCCGCGTGTTCGCAACACATCAACTAGAGACAGTCAGGTGACTGCACACGCAGGCTACTGATAGGCCAGGTTGAGCGGAGGGCGTGTCTACGGCGGCGGCGTGCGTTTGCCTATGTGACACAATTACAACAACTTTGAGCCGATGGTTGGGGAAGTTTGCGATATTATCAAGTAACACTCACTCGTAAAACCCAACATTACACCAACTTCATGCATAATTTGCCACTGGAATACAGGCTGTGTTTTGATGTACAATGAGGGAAGTGGAAGGTAACTTGAAGGGATCATTTCCTTGAGGATTTGGCAAGAATTACGCTACGCCCCGTTTAAGTCCTGGGTAGGTGTGCAACACTTTCATGTAATTGCGTTTTGCCGGAGTTTCTCGGTCCCGTCGATCTTCCTATTTCTTTTCCATGAAATCGTGTGGAGTGTCGCTCACAGCCGCTGCATCTGCTGCTACCCTGAGTCTCGGCGTTGCTGGTAATGACGAGGAGAAAATGGCGTCGGGAACAGCGACTGAAATAGAAGAGGACTTTCCGAAGCTAACAGCGCAAGAAAAAGAGAGCTTGGTCGGAACTGACAGGTTAGATGATCTGTTGTGTGAACTGTCTCACCCGCTTCTTTTCTGTAATGTAATCATACTTGGCTTAGTTTGGAACAGCAAATATAATTGCCTTCATGTAATACGGAACCGCCTGTGTGTTGTCTGTCCTCTACTTGCAGTTCACTGTTTGGATTTCATAGGCTTCAAGAAGATGGCGCCAGAACGAAGGCCTTGCTGTTAAAGGTATGCCACAGAATAGGAACACAGTCGCCTCTCTCAGTTAACGTTATCTCCTCCGATTAGTGAATATCCAACCTGAAATAATTGTTACGGACCTCCCAGTGCCTCTCTTGCTACATGGCTAGCCGCGACATACACAAGTCTCTATTTCCCCAACTTTGACGCTGAAGCAGTGTCTGACTGGAAAAGCTCCTCTCAATTATGGACGTTGATGTTAAATTTACCAAGAATTTTTTGCACTGCCGAGCACACGATAAAACTATTCATGTGCAGTCCTGCTTGATACTTAAATTATAGACAGGCCTGAGTTAGCACACAATCGCCACAGTAAAATTGCAGGACGGTATGATTCTCCACCCTGCTACCATCGCTGGTGTCATCGGTTGTTAGAATAGGTACCATGCTAAGTGATAGCGTTGTATCGGCTGTTGAAAACGTCTGTCAAATCTGGACTGTTAGATACATCTATACAATGATCCTTAAGTAGAGACGGGAATGCGTAAAGAAAACTCACTAATACTCCACCTGCCGTTACTCTGCTTGCGCCATATGCTATAGTCAAGCTAAACTAGGGGCTCTAATGTGAGGTTAACAAATGTAAACTACCTTGCCACTAAGCTAACTGTTGTGACTTGCAAAAGTATGACAACGAGTCTCTGAAGGGGGGAGACGCTCACTTCCTTAACGGTTTATCGAGAGAAGGGATATTAAGTCGACAGATATGTTTCTAACCCCCCTAAACCATCTGTCCTATCATCAGTAAGGCAGCCAGAGTTTGTGTTGTGCGTCAGCTCAGCCTGGTAGCATGTAGCGGCTAACTGTCCTGCATTTTTTCCCCTCTTTCACTTAACGTTACGCTTATAGCGAGGGTTACAACGGCTCAATGTAGCTGACATTATTGACGAATAAACACATACATAGTGTTCGTTTAAGGTTGCAAAATGATGGCTGCTTGACTTGGCCCAAGATGGCGGGGATGGGTAGAAAATATCTAGCAAACGTTTAGCTTAATAGCAGCAGCGTTTGCTAGCTTACTAGCAGGCTAATCACCATTCGCATACCCACATTACGACGAGGGCGTTCAGTGTTTGTAACAAAGATGATTGATGTTAAAGCAATAGCCAGGGACACCCACTAAACTAACAATTCAGCACTTGCTGCACACATAGTAATTGTGTCCATGCAGTCCATGTTAACACCGTTACGCTGCCTGTGGTTGATGTGTGTCTTCAACATGTGGCTTCTGGGTTTCTTGTTGGAGGGCTGGCTGTTAACATTGTTTTGTCAGAGTGTACTTTCAGATTAGGTCGAGCCATGACCTCAGTTATTGCCTTTTTGTCACTGTCCACCATACGATGCTGGATAGTGGATAGCTGGCCAGCCAGTCAGGTCTATCCACATCATATCATTTAACTTACAAAGTCGAAGGGAGCTCTTTCTTTGTAATAAGGCTGTGTCACATTAAATTACATTGTATTTTCTCTGGTGGAAGGTATCCATATCGATACCAAGTTCCTTATATATCCTCTCTCTGGACTTTACCACTTTCAAATAGGGGGGGAGGGAGAATATTAGTTCAGCATGAGGTACTGTTTAAACTGATAGTCGACACACCTAAATAAAGGAAAGATAAATTCATTGTAGTGCCATCCCACAATATGTTGATGAAGGTTTGCAGTCATCCAGAGCCATCCATAGTTTTCACAAGTGGAGGATGCAGGTTAAAGAACAACGGAAAATGAAACTCTTTGGTAGTAAATCAGTTTGTTTGGTAATGACCTCTAAACCCAATGAAGTATTTGGCTAAGACTTGGGGTCAAGCTAAAGTTTGACCATTTTTGTGTAACGTGCATAGATTTACCAACCATTTAAATCTGTATTCTTCACTGCACCGTTATAAACCCCTTTTTAACTCAACGCTGCTTTTGTTTTTTCATTCAGGCTGTTAACTGCTATGATGCCCTCATCCTGAAAGCAGAGGGGAAAGTGGACCCTGACATTTTCTGTCAGCTGGGCCACTTCAACCTCCTGCTGGAGGACTATCCAAAAGGTGAGTCTCGACATGTAAATTCTTTTGTTTGGCATGTTTTGCCTTTTTCTGCTTTGATATTGTGTGTGTTTTTATATTATTACTTTGTATTGTTAGTATGTGGCCCCCAGAAAGACAAGCAAACACTTAATGGAACTCACTGGCGGTCCAAATAAGTAACAAAATAAAGAATTGAGGGCTGTTTTTTGTGAGTCATCAGAATTTTGCTATGGTACTTTGATTTTATTTAGTCATTATTTTGGTTTACACTGCTAAAACTGGTTGGAAAACGACTATTTCGCAATTAGACATTTTGTGCTTCTAGTGTTGAATGTGCATTAAAAATGGTCACCAACTGTTGATAATATCCTTCACTGTCTCTTTGCTTTATCGTGTTTTTTTTTATCCATCTCACCATTTTCTCAGCATTATCTGCATACCAGAGGTACTTCAGTTTACAGTCGGACTACTGGAAGGTGAGTTTGAACAACATTCCATATTGGTGTTAAAAGTCCAATATTAAATCTACTTTTGTAGCAGCTCTAACAGGCATTATTTGCTGAGAAGCCACTATTCTCCAAGACTTTCTTAACAGCTGTACTGGAGTCCATGTGGTCCTCATTTGAACACCGACTATTGCAGCATGCACTGAACAGTCAGATGCTAGAGCAGTCAGAACATGCTGGGACAATGTTGTATTGTCTCTTTATACATATTAGGCTTGCTGTGGTAGTTGGTGATCCCAATGTTACATGGTGGCATACACCAATAACATTACTTGCCCACTGCCCGTACCATAATTTTGCTTTTTAAAAATCGAAACTCATTCAGACAGTGGATACTACAAGTAACAGCGGGGCCGGCAGCAAAGTTGCATTTCCCATATAATGTGACAAGAGTAAGGAGTAGACTGATGAAGATGAAGGCAGAGGATTTGTTGTAGAATTACAAAGTTAAGCACCTGTCGTCAGATTTAAACCCAATGCAAATACTGAACCTGATAATGTTAATGAGGGAAACAAAGTTGTTGCTCCCTGACATATTTAAAATTGTTCCCCTCTCAATAAATGCTGAAAATGACCATCTCTGTTAGGGATGGTGAAAAAAATCGATTATTGATTAATCGCAATTATAATATTGACGATTTATGAGTCGTTTATTACATTTCCAAAGATCGATTAAAAAAAAAAAATCTGCTCACAGGGTAGCAATAACCTGCAATGCCTGGACATCCAGAGCTACAGTCTCATACGTGACCGTTACAGCTCATGGATGATAGCCACACAGGCGCGATTATGTGTGAGTTTCTCAAAGCAATGGCAGACGAGTGGGGAATAGAGAAACACGACCTGGTTCACAGTGAAAGACCACACTTAAAACAAAGTAAAAATAATAATTTGGATATTACAGTTACACTATACAATATTGAAGGTGCTGTGAGGTGTTACTCAAAAGAGACTTAAAATAATTCAGCAGCTGACTGATGTTAAATGGAAGATCAATAATCGTTAATCGAAAATCGAATTGATAAACGTTAATAATCGATTTGTAATCGAATCGAGACTTCAATAATCGGAATTGAATTGGGAAATTGTGCTGATTAACCACCCCTAATCTCTGTAGACACATTTTAAGTGAATGATAGCGGCGTTAACTGAACACATTGCGTTTTGTGTTTCTAACCTACTTCAAAATAAATGTCACCTCGTGTGAAATCGGTAGCTGGTTCAGTGCTTTTAATGTCAAGCTACTTGAGTATGAAATGTTTAGTTTCATTAATCGTAAATTAACACAGCGTTCTAAATATGATGGTCATTGATGAAGCCAGTGTACTGGGTATCACCACTGTTGGCACAAGCTCATTAGTCTGTGGGGAACATTTCATCACCCTTCAGACACTACCAGGCTGGACACACCGGATGCCTACGTAGTGTGTGGCAGCTGCCTTGCTGAGCTGCTGTAGCTCACTCGCGTGTCTGTGTTCACGTAGGCTGTGTTGCTGCTGCATGCTGCAGCATGTGTTTACATGGAATTTGCCTTTTGATAATTATCAATAAATATGACAATATAATTGACATTTTTCCCCTCATGCTTTCTCACTCATTCAAAGGGGATAAAAGTGGGAGGGAGAGAAAGTGAAAGAAGCTGCCCCTCACCTGTTACGTGTGTTCTCTTCATGTCTGTGACATATTGTACAGGTACAGACATTAAAACTGATTTGATGTAGATATGACTGTCTACAGCTTGTTTTTAGGGTCAATTTTTGCAGATAACTGCGCGTGTTACATTAAAAATATGCGAGACTTCAAATCTCCAGATCGTGCAACACAGTGGTGAAGCAGCAGCCACACTTGAGAAGTGCAGTGTGAGTCGATTCTTTTTTTGTGCTGGGACCCTTTTTGTACTGTTGCTGAAGTTTGGTCATCTGGTCTTCCGTGAGTGAAACATGTGCCTAAGATAATCCTTTATTAGTTCCACAATGGGGACATTTGCAATAAATGGATTGTGGTCATATGAATGAATTGAGGATGTCGTCTTCAGACACTTTGAAAGCTGCGTCTTGGCACTGCAATGTCGTAGTCATCCATTGTGCTCATATACAGAGCCAAACAATGAAAAGATATCACCATCATTCCATATTGTTTAAGATACTGAAACATGAAGCCAACCTTGATGACGAACAACAACTGAAACAGGCAAAAACCAAAGTTGATGACATGAATACCCGCACATTCTGTGCCTATGTGAGGATAAACAGGAAATGAGGACGAATCTTCTATTCTACAAAATATTATTTGATTACTCAGATGGCTTGAGCAGATGCAGAGTTTTCCACTTAATGACGACGTTGTTTGTGTGGTCTGTGGAGTCATGCTTTTCTGCTCGGTTCTGTTTATGCTTGGTATGATGGTAGATAGATGAGTGGCTGATGGTCGATTTTCTGTCAGGCCCATGACATGGGGCACATACAGAGTAATCCTGTGATTTGCATTCCCTGGTTAGAGTTTTGAGGAATGAAACAGATGATACAACCCTCAAAAAGACATAAATTGGCAGTGCATAGTTTCATCAATTTGTTCATTTAAGATGACTGAGCATTCCTCTTCAGTAAATGCGGCTCAGGGACGAATGGAGTGCCAATTTGACATGCAATTCTGGTCAGACATGAATGGACAGACGTGCCACCAATTGTGATAGTGAGATGTCGGACGCCCAGGTACTAACGTAAAGGGGTAGTTTATAGCCCACTATGACACGTCCAGTACAGTTTGAATATCATTTACATTATTTTCTTTGCTCAGCGGATATGAGATATACTGCGTGCTGTTTACTTAGTCCATTGTAGGTGCTCCTCTTTTGTAAGATTGGCTGAATAGTAACCCAGAGGTCTATAAAGAGAGGTGTGCAGGGCACCAGACTAACTTTTTTTACTAGGAGCACAGTGGGACCTAACTGGAAATTTCAGGACCGCAATCACGAAATTTAGGGGCGCACACCGTAAAGAAATTATATTGATTATGTGTGTATATGAATAAAAAAATCTGTGGTTCATGAAATTCGTCCCTCTGAGACCTTTACCAGTCAAATTTGTGCACCTATTCTTCACAAAAACAGTATTTTCTGCCCTTTTTCGCCACACTCCTGTCCTCAGACTTGGACTCATCCTCTGAGTTAGGATTTGACACTGGCACACTTCTAGGCTTATCGGGGAGAAAATAACCCAGAGATTCCACCAGATAGGTGTCTGGTGCCTTACTGCTCCGATCCAGTTTTACAGTGCCGCAGTTATAGGTCTGTGTTGTAAAAACAACAACACGAAGTGTTACTGACTGAAGGATTAGTAGAAGAGCTTGTCTTTGTCTCTTTTGTGAAATTTGTGTGCTGAGTGTTTTATTTTGAAAAGTAACTGGATGTTATATTGTTTGTGCTCTGTGCTAAATTCAGCTGATTTGCTGCGTCCTGCTCCGGCATCCGCCGAAATAGAAGTCCTGCGTATCTGCTTCAGACTGCCATTGCAGATACGCAGCGCAGCGGACCTGGTGGAAATTAAGACATTATCTAAAGTGAAAAACCAGTACAGCTCTGTCACGCAGCGGACACGTATCTGGTAGAATTGCGGAGTTCGTTTCGCCATTGTTCGCCGAAAGTGAAACCTTCTCCCTCTGCGCTCGGGACAACTTTTCGGACCCTCCCCCTCCACACATTAGTCAGTTACAGTGCCATTCCCTGCCCATCTAACACACATTGGCCTGCCACCTGTCAGTCCAGATTCCAGATTCTTTGATTCGCTTTGGTTCCCTTCCATTACCGGTGTTAAAAGAATAAAAAAAAAAATAAATAAAAAACGCCAAATGCACTGGTCGCACATGTGCGACTAAATGTAAAATTTGGTTGCACTGTCTCAAATTTTGGTCGCAAAATGCGCCGATTTGGTCGCAGTCTGGAGCCCTCGTGTGAAGGACTGTGAGGTGGATGGGCAGTGTAAGGGGGCCATTTGTCATCTGGGGAGACCGAGGATACAGTAAAGTTCGAACTTTATTTGGTGAACATTTGAATTTGATCAAATAACGACAACCCACAGTTTTTCAATAATCTGTTCTTGAGTGGTAACTTTATAATGTGAGGGGACTTGAACTGTACCCTCAATCCTATGTTAAATCCATTATCATTATCATCACAACACCTCCCATGTACAGACTAGGAAAAAGAATTTCTCAATTTATGTTGAAATTAGAGTTGTGCTCATAAATTTACATACCCTGGCAGAATTAGAATTTTTTGGGCTTTTTTCAGAGATGTATATGAATGATTGTACAAAAATGTTTCTGTCACTCGTGGTTAGTGGTTAGGTGAAGCCATTTATTATCAAACAATTGTGTTTTCTCGTTTTAAATCAGTGACAACAGAAACTACCCAAATGACTCTGATCAAAAGTTTACATACCCTAGTTCCTAATACCATGTATTGCCCCTTTAACATCATTGACAGATTGAAGTCTTTTATGATAGTTGTGGATGAGGCACTTTGTTTTCTCAGGTGGTAATGCTGGCTATTCTTCTTGGCAAGAAGCCTCCAATTCCTATAAAATGAACTGCATGTTTGAGAATTCCCCAAAGTGGCTCAATGATATCGAGGTCAGAAAACCGAGATGGCCACTCAAGAACCATCACTTTTCTTCTGCAGTAGCCAATGACAGGTCGAATTCGCCCTTTTGTTTTGGATCATTGTAATGTTGGAACATCCACGTACTTCCCATGAGCTTCCTGGCTGATGACTGCAAATTTTCCTCCAGTATTTTCTGATAACATGCTGCATTCATCTTGCCATCATTTTTGACCAAGTTCAGGGAACTACCTTTGTACTACCACATCCCCAAAACGTCTGAGATCCACCTCCGTGTTTCACAGGAGGAATGTTGACATTTCATCATAGGCCTTGTTTACTCCTCTCCAAATGTAGTGTTCATGGTTGTGGCCAAAGAGTTCAGTTTTGGTCTCATCACTCCAAATAACTTGTCCCAGATGTTTTGAGGCTTGTCTCTGTGCTGTTTTGTAGTGTATTGTAAGCGGGCTGCTTCGTGGCATTGGCATAGCAGGGGTAGACAATAAGGGAAATTTGCCACTGGCCCGCTTTTGAAGATCACTGGCCCCACCATTCTAACCACTGGCCCAGGACAATGTCATATATCGATCCCCATATAAACGAAAACGAACGTATCCCAGCCAATTCCTGTGGTCTAGCCATCAAGGCTGGAACTTTCTACGATACCAAAACTAGTACATTTCCATGATTCTCGATACTTATTCGATACCACGATTTAAGAAAAAAAAAATTATTAGGCTACTTTATTTAATAAAGGGTTAGGGTAAATAACTGTTTCACATCAAGCTTGTATTTAAGCTCCACAGTAAAAACAGAGTTAAAATGGTAAATATGCCTCAACACAAACGTAAAGTCATGTAGTCATTACTTTTATCTTCCAGTAGTTCAATGATAGAACTGTTGTTCTCATTCATTCACTTTTAGGCTGCTTCCACAGACTGATGCAAAATTAGGTCATTGTTTCATTTCTCAGCTCTATTTTGTGTTTACACACGTTTGTTTTTTCTCTGCTCCAAACCATGGATGTATTATGGTGTAAACGCGCACCACCGCTGTGGCGCACACCGAGCAGCTGGAGCGCCTCGAGGATCGGCCACGTTCACATAAATGGACCGCGAGCTCGACTGTAGCGGCACCGAGACCCAGCGCGTGCTCTGGCCCGCGTGTAAGGTCCGCATCGGTCCCAACAGGACTCTACACGACGCGCGCTGAGGGCAAAGTTTAACGGTACCGAAAAAAAAAGGTTCTTATCGGTTCTAGTGACAACCTTCAATCAGCAGCAGTGAGCGAGCGGCACGCGTCCCGCAGGAGCGAGCGAGCTGTGCACACCGCAGTTGCTTGTAGGTGGTGTGCTGTCGTCCCAGGGCACAGCGCTCGCTGCGCACAGAAAGTAGATGTCTCTGTCTTTGATCGGGTCGGGATCTCGTAACACTATTAGCGGTAATTAGCTACCGAGACGATTTCACAGAAATCATTTCAAACCACAGGGAATTATTTTTCACTGGCCCCACCGGGCCAGTGCTTGCAGCGTTCTGGTGGCCCGGACAGTTTTAAAAGTACATCCGGGCCACCGGGCCATTTATATTGTCGACCCCTGCATAGTAATGGCTTTCTTCTGGCAACTCGACCATGCAGCCCATTTTTCATCCAGTGCCTCTTTATTGTGCACCTTGAAACAGCTGGACCACTTTGTTTTTTTGATACAAAATAGTGACACAATCCTAACTTCATAAGCTTGGAGGAACAAATGGATATATATTGTGAACTCAATACCACACAGACTTATCTCTCAGTTTGGTGGGAGGCCTTTTAAAGTTTATATACGGAGACATGTTATTATATTATAAGTTTTAAAACAAATAAGTTAGGACCCCAAATGATAGAACTTGAAAAATTAATTGGACTTGAGGGAGAATTATTCTTAAATGATACACCTCAACTATAACAGAGTATCCACAAAAGAGTGTGTTACAATGAAACCTCTTCTGATAAAGCCTTGGCAAATGACTCAAACAATCATTCTATGACTACGGTAAATAAGCTGGGAGATTATTGGTATGGCTTATCAAGGCAATACAAAACAAAAGAGCAATAAGTGAATTCTAAATCGGCCAAAGACTCATGATATATCAATACATGTGATCCTATCCTGTGAGAAATATACTGCAAATCATTATGAAAATCTATATAAATTGGAACCCCCGTCTAACCCCTATTTGCTAACAAAGTTCCTAGATGGGCTCGAAATGTCCCTCCCTATCTGAAGAGGGGAGAGATGAAACTATCAACCAGTACAGCTCTCTGAGCCGTCTGAAGCTATTTGCAAAATAAAGGGTGGAAAAGCAGCGGGTCTGGATGGAATTCCCATTGACATCTATGAAATGTATAAAATCTTTAAGGAAAAACTCCAGCTCCCAATCCTAGATATGATAGTTGACATCCAGGACAGTGACAAAGTTAAGGTTTTTGCTCTAAATTATGTAATTACATAATCACCACCAGTAAATGAAGGACCCTGTCTGACTCTCACTCGTGGGGAGGGATGCTGGCTGAAAGTTCCCTGAAGTCACGGTTAGGAGGGCTGATAATCGTGGTGATTTTTATTCAAATTGCAATTGACAGTAACTACAACAAGAAAATAGTGGAAGACGACAAAGATATAGTGAGGTAAATCCTGTCACATAATCTCCGCCATTCAACTGCAGGAGCCGTCTGGCCCAGCTGCTAGGGGGAGACGCTGTTTTTTTGAGCAGCAATGTGACAACATACTTTTCCAAATATCACTGTGTATTTTTTTTCCTCAAATAAGTTGTCAAAGACACTACCAGTTATCACATTACTGTTGTTTGGTCTGTAACATTGCTTTGTGGGTTCAAGTGTGGGTAATTTCTCTTTTATTTGATGAGTGAAGGATCTGTTTAGCTGTCGGCCTGTGAACACCATCAGACCAACACACCGCTGTGATACCTCTCCTTCATACACTTGCAGTGTATCACCTGGAGATTCCACCAGATATGTGTCTGCTGCGTTACGGCTCCGATACGGTTTTGCTCCGCCATCCAGCAACCCCCATCAGTTTTGTTTTGAGTCCGCCACAGTGCAGTACGGTTGACAGCTGCCGTTGCGAGACCAATGACTTCCCGTGATAATCACATAATCACTCACGACCGCAGTTATAGGTATGTGTTATAAAAACAACAACACGAAGTGTTCCTGACCGAAGGATTAGCAGAAAAGCTTGTGTTTTTCTCTTTTTTGAGATTTGTGTGCTGGTGTTTTATTTTGAAAAGTAACTGGGTGTCATTGTTGTTTTGGTGCGTGACTTCCTGTCTGCTTGGTGCTAAATTCAGCTTGGCGCCATTGAAGTTGAGCATTTGCCCCCTCAAGTCTGACCAGTGTTGCCACAGTTACCTTGAAAAAGTAATCTGATTACTGATTACTCCTTTAAAAAGTAACTTGTTTACTTTTGAAACAAGTTATCAGTAAAGTAACCAAGTTAGATTCTAAGTTACTTTATTAGTTACATTCAGCAGCTGCCGACAACACCCCCGCCGCGTCATTAAAAAAATTACAATCATTTTTTTTGTGGGGGGGGGGGGGGGGGGGGGTTTGGAGGTCTCACGTGTATGCATCAAAGCACATACCAGAGCAGTTACATGAGGAAGTTCACAGTCATGGGCCACAGAGTAGATGTACAGTAAACTTACACAGTGTCTGGAGGTTGTAAGTCAAGGCCCTCTACATGCAGAAAGAACGGCCGCCACAGTTCATTAAATTTAGATACAGAACCTCTCTTTAAGTGTCGAATCTTTTCGAGTTTTGAAGACATTAATGGATCCCTAATCCACAATGAATGTGATTGTGGGTGTTGTGATTTCCAGTGTCTCAAAATTAGACTTCTAGTAATCAAACAGAGAAAAGCAACAAAATCAGATGGAGGTTTTGATAACTTAGTGGAATCTGATAAAACACAGAATAGGGCCATGAGTGGACATGGTTGCAGAGTTTTTTGAAATACATCAGAGTGGAGAATATAGAAACCCAGTATGTATACAAGGATGGACATGTCCAAAACATATGAATAAGAGTACCATGATGTTGTCGACATTTATCACACAGTGGGTTGATGTTGCAATAAATACGGGAGAGCCTGGACTTGGTCCAATACACACAATGTAGAAGCTTACATTGATTAACCCCATGCCTGGCACATACAGAAGATGAATGGACACACAAGAGGGTAGATTCCCATAAGTCTGACAGATCTACATTCAGATCCTGGGACCAAATAGTGACAAGTGTTTGGTCAGATGGAGAGCAAAGAGAGAGAATTGCATCATAGAGAGTAAATATTAACCCCTTCATTGCTGTGGGAGCATTAAGGATTGCATCAATCGGTGTATCTGCTGGAGTGTGAGGAAAATCTTGATACCTCTTTCTGTAAAAGTCTCTTACTTGAAGGTATCTAAACAGATGAGAATTTGGGAGATGAAATCTCTCAGTTAGTTGCTGAAATGAAGCAAAAACACCTTCAACAAACAAATTCCTCACTGTACATATGCCATTCTGAAACCACAACTCAAAGGCTTTGTCTTAAATATATAGGGTTGTTACAAATTAGCAGCACAGCGGTGGCATCTGAGCTCCAATATTTTAAAAGATAAAAAGCCCTGGCCAAATTTGAATTTAGAGAGGATGGTTAAAAGGTATTCCCATTCGACCCTGTCGAAAGCTTTCTCGGTGTCCAGGGAGACCACTACCTGTGAACACCCGACAAACCATATTATCATAGATTATATTGAAAAGACGCCTGACATTGAAAAAAGAATGCCGGTTTATAATGAACCCAGTTTGGTCAGAATGTATGATTGATGGAAGGACATATTCAAATCTAAGTGCAAGAACTTTGGCAAGCACCTTAACGTCAGCATTTAACAGTGAAATAGGGCGGTAGGATGAGCATTGGAGTGGGTCCTTATTTTTTTTCAATATTAAAGAGATAACAGATACCAAATATTAGAGACTCGTTAAGCACATTTAGCAACAGAGGCGCAATTTTTGTAGAGAATTTCTTAAAAAACTCTATGGGAAGGCCATCTGGACCTGGGCTTTTCCCAGATTGCATAGAACTGATTTGCCTTAATAAGCTCATCTGCTTTGAGCGCTTTATCCAGGCATATTTATTTGATAAAAAAAAAGAGTAAAAAGTTTGTGGGTCATTGTTCTGTTCAGATTTATATAATAAACTATAGAAGTCTCTAAAGTGGCTATTAATTTCCTGGGGGTCTGTAGTCACACCAGATGGTGTCGCTAATTTAGAGATGAGGTTGTTTGAGATTGCTTGTCTTAGCTGGTAAGCCAATAGTTTAGAGGGTCTTTCCCCATTTCATACTGTGTGTCTTGGCTGTAATAGCTTAGATTCTGCTTGCGCTGTGGCGCAAAGTGTCAAATTCATATTTGAGAATAAGTAGCTTTTTGTATAAATGTAGAGAGGGGGAAGAACCATATTCATCCTCTAACTCTGTCCCTACGCTGCCCCCCCTGAGATCCAGAAAAGGCTATAATTTGGCCCCTAATGTAAGCTTTGAAGGTCTCCCAGATCAGCGAAGGAGATACCTCTGGGGTGACATTGGTCTCTCAGGCCGACCATTCTCACATTATTCCGTCTGGGCCTGCTTTCCAGATCTTCACACTTAGGTTTCAGAGAAGACATCTCCTGGCCCAGGTCGATAACAGTCGTCTGCAAATCTCTGAGAGAATCCCCGCAGAAAGTGGCAGTGTTTTTGAGGTCAGCTAGCCGAGTCGCGTGGGAGTACTACTCTGACACCATTTATGTGGTGTTCGTTGTAAAATATTAATCTATGTCTCACATGTCCGCAGAGCTATCTTCACTCACGTCTGGACAGCTCCATGACCGGAACCGGAACCCTGGAAATACATTTTTAACAGTAACACCAAGTAAACAATGCATTAGAGCTGCAACGATTACTCGAGTAACTTGAGTAATTCGATTACAAAAAAGGTTGAAGCAAAATCTCTGCCTCGAATCTTCGTTTAGTTCCTATCACCTGCGTTACGTTTGTGCACGGGTGCACGCATAAACAAACACACACCTTTACTCCCGCTGTTACGAATAGTTAGAATAAATACCTGTATGTTTTTGTTTCGGGAATGAAAGCCAATAGCTTGGTCTATTTAACAGGCCTGTCATTTTCGTTATGCATTAATTGGTACTGTTGTTTAATAATGCAAAATTATATATTATATATAAAGCAAAACAGTCTTTCTTGACTTCACCTGACATAAATACTTTTTTTATACAAAATAAAATAAAGCCAGTCTTTCTTGACTTCACTTAACATAAATACTTCTTTTTACAGAAATAGAATAAAGCCAGTCTTTACTGACCTGACATATTTAACTGTTGACACTAGGGCTGCACGATTCTGGAAAAAATGTGAATCACGATTTTTTTGCTTAGAATTGAGATCACGATTCTCTGGCACGATTTTTTTCACAAAATGTTTATTGCACTGATAGACTTGAACAAAACAATACAAAAAACATCGTTGAATGGCAGAGGCATACTACTATGCCTCTGCCAAAGCAATGTTTTTTTTTTGTTTTGTTCAAGTTCTATCATTGGATGAGAAATGATTTTTACAAAAGTAAAAAAAGAAAATTAGTCTCCAAGATGAGAGGGCATCCTGTAATACCTCGTGTTGTACAGTGTTTATTGGGGCCGTATCTTTGGCTAGGTGATATGTGATAGCTGCTGTGATGGCTTTCTAAAACCGAGGCGTAATATTCCTCCTTTTCCAAAAGCTGCCTCTGAGGTAGGCGTAAACATGTGACGTGACGTGAAGCTCGAAGTTGGGCTGTGAACAGTTAACAATGAATTTGTCTTCAAAATAAGAGCTTTACATTGCACCCCATTGGAGTTTAGAACTGCGTTCTTAGCGGGGGGCTTTTAGTTTGAAAGTAGCGATCGTTCCTAGCTTGTGGCTACAACAACATGCTAACACAACCATACAGCTAGAGATCCAGGAGACGCTAGTATCTCCCGGGCTCAGCGGCTGTCCAGTTGCACATCTAGCAGGCAAGGTGGAAATAAGTGTACCCTCCGATGCGGCAAATCGGCGGACCAAAACAGACCCCCTGCCGCCCTCTGTCTAAAACCGCGGACCGAGCCGCCAAAAGGACGGGCAAATTGGCGGCTTCCTGCCCCGTCTAACAACGGCTTCTCACTCACTCCTTCCAAACACTCAACTGCAGGTGGGCTTCCTCCACTGAATCTCATGTTGTAAGGACGCTTTACCACAGGTTGAGGGAGGCGGCAGCGGCAGTGCTGCGTTTGGGGGCTTTTTCATCAAAAAATCCGGGAGGAAAATAGGAAGATTCGTTTGTGATTCAGCTCGAGATATAAAATGCTTCAGAATCGCTGTGTGTAGAAATGAGATCACGTGTATGTGCGAATCGAGGTCGCGATTTTTTAACGATTTTTTGTGCAGCCCTAGTTGACACTGTAACGGTACAACTTACATTTATAAACAATGTAGATTAAATAGTCACTATTACATTCTTTAACATGTTTAATGAATGTTGAACCTGATGTTCACAACATTAAAGCAGCACGTGAGTGGTTTTACAAAACAAAACATTGTATAACACCACATAGGCTGGTGTCATGTCTACTTTAGTTACTTTGGCTTAAGTAACAACATGTTGTAATCGTATGTTATGAGTGAAACAGTGCAGTGGGGCGAGTAAACCAGTGGTTGTACCTCATTAACAGAAGCTTCTCAAACCTCTTGTCAGAAAGTCTATTTCTTCTAGGCGTGAGCACCAAACCTCCCAGACTGAAAAGCCGCTCCACAGGAGCACTTTATGGGGTTGGAGTGTTATACTTCAAGAAAATGTTCTTCATGTTGAAAACTGGTGCAGAATCTGAAGGTCATAGGCTGACCTCAGGTAGTCCATGGCTTCGATTTCTGCCGAGAAGGTCTCCTCTGGCTCTGGCTCTGCCTCAAAAGTAAAAAAGTCCATCTCATCTTGGCTGGCAAACGTGGTGGGCACACTGGCAGGGCTCTGTGCTGCAGGAGCAGTTGTGCGGCACTCTGCTGTCAGAAGCTCCTTTACTTGCTCCCTGACAGCTGCGAGAAGGGCATCTTTGTTGTCCAGCACACCAGCAAAACGAGTCTGGGTAGCCTGAAAAATATAATTGATATGTTTATGCCTATAAGGCCTACTATTTACTGTGTCATTGAAATACTTGCAAACCATGCTTAATGTGGGATAAATATTATGGATTTAATTTTGTTTTAGGTTACTTACTGATATTTGTATTTGTTTTAATCTTAATTTGCAATGATAATGAATATTCTCTTCCATGTTCATGAATGATGTGATGTAAGAAATTTTAACTAGCTTAAAGATGGAACATACCTGCACTATGGCATCTGGAAGGCCCACAGTCATGCTGGAGAAGGCATCTTTCACAGCCAGGGTCTTTTGCATCAGAACTTCAAGTGTGGGTAGTAAAGTTCCATAAGGACAGTCACCTTGTGAAATGTCCAGTGCTGCAGTCAGAGGCTTCATGGCGGTGCATGGCGGAACTGGTACTCTTTATCTTTGAAACACTTAGCTCTCAGCTTGGTGCATAGAGTATTGAGCTCACTCATGGGGATTTCTGCAATTCTCTTTACAGCATCAAAAAAGGAATTCCACTAGGGATGCACATGGTTAACCGTTAACCGATAACCGATTTGCCCTCCATGATGGCAGGGAGAAGATGCGACGCGCGGCAGTCTGAGGAGATCACACACGGTACTTTTAAATGTGGGTCACAGACACTCAATAGAGCATTTAAATCTTATCGGTTAAGTAAGGGATGATGTATAGAACGGCGGTCATGATCCGTCCGGTTCGTCCTGTTGGGACTTATTTTCCCCATAATGACCGCCGTTCTATATATTATCCTGCTTATTACACGGCTACTTGCCAACACGAAAAAAAAAAACGTCACACAGTATGTCTTTTTACAATTTATTTGTTACCGTACAGGCGTTCACCGTGTTTTTCAGCAGAGATATAAGCCCTTTTTAGATAGAAAAGGCGGCACATTTGCTCCAAGGTAAGTGCGGCAATGTGCCGGCATGTCTTTCTGAAACCGAGGCGTAATATTCCTCCTTTTCCAAAAGCCGCCTCTGAGGTAGGCGTAAACATGTGACGTGAAGTGAAGCTCGAAGTTGGGCTTCGAACAGTGACCGAGCTGCCAAAAGGACGGGCAAATTGGCGGCTTGGTGCTCTGTCTAAAAACGGCTATAGTTGTCCAAACCGACGCCGTTTCGCTTCTCCCTCTTCGCTGCTTTCCTCTTCTTCTTTTCTTGACCTTTGATGACAACTCAGCCTTTTACCAAGACTCGAAATCACCATATTTACCAAAAATATTAAAGTTAATGTGAAACTCATTCATACTAGTGGCATAGGAGTAGTTTTTTCCCATATGAAGTAGACTACAGATCAGCTGACGTCGCTTAGCAACCGAAGACGCTGCGGTGATAAGTGACCGGGACTACTTGCGGAGCAAAGATTTTAGAGCGCGGAGTGATACGAAATACGCGAATCAGAGGCAAAAAGGCCACTCCATTCAAGTGAATAGAGCTTTCTGCAGCATTAAGAAGAGCCGTGTAATAACGGTTATTAATCTGTACTGTAGACTGTACACATGTACGATGAGATTAAAAAAAACCTACTCCAGTGGCAGTGCAAAAAAACAGTGTAGAAAACAATATACAATATAAACATAGAACATAAAGTAATAGTACAAAAAGGGAGGTAAGGTGCACATTCGTGAGGAGTATATACATCGCAAAATAAATACAGTGCTATATACAGGAATATTGCACATTGTGTGGTATTTCACATTGTGTGGTATTGCACAGTAGGTAATGTTTTTAACAGTATTTGATAATGCTAAAGAGAGTCTGGGGGTTGGGGTGGTTGGACTATGAAATCAGTGCATGTGAGAGTTCAGAGTGGTTATTGCTTTTGGGAAGAAGCTGTTTTTGAGTCTATTTGTTTTAGCCTCACCTGTAGCGCCTCCCTGAGGGCAACAGGTCAAACAGCTCAAAGCCAGGGTGGGAGCTGTCTTTGGTGATGCTTTTAGCTCTGTTGAGGCAGTGGGAGGTGTAAATGTCCATCAGGCAGGGGATAGGGCAGCCAATGATCTTCTGTGCTGCCTTTACAACTCTCTGGAGCCTCTCCCTGTCTGCAACAGTGCAGCTGCCGTACCATACTGTGATACAGTATGTCAGCAGGCTCTCGATGGCTGAGCGGTAGAAGGTCAGCACTCTCAGGAAGTGTAGCTGCTGCTGAGCCTACTTGCTGCCAAAGTTTCAGTAATGACATTGGAGATGACTGATGTTAGAGAAATTAACATTGAATTCACAGGCAGCAGATCTGGTAGACATTCCTGCTGTCAGCATGTTAACTGCACACTCCCTCAAAACCTGCAACATCTGTGGCATTGTGTTGTGTGATAAAACTGCATATTTTAGAGTGGCTTTATACTGTGACAATATCAAGGCACACCTGTGCACTAATCATGATGTTTAATCAGCATCTTTAATTATCTTGGCAATAGTGAAGTGCTCCCTAAGATGGAGCTGTTTGTAAACACAGAGTAGTAATTTGCTTCATATCATGAATAATTGGAGTGAAACCAAAAGTGTTGCATTTATGTTATTGTTGAATTTCTATCCATTGTGTTTATTTTGTTTTTCTGTAGTGTTTGATCTAGTGTTGTTGGATTTTGGAAATCTGTGAAGCGAGGACTGTCGGGAAATATCATGGTACAAAGGTTAAAGGCCCCTTTACGCTGTGCAAGTGACCCCCCTTCATGTTATCTTGCCTGTGTTACATTACCATTTGAAACATTAGTATTAAAATAATAAAAATGATGTTTTTCCCCCTAAATGCATGTTCTTTCTTCCCTTGAATACCAAAGCTGTGATTGTAGATAATAATCACACACTGATAAGAAGCCTTGATACTACAAAGCCCATGAAAATGTGATTGTGGCTGTGGCACATTAGTTTATAATGGGTTTAACATAGAGCCTGACCATTTACCCTTAAAGTGAAACTCGCGCTAAAAAGCAACCGAGGCTTTATTTGTGATTGTATATGAGTCAAACGTTCGTGTAAATGCATAATTACGATGAAAGAGGCACTTTTAAGATTTGCCGTAGTTAACCGTAGCTAATTTTCAATGGAGCACAGGGGCACTCTTATGCTAGCATCAAAATCGCTATTTTTAAAACACTAAGAAGGCTCGACACAACATGAACACGAGCATTGAACATCGTTTGTGTACGCAGAGTTTACTAAAAAGATTTTTGAACTACTCACCGTAGCAGCTGGATCTCCGGCGCGCCGGCGTCATGGCAGACAAAAAGTGTCGACCTAACAGGTAGGCTTGAGGAGCGGTCCACCATTAATCTCCTGACTGTTAGGTCTGTTACAGACATATCAGCGTACTTGATTTCCAGTATCTGGCAACATGAAAAATGTATTTTACACACTGTATAATGAAGATGATTATCACGAAATAACTTTTCCTTGATGGAAATACGAGACATAGTCGTTCACATCTATAGAACTCATCCCATACATGTTTTGACGGATAACATGAGCCACTGATAATGAGAAAAGAACTGTGCCGAAACAGTCATGTGGCTGGAATAGAGTAATATCCATGTCAGGTTAGATTGACCCACAGAGCATAGGAGAAGCAGCCGGCTGCACCACAAGTGCTAATGTTTGGGCTGCTGCTGTCATGCACATTAGTACTTCAGGAGTGGGAGTCAGATGATAGGGTAAATGATGACAGAAAATGTTAACTTGAGCAACAGCGTAATCGAAGAAGATGACCCAGCGGATATCAGCCCAATACTCAAGACAAGGGCACTGTTGAAAAGATGGTCAGTGGAATTTGGTAGTGTGGTGTTATCTACCTATTTAAATGCCGACGAGGAGCACGCACTGCAAACTGTGTCGAAAACATGCTCCCACAAAATCAGGTGATGCCACTAATCTTTTCTGAACCAGTGCCATCCTCTAGAGCAGTGGTTCTCAACTGGTCTAGCTTTATGACCCACCATCACCCCTTAATGATAAGCTGCAACATTTTCAACATCTCAAGTTTATTTAACATAACACTTAAGTAACTGTACCATTAAAACTATTCAGTTACTTATTGAAGTGATAGAACAGAAAAAAAAAAATAAAGTGTAACTATGATAACCAACACTGCACTATGGAAATAATTCTGTGTCTTCTGCAGCAGCACAAACGCAAAATAAATGAAACAAAAAGTACATTTTCAACTTCCTGCTTCAACTTTACAGTAGGTGTAACACTGACATCACTCACTTTAACCTTACAGTAGGTGTAACACTGACATCACTCACTTCAACCTGACCGCAGGTGTCACATCAGCTCTCCTGGTTGTTATTGGTAGAGCATTTTCCTAATCTGGCAGTGTATTTTAACTGGAATGGACCTACACACTAACTGTTTCTATGAATCGATGGGAACACAAAAGTAGTTAGTACTTTTCTAGCACTCCACGCGTATGTTATCCACAATGGTCTGCCTGGCTATCATAGCGATCGTATGTGACTTTTAGGACATAGAGCGTTTGGGCTGTATGATATATTATTTTAGTACTGGTATCATGATGTGTGTGAGCGCAGTAGTCACAACATTGTTTGACTTTGCACACTGTGATGTCAAATAAGGCAAATTAACCCATCCATGTTCACTGGCATTCATTTTTCACGAATTATTAGAATATACTTTGTCTGATATCGTATATTTGACTCCTTTTTAAAGGTTTGTTGAAACAGTCTGTTGCTATTGAGTGGCATGCACAGTGAGTGTGTGTCAGAGCCCCGAGTGTAGTTGGAGTGGTGGAGGAGAGAGATGCCAGTTTATTCCAGCTCTTCCAGGGAGAGGCATAATCTGGTGGATGTGTGTTTTTGGGAGTTTCTCAGGAGTTGTCTAGTTTAGCGGCACTGTTTTTGTTGGATTTCTGTGTGTTGTTGTTGTTGGGACTTTGACCTGGATTGGAACTGGATTCAACACATGTTTCAGTCTACCACACACTGAAACCCACACCAACTTTGCTTTGCTCGCTTGATTTAATACACCTATTGAAAGCTGTCGATTGTGTTGTCTGGTTTTGCAGAGCTGTTTTTTTTTATAAAATTATGTCTATAACTATGTGTCAGACAAGACTATGGCACTCCTCTGCATCTAAATGTGTAAACGAGAGAGAGAGCTATATTGCAGAAAAGAAAAATATTGCATCATCATTTCTTTTCCAGTATTGTGCATATAACGTTGTCTTAGCAATATATGCAGAGATATTTGCCTCAGTTTACATTGCCTACAGTTCCTGCTCATAGCCTGGACCTTTCTTGTCCAATCAGCTGTGATATGATCGCATCCAGCCTGTACTCTCCTTGCTCTCTGTGTGGATGAATAGTCCCATTTTGTTTGATGTTTCACTGTTTGGAGTGCCCATTAAACAGAGGTGCTGAGAGTTCGATTGTGATCAGACCTGACAGCTCTGGGGCTCCTCGGGATTACAGATCTCCACGGTGAAGTGAGAGCGTGAGGATCCACCCTCTGTTAGATAATGGTGCAGGGCAAACTTTTCTTTGTAGCAGTAATGATGTGAATAGCTGAGTTTTGAGGCCAGAAGCAGGGCTTTATTGGCCATAGTGTGCTTGATCAAATAGATTTGTCTGCATAAAAGTATTGGTGATGGAAATGCATTGATTTATACTCAGTCAGTCTGTGTGACTGATACTTCTACAAGGTAAAATGTGTTGTCTTTTACCTGATTTTATTTCATTATTTGTCTTTTTTTTAGTTTAAAAAAAAAAAAAACAAGGCTTGCAACATTTGTGCCATCTATTTTATAAAATTGAGTGTTAATGATGAATTGAGGAGTCTCACAGCCTGAGGAATGAAGCTGCTCTGTAGTCTGATTATATGGCACCAGACTACGTTTTTTATCTTTTGCCATATGGTGGCAGGGGTGGGTTTTTGTCTTTTAGTATCCACTGGGCTCTTTACCGACATCTTACTTCACTGATGTCACTGATACTCTGTGGATGGGTAGTTGTGATGTTTTTGGCAGTTTCAATCACCTGCTGTTGAACCTTCCTGTCCAGGGCCATGCACAAACTATGAATGTTGTTGCAGTCTTGTAAGTCTACTCTCTCTGATCCTCATACAGTGTTTTTTGGCATGAATGTGGTTTCATGCTTGAATGAAAAAAATGGATGTAGAAAGTTGGAAAAAAGAAAATTAGTTTGAACTGCCTTTCTATACACGCTATAGTGTGTGACATTATGTTGCATCCTACATGTTGATCTACAACAGGACATAATGTAATTCTTCTTCATACCCATTGATTGGCTTCAACTGTCTTTTTTGTTGTGCTGGAAGAACGTCAGTGCTGCTGGTTTTAAGAATTTTCCAACACTTTTTTTTTTCTTTCTTTTTTTTTCAGAATGCTGCCTTTTTATATGGCCTTGGCATGGTTTACTTCCATTACAACACATTTCAGTGGTAAGTACTTTATTAATAAATCTTCCATTGCATGCATGGTATGACCCTTTTTGTTAATATGTTTTGTGTATATTTAAAAACATGGTGTCTGAACAAAGCTTCATACTTTCTTCAAGAAATACTGACATTTTGGAATATAAATTTGTTCCTTTCCTTGAGTAGGATGATAACATTGATATCATCAGTGCATCTCTATGTTCATTACGGTTCAGAATGAGTTTAGTCTTTCTTAGCTGTTTCTAACCATTGACATTGTTTTTTATAACAGCCTTCTCCTAGTTACTCTACATCTGCCATAGTTGCCTGCATCTTCTTCCCTTGCTTGATCACTCAAACATGGCACTTTTTCTTTTTAAAAAAAAAAACATTTTATTTGTAATTTTCCAATTATCATATGAAGCAATCATATTCTCTGTTTTACAAATAACCATAGAAAAACGATCCCAACAGAAAAAAGACAAACACAGACCAAACCTAAAATCAACCTGACAAACTTATCACAGACAACGGACAGACCCCAAAAAAAACAAACAACTGAGACCTGCAACTTTTTCCGATTGACATTTCGCACGGGACTAGTATAACCTGGGGACCTCCAGTAATTTGTAATAATTGCGGAGGTCGTCTGTGATCTTAATCCTGTGCGAATCTGCCACGTCTGTAGTTTGTAACGTAAAAATTCCACCACAAATTACCTTCCCTATTTCGCCAAACACAGAGGTCATTTGATAATATTAGTCCCGTGCAAATCTGCATCTCTGTGATTTGGGGTCGTTTTTTGTTTTTCCTAAGGTTTTTTGTGTTTTCCCTGCCCTTTTCTGCCTTTTTCCCGGTCGAGAATTATGGAGGCTGCGTTGGGAATTATAAATGAAAGTTTTGACAGCATTTTGGGTGCAAATTCAGGAGGCTCATCAGAAGAGCGAAATCTCGAAAGATTATTCGATGGATTACATGCATGGCAGCATGCGGTAAGGAACACTTTTCCATCTTTCAACAGGCTCACCAGTTATTATATTAAAAATATCCATATCTAACCGTTGTGCTGCTTCAGTAAGGGCTCTGGTGCGATTGACCCGGGGGATAATGTCAGTACATTAAAGTCAAAACACAGATTTCGCTTATCCTGTGCGAATGCGCTGCACGAAACACCGACGTGGTGGGATGATTTCTAAATCACTTGAGGTCCCCAGGTAATACTAGTCCTGTGCAAAGAGCTGCATTTCCCCCGTAGCCAAATACCGGAGTGTTGCCAAACATTTTAACTCCGGCGTTATTGGATTGTTTCAGTTAATTGGGAACGTTAAGCGTCCCTCACCAACTCAACCACAACTTCAGTCCCTTCGCAAGCATTGAGAACATTGTTTGTGTACAGAGTTTACTAAAAAGAAGGTTTTTGAACAACTCACGTTAGCAGCTGTATCTTCGGTGCGTCGCCGTCATGGCAGACAAAAAGTGTCGATCCCCGAGTGCGACTTAACAGGAAGGCTTGAGGAGCGATCCACCATTAATCTCCTTCCTATTAGGTCGCACTCGGGGATCGACAATTTTTGTCTGCCATGATGGCAGCACGCCAAAGATACAGCTGCGAACGTGAGTTGTGTTTCCCAGAGAGTTGAGGCTGAGATGCCCATAGTCCTGTTTACCTCCGGGAAGAAATCTATTTGTTTTGTAATGAACTTCACAAAGTCTGAATCAGCCAGCAGGAGAGTGTCAAGCTGCCATGTCCGTTTTGTCCTCTGAGTCGGAAGACTTACCTTAATACTCAACGGGGCATGATCAGAAATAATGATTGAGACATATTTACAATCTGTAATAACACTAAGCAAATAGTGGTCAACCAAAGACAAAAATCTATCCATGAAAATGACTTGTGTACATTAGAATAATATGAATACTCCCTTTTGGTGTGATGTTTAAATCTCCATTGGTCCATAAGTTTATGTATATCTATTAGAGCTGTCCCAAACGATTATTTTTCTAGCGATTAATCTAGCGATTATTTTCTCGATTAGTCGACTAATCTAATGATTCATTTAACGTTACATGACCAAACAAAAGTAATGTAGTTACTGTCGTTGGTAACTTACATGAGGAAAAAACTACCGCAGTTGTAGGCGGAGCAGCGTCTGTCCTCCCGCCTGTCCTACCGCCTGTCCTACCGCCTGTCCTACCGCCTGTCCTACTGACTCTTCGTCACATTTCTGCCCGAAAATCAGCGTCTGTCACCGGCAAAAAACCTTAACTCACTCAAGTGGTTGTGTTGATATAAATCACCATGACGGTCAGCCCTCCCGACCGAGACTTCAGTGAACTTTACCCCAGAAAACGGCCTCCGTCCCCGCGAGTGACAGAGTCACGCAGCGACCAGTTTACTGATGGCGATTATGTAATTTAGCGCGAAAAATGTAACTCTTTCACTTTCCAGGATGTTTGGTGGGTCAGGATCTCAATCACTACACATGATAAACGGTACGCGGGTTTACACTGACAGGACACCTGGGAAATGCCTTGAAAACACACCGACGTCATCATCATGACTTGTACCATCACGTCTCTTCTGGAGCTTCAGCACCAGCTTTCTGTGTGAATTACACAGCGGTTCGTCTTTACTCCAGCGGTGCTTCGCTCTGTGTGAATGACCAATGGCAGAGAATTGACGAACCACCGCTGCGGCGTTCATGTAGCGTCTCTGTGTGAGAGAGGCTATTCTCAGGCTCCGCGGGTCCTACCACTCCCTGTTTGGGACGACGTGTCGACGCAAATTGTTCATGTCGACGAATTTATGTCGTTGACTATGTCGGCGCGTTGTCCCAGCCCTAATATCTATGAATGAGTGGGTTGTTTGCACAGATTTAGTAGGGATGCACCGAGCAGACCTTTCAGTCCCGATACCGATACCTGGACTTTGTGTATCTGTCGATACAGATACCGATCCGATACCGTTGTTGAATTAATAATAAACTCTATACCGTCCACCTTATACCATATAGAAGAGACTAAAGGCACCAGACTTTCCTAACCATTACTTTCCTAACAAAGACAAAATAATCAAACATATACCAAACATTGTAAACATGTGTAATAAGAATAAGAATAAGAAGAATAAGAATAAGAATGATGATGATGATGATAATAATAGTAATAATAATAATAGTGATAATAATAATAGTGATGTGATGATGATAATAATAATAATAATAATACATTTAATTTATATAGCGCCTGTCAGGTTACCCAAGGATACTTAACAAAGTGGAACAAACAAAACAAAGAATAAATGGAGCGCCTATCAGTCAGCACGGAGGGAACACTAGCACCGAAGTCAGTGGCACTGTCCGTGTACAAACTAGCATCTGGAGGCTCCGTGCACACAGCGGGGGCGGGGCAGGAGACCAAGAGATCCAATCCAAGTGATGAAGCCTGGGGTGAAGTGACAGCAGAGGTCCAGGTGCTCCTGTGCTGAACACCTGAAGACCCCGCCAGCAATGGTGGAGTAGCGACCATCCAGCATCGCTGCGAGCCGGGGGAGACCACAGCAGCAGAGGAGAGCGACAAAGCAGCCCGGCGGTGAATAACCCTGAGGAGGATGTGATGGAGGGACGACGAACGGAGCAACGATGGACAGCCCACATAGTATTGAGTACGTCGGTTTGAAAGTTAGCGTTGCTAGGCTAACAGCTAATCAGCGGGGAAATGTGACGTGAGTAAGTGCAACGTCCTGCAAACAGGAATCCAAAATAAAACATAGCAGCTGAACCTGAGAATAAACTAATAAAAAGTTGGTCAAACAACAACTAGTGCTCTTCCAGCATTCGACACACTGCCGCTGACAAATGACGTAGGATATGCTGCGACGGATAAAAAAAAAAAAAACTGGATCGGCCCGTGGATCTGTTCATTTTTCCGATCCCCGATCCAGCTGTTTTGTCAATATCGGGGCCGATATCCGATCTTAATATCGGATCGGTGCACCCCTAAGATTTAGACGGTCTTGGTATAGACTGAGAAGAGCGATCCCAGACAGAATCCATCACCAGGTTGTAATCCCCAGGCATAATCAAGTGATGACTATCCAGATTAGGGATGGAGTTTAGCATCTTTTTTAAGAATTGCCCTTTTTCTTAATGGAGCCATGCTTCTCTAAATCAGCCAAGCTTGGGGGACGATGTGCGAAGAGATTCTACTGTAGTTATACGTCATTATTCCACTTTAGAACCAGCTTAGAATGTATCATTTTATTTGAACTTTGAGCACAAATTACGTTATTTGTCATAATAATGACAGTGTGGCTCACTGACATTGTCAAGAAAGGAATACACTGGAGGGGGGCTTTAAATCATGGATCATGATGAATAAAATGTTGGTGTATTTAGATGGCTGCTATCATGACAAAAATTTGATGCAGATCCTCATGAAAATCTGGATCTGGTGGTTTTATGTTTTCATTAAGGGTGTAGCGGTTCACGTGTTCGTCTGGAACTGAGTTGGTAGAGGCATAATTCGGCAAAAATACGTCTAACTCTCTTATGGAGAGAGCATATGACGATGGGTGAAATTGTAACTGTTCTGATCCACACTAAAACCCAGCAAGTGGCGCCAGTGCACCTCAAAGCTGTTTTCCAACCACCATTAAACAACAAAAGAAGAAGACACGATAAATGTAACCGAAGAAAAAGACACTGTGATGCAGTATGACTTATTCACAAGAGACAGCAGAGCTCGAGGACCCACTTGCTACTTTCAAATCAGCTGTGCGGATAGGACGGGGACGGTGTGTCGTGTTTGTTCTACAGTTGTATGCAAGTGTAAACACCTCAAGCTGGCAAACGCATATTAGAAGGCATCACCCAGATGTGTCGTGACATGATGTTTTTAGGCCCTATCACATTACACAATCTATACCATGATATTTTGAAATCTCCTCAAAAGCCCTTCATGCTAGGATGGGGCAACAAAATCAAACATAAAAATATTTTTGATCAAGTAGTTGGCCCCACTTTGATATTGATGTTGCCACGATATTGTAGGGGGGAGACTATTGGTAAATTCACAACAAACAACACCATGGGATTGGATAGATACTTATTAATAAAGTGAATATAGTGGTTAATTGGTTTAAGAGAAGTATTAGAACAAGTACACCAGTCTGAGTTTCAGAAAATGAAATCACTTTACTTCGATGCAGCCCTTAAAACCAAGAAAAGACAACTCTTCTGTAACATCTTGATGTAATGATACCCAAAATCTAAGACTATGCTATATAGTCTCATATTGCGATAACAATATGTATTGTAAATATATTGCCCAGCCCTGGTTACAATTATTGGCTATAGATCACCTTGATCACTAATGAGTATCCATCAACCTCTACTCCTGAATCATGATGATGTATGGTACTTGATGCTGACTGCCAGAATAGAGTATGAAATAAAAAGGTCAGGGGTCAGAAGTTGAACCGCTACTGTGAAGGGTTGGATACTAAACTCTGAACTACCAGCCGAATTAAGTCTTTACTACAGAGGGCCAAATTGCCATACCGGACAGCGTAGATGGAGAGTGAGATGTCTCCCAAACGCAGAGGCTGGTTGCGCCCAAAACCAACATACTGTTCAGTATACTAAAACATTAAGCTCTTTGGTATTGTCTGAAACCTAGTTATGAAACGAATAGGTTATGAATTGCATACTTTCTACAAGGGGGATATTACAATATGCATTCTTTGATTCCTGAATCGATTTTGTCTAAGAGAAAAAAAAAAAAGAAGCTTTACCATTAGCTTTATGCTAACACATAGTGGGGATTTGCATTTATACGCCAACGGAGGTTAGCCTTGAAACTGCAGTAGAAGTTTATTTACAAACGATCCTCATTGTTAACATAAAACAGAGTGTACTCATCTTTGCAGGCATATACAGTGTCTAATATACTCTGGAGACAAACTTATAACTACTGACTTCACATTATTAACTCAATATGCTAATGGGTAGCATACAGCCACCACTAGTGGAGACATTGAGTGCCAGGAGAGTGCAGCTGCAGCATACAGTATACAGTAGCCTATATGTATATCTGTTTATTATGTTTATTGTCAGGGAAGCCTAATATAGCAGTGAACATCATAAAGTATATATTTATTCATTGTACATTTTATTTTCCACTTTTTGTGAGGTCTAGGTTTTGATTTTATTTGTGAAAGATGTTAATTTAAAGGCTCACAGGTAATGCTGTGTGCAGTTTTGAAATTTCATCTTATTTATTATTTTCTTTAGGCTGCAGTAACAGCTAAATGAAGAATGAAAATATTTTATTTACCAGTTTTATATGCAGTATAGCAACAATGATGCAGAAAGGAGACTTAATCATACTCAGGAAATATTGTCTCTAGAAGTGTATATTTTCCCCGGTTAAATGTGAAATTAAATTGTTATCACATAGTGTGATGTACCAGGAAGAAGGTCCTGTTGGGTGCTTATATCAAATGGTAAATGTATATGGTACCCAACCCTAGTCCACACTGATAATCCTTCACATCTGCTTGTATGCTCTTTCTCCTCTGCTACCAACTGCTGCCACTCCATCTCATCAATGACCTTCAAGGTCTTGAAGGTTATTGCCCTAACAATTTGAATGCCCCCATCTCTGAGGCCTGTGGAATGTGTTAGTGGGGTAAGGGAGGGTGCCATGTTGGGCTCTCGAGGATGGATTACGTCACCCTGAGCCCATGGCCCAAAGGAATGCTGAGCTGTCAAATGGTGAATGTTACTTCACAGGTCTGAAGTGGTATATATTTGATTACAATGAATATGTTCCATGATCATTGCAAAATCCAATGAAAACTAATTTCAGACGAAGAAAATAAATCTAGATAAATAAATATAAAAGAATGGCCTCCATATAATGGAGTGAATTGTATTATTTGCCTTACCTATTAGGAAAATCTTTAAAGCAAATAGTAGTTCTTCGCCAGAGATCACAGGGGGTGCGCACGCCTTTGTCTGCTCTGAGGTTGTGAAGTTGAAGTTATATTTGTGCAACCCTCTGAGGTCGATTGACGCGCGGCACGTCAAAATCACGTGACCTATTTAAGATGGCGTAGCAGCGAGATGGGCCCTCAGTGAGTCCCGGTCCGACTTATGTGTTGGAGCAGCCTTCAAGATGTGTACCAGTTTTTAAATTGTGTTGATAGGCCAAGTAAAACCGGACTTGTGATAATTAATGTACAGCACGCTTTTTCGCTAACATTACCGTCACATTTGGTGCAGGAAGAGACGGTCAAAACGAACCTCTCTCACAAAAGTGTCCACAAGCAGGAAAAATTTGCAAGCGAAAAAACACATTCCGATTGGTGGAAAAAGGCACCACACCAGCCAATCACAAAATTACATGGCAAGACACGTGATGTGGTTGCTGGGGGAAAGGGAGAAGTTGTGGAGGGACCGACAGTGACGGTGAGAGAGTCGAGAGATGTATGTCAATATGAAAAAATAACTGTACAGTCACACATGTGAGTTTGTGCTGAAAATAATGACACCAAACAAGGCAAGATAAATAGTTTTTAAGGTTAAATATAAAGGTAAAATCAAAAATAGTCAAAATGGCCAATTATACCCTGGACTGCATAAAATCCCAGTAACACACCCAATCAAAACTCTCTATAATCCAAATTGAAGCATATTTCTTGGTCCACATTTAAATTCATTAAGCTATTTATTACCAACACCCCTATGAGGTAGGCCTATTCTATATTGTAAAACTAGGAGAATATAACTGTTGTTTATTTTTGCAAATAAAAGTTTGTAATTAATCACTTTATTCTTTTAGTGTATGCGGGTTGGGGGGACCTGGCTTGTCTTGGACACAGGCAAGGGGGACTTCAAGGAAAAAAGGTTGGGAACCACTGCTTTAGAAGAGTTAAGCTCTCAAAGCATTCACTTTGGATTCCGTTAGTAAGGGAGGAGAGGGCAGTGCACAGAGGGAAGGGATGGAGGGAGGGACTAGATAAACCAAGAGGAGGAGGGAGTGGGGGCAATGAGTTCAGTCTGAGTGTGGCACCCAGTCAGCAGTGAGCTCACTGCTCTGCTGTTTGATACAGGAGAAGGGCTTCATGCTGACATGCACTTGCTATTGTTGTCATAGCTACACAGTGAGTTGGTTCAATTGGAAACTGGTGTTTGCTTTTAATATGCTCTTGTCTCTGCGTAGTACTAGTTTGTTTTAGTTTAGTATAGTTTCAAGTATAGAGTTTGCTTTTCTTTTTTTCTTCAAAAAATACTGTATTAAAAAGTTTTTAAAAAATTCTGTGATGGAATGAGTGGAACACATACTATGTCACAAATAACATTCATGTTTCAACATGAATTCAATATGGTTCTTCTAAAAAAAAAAAAAAAAATGTGACTGACACTCCTGGCACAAAAATATACGAATTACTAATTTTGGTGATGTAGAAAGTTGCATGAATCAAACCTTCTTTGGGATTTATAATGATCAGCCACAACATTAAAACTACAGACACGTAAACATTGATCATCTCACCACAATGCAATGTTATGCTGGGGAACCTTTGGTGCTGGCATTCATATGAATGCCATTTGACACGAACCACCCATCACACTGTCGTGGACCAAGTACACCCCCTCATCACAACACTACCCAAGGCAGTGCTTCTCAAATAGTGGGATGCGCCCCCTGAGGTGTCAGGGGGTGCGTGAGAGGCAGGGCAGGATGCAAAGGTCTATTTCCAGTGGATACTGCTCTGGCAGTCCAGAGCCCTCCGGAACAGCTACGCAGGACTTCTATATCTGACGGATGCCAGAGCATGACGAAACAATTCGGCTGAATTTTGCACAGAGCAAACAGGAAGTCAAGCGCAGAAATAACAATATAACATCCGGTTACTTTTCAAAATAAAACACTCCATGTTGACACCAGCACACAAATCTCAAAAAAGAGACAAACACAAGTACTTCTGCTAATCCTTCGGTCGTGAACTATGGAGCAGGAAATATGACGATGCCTACATTGCCCTTGGGTTTACCGTGAGCATGGTTGGAAATGAGGAAAGACCTGTTTGTGTTTTATGCCTGAAGACTCTGGCAGCGGACAGCATGAAGCCATTTTGATAATCAGGTGAATGTATGCAGAATGCTGCAACTCATACAGTGAATTATACAGATAAATAAATAAATAAATATTATCAGGTTCTCAATAGTATTTCAATTCAGGGGGAACGTGAAAAAATTTCTGTCCCCTGGGGGAGCATTACAAAAAATAATTGAGAACCACTGACCTAAGGGTAGTGGCCCCCCAGCAGGACAATGTGCCCTGACACACTGCAAACACTGCTCAGGAACAGCTCGAGGAGCACAGTAAAGGGCCCAAGGTGTTGACTGGGCCTCCAGATTACCCCGATCCCAATCTGATAGAGCATCTGTAAGATTTGCTGGACCAGATCTGATCCATGGAGGCCCCACCCCCCAACTTACAGGACCCAGAGGATCTACCATAATACGCCCTGGTGCCAGACACCAAAGGAAAACCCTCAGAAGTCCAGGTCTTGACTTGGAATGGAATATCAAGTTGAGTCGGAGTTCAATACACCATCTTATAATCATGTGACCTTAACCCTTAGGAGCTGACAATCACGCCGGCATGATCAAATCACGTGACTGATTTAAGATGACTTAGCAGCAAGACGCAGCCTCCGTGAGTCTCGGTTCCAACTTTATCTATTGGTGCGGCCTTTAAACTATATACCAGTTTTTAAATTGTGTTGATAGGCCAAGTAAAACTGGACTTATGATCAGGGTTCGTATGGGTGCTTGAAATCCTTGAAAGTGAATTTCAGTGTTGTGTTTTCAAGGTCTGAAAAGTGCTTGACATTATAACTCTGTGTCTTTGACAAAATTGGGATCAGACTGGATAGTTTGCTTATTACAAGGAGAAATAAAATCAGTAGAGAAGGATGGCTGAGGAGAAGGTGAATTTGATGCAATTTGGACTGATGACACGTTCAACACGGAGCCCTGAGCCTGAGGCATTGCCTGCATTTGAATGTAAATTATTTCATATAACTTTTGTAAATTTCAAAAACTTATTCACAATTTTAGCAAACAAAAATATTTGCATTCTAAGTAATAAAATTGGTTCGTTAAACATATTTGTGGTTTTCACAGTAAAAAAATCAAGCTTTTTCCTACTCTGATGAGTAGGTGAAGGTGAAATA
>OZ023164.1:3757414-3882414 GCA_963678695.2 Diplodus puntazzo
CTATGCACCTCCGGGTGCGACGTGGGGGTTCTATAGACAAATCTGTGATCTAATGATTATGAAAGCCCAGGGAACGGTGATTTGGTGACTTTATCCTGAGACTGAATCCAAATAAAAGTGGGATGTGTCAAGATTAACTCAGACCCAGAATAACACTGTAGGCAAAAAGGTGAGAAAGATGTTATGAGAGATGGGTATCTGTGATGTATGGTGGGAGCTCAATCCCACAACTAGTGATTACACCTTTTATTCCTCACCACATAAAACTTATTCAAGGATTGATTATTTTTTTATGTACAGTAAAGATATCGGTTTTGTAAGGTCATGTAAAATTGGGTTAATGGACTTATCAGACCACAGTCCGGTGTACCTAGATTTTAATCTAAAAAACAGCAAAAATACTTTTTCCTGGAGACTTAATCTAAATGTACGAATGAAATGAAAAATGAAAGAAGAACTTCAAGAGGACATTAAGTTATACCTGTCAGAAAATGAATGGGGAAGTTTCCCCCCTTATGGTATGGGATGCAGTTAAGGCTGTTTTGAGAGGGAAAGTCATTACGAAGCTGGCATTACAAAAGAGGCTCTGACAGGAAAAATTGAATAAGCTAGAAAATGAGTTGGAAAACTTGGGAAAAAACATAAAAAAGATACCCAATTGGACATTAGCCAGAAAATTAGGGAAATTAAAAATCAGATCAAAGAAATTTATGAGGCAGACATTCAGAAAAAACTAATCTTTGTGAAACGGGTATTATGAAGTAGGGAGTAAATAAGCCAAAATTCTGGCATACAAATTAAGAATACAACAAGCAGAGAAAGTAGTACATAAAATTAAAGACCCAATCACCAAACAAATTAAACATGAGTTCCAAGACATTCAGTTGTTTTTTAAAAATATTACGAAAACCTATATGCCCGGATTGCCTGTGAGGGGGACAAGTCACCTGAATCTCTGCTTGTATCACTTAATCTCCCAACAATTACAGAAGATCAGAATAAAGCTTTACCGGCCTTTTTACCAGCCAAAAGGCAATATCTAGACTTAAACCTAATAAGTCTCCAGGCTCTGATGGGTTACAGCGGAATGGTATAAGACTTCTAGTGACTCTTTTTCACCATTGTTGCTCAGAACATTGAATTGGGTCCTTGAGAAAGGAGAAATTCCTCCATCTTGGAGGGAAGCAATTATAACTGTGATACCAAAAGAAGGGAAAGATGGGACAGACTGCTCTAATTACCGCCCAATTAGTTTGTTGAACCAGGATTATAAACTCTTCACATCAATTCTAGCAAAATGCTTAGAAATAATACTTCGAGATATTATACAGTTGGATCCAACAGGTTTCATTAGACAGAGGCAAACACAGAATAACGTTAATAGGACATTACATGTAATTAACCATATAAACAAAGATAATAGATGTCCTGGCGTTGGTCTTCTGAAAGGAAGGGCAGGGCCTTAAACCTTGGATCCATAGCTGAGGCCACATGAAGAGTCTCCTGCTGGTCCAAGTACCTCTTGTTAAGATCCTGGCATACGGCAGATTTGATTTCCCATGTCAGATTGGAATCTGGTGGGCTGTCTTGTAGATCATGGATAAGCTGGGCATGGAGTGGTGCTACAACTGATAGTGTTGGAGTTATCTCCTCGGACATAACCAGTGTAGCAACCTTCATGGGTTTCTTAGCGGTTACAACTTCTTCAGCAGCTGTTATGTCTGACTCACTTAAGGTGCAGATCTCCGTCTTCCTCACCTCAGCTGAGAGGAGGGCAGCGTGGATGGCAGGCTGTTGTACGAGGAAGCACTGCAGCATGTCATGAGCACTATTCCATCTGGTAACAACGCCAGTGAGCAATTTGTGTTGAGGCAGATTTAACAGCTTTTGTTTTTCACGCAGTACATGGCTGGCTGTGGTGCTGCGTCTGAAAAAGCTGGTTATTCTTCTCACTCTTCCTAGCAATCGGGCGACTGGTGTTAGCTTTCAGTGCACGCTGTGAGGCCAACTTTAAGGTGTTTGCTAAACATTTAAAATGTAGCATACCAGCTAGCTGTGCCGCGATGGTCATGTTTGACGCGTTGTCAGTGACTATGACTACTATATAAAGCTTTTTATGCCCCATTCCTCCAATGCACGTTTCAACAGCTCGGCGATGTTACTGCCAGTATGACTCTCGTGCATTGCCCTCGTCTGCAAAACATGAGAGATCAGTTTCCAGTCCTCATCGATGTGGTGCGATGTGATCGTAACATAAGACTCAGTGGCTCTCAATGTCCAACCATCGCACGTAAGGGCCACACTCTCTGTTACCTGAATATTTCACAACAGCGCGACAGAGCTTGCAAATTGCATTTGCTTTATCAAAGTCCATGCTCCCTGGTTTGTTTTTGAAACCGAAGTGCACCCACACATCAAGGCAACCAGAGTCGTACTGCGACACCTACTGGAGCGGAGGCTGTAGTTCACATCACAACCTGTTTAAGACATGATTTTTTTTTCCTTCAAAATGTCGATTTTTGGAGCTGGAAATCGATGATAGATAGATAGATAGATAGATAGATAGATAGATAGATAGATAGATAGATAGATAGATAGATAGAAAATGAAATGAACACTAGCTACAGTTTATCATGTTTATCAAGATTTCGAACAAAGAACTTATGTTGTAAATGCCTCCTGTCTTCACAACTAATTATTCCAGCCAATCAAGAGTAGCATTGCTGCTACGTCTCACATGTACCTACCCAGGTGCTGCCAGCAAGCCATTTGTAACAGAGGGCATAGATGGACCCTGTGCCACATAAATATTTCAGAATCTTCATAACTTTTGTAGACTTCATGCTGCGTAGACAGCCAGTCACAGTAACTATAGTAACAGCCAATGTTGGGGAAACTACTTTGCAAGCGTAACTTGTAAAACTACATGTAGGTCAGCCTGGCAGTAGTTTGAACAAACTACATTTCTACCCCTGGAGAAATGTAGTTGTAAAACTACTGCTAAAGAAAAGTAGCTTTAGCAACTACTTATACTCATTATACTCATTTAACTCGGTGTTAAATAAATCAACATATGGTGTATGTGAAACAAAATATAATAGCCTACAAAAAATTCACATGCCAAAAGAAATGTGCCTCTCAACTCGAGAGGAAAAAGTCGAAAAAAGTCAAAATTATTGTTGTTTTGGGGGGCTCACATGTGAACATGTAGGTCGTGTCTGTAGATGCATCTATATTCAACATGTACATGCTCAAATATGGCCATGGTTGGGCTGGCGCGTTCGAGGGCGCATCGGTGGTAGCGGGAGGGTTAACCATGACATGCTTGTGCCATATGTGCATTGCCTTCCTTGGCACAAAGACTCACCCACGCCGTGAAGCATTTGAGTGCTGCCAGGGCGAGCCATTCAGAGGCAGTGTTGGCTTGGCATGTCATGACATGTTTCATGCTCTTTTTTCAAAGAAAAAAAAATATAATTTATATTATATAGGTCTTTTTTAAATAAAAATTTCATGTTATTGGTCAAAATTGGATTTGTAAATTGAGTAGTTAAACTTCAAAAATGACCCAAAAAGTAGTTAAATTACTTGACGCAGCACAAAATATGAATGTAGTTTAACTACCAGCAAGTTACAGCAAATTGTAGTTAAGCTATGTAGTTCACTACATGTAGTTTAAGTCTCCCCAACACTGGTAACAGCATAAGAAGATGTGCTATTAAAGTCAGCAGTTCATTCAGTATGTCATTTTGTACCAAACACATTTTCTGTCGTCCCTGACAGGACGCTGTTATCCCTGAGCCCTGCATTGAGCAACACCATTTTGGCAGCGCCCTGAGTAACTTTCTTGTATGTTTATCTGATCAGCTCAGCTGATTGGCCTTTATAGTGACCACTGATCAAGCAATTTCTACCACCCCACAGTATTCACTGTTATACCACCTAACCCTAGTCATACCTAAATCACAATATTATCAATGTTGTTATTGAGTCAGGTTGTGATGCTTGAGTTTGCACCATTGCACATCTCTGGCGGAACCTTGTGAAACTACTACTGATTCCTGCTGATTGAAAGGCAGCTGATTTCGTTGTTAGAATAATGAGTCATGTTGATGTCATTACTATAACTCTGTTTGCCGATTTCCCTATTATTCAAATATTTTTATGAATTTCTGTTTTTATTAAACATACTCTGTCTCTGTGTTTATTTTTCAGTGCAATCAAGGCGTTCCAGGAGGTGCTTTACATTGACCCCAGTTTTTCAAGAGCTAAAGAGATTCATCTGAGACTGGGACTCATGTTTAAAGTCAACACTGACTACGAGTCAAGCTTAAAGGTAAATCTAAACTATATTTATTTTGCCATGGTCGGTTGGATTTTATATTCAACTCCACATCTTGCATCTTTTTAAGGCTATTTTTACAGTGTTTTTTAGTTTGCAGTGATACATTGATCATAAATAATTTGCAACTGTACTGCTCCGTTAGAATAATATATTTGGATTGAATTGTCTTTTGCTTTCAGCAACAAGCAATGTGAAGAGTATTTTAAACTAGATTAGTGAACTGAGGAAAAGATGCATTCATTTTGGATATAACTGCAACATGCTCATATTCTTTGTCAACAGAGTACAGAGACATACATTTAATTCCATTAGTGGCTGATAATTTAGAGAGAATGGGAAACGAGATTGCATTGTAGATTAAATCAGATTAAACTGATGAGTTAAAAAATTGTAATACCTTCCTGAAATAATCACTGTCACATTTTTACTTAAGTTTCCACAAAAGTTAAAGGATTGCATAATATAATTTCCTGTGGGTTAGGGATTAGTTTTGAGTGCAGTGACATGCTGTAATTCTGAATAGATACACAAAGAAGTGCATTTATTTTATCTATTTGTGTTGGTTTTAGGGATGTAACGGTATGAAAATTTCACACTGCGGTATTTGTGACCAAAATTATCACGGTTATCGGTATACCGCGGTATTTTTAAAATGTCTTCAAAATGTTGAAAAAACACTGATACACTGAAATAATTTCACCAAGATTTATATTTAAATAGATTTGTTATATATTAAAATAGTCCAAATCCAAAACCTTAACAAAACATTGCAAAATCAACATTAAACAAGTATAAAGGAATGTATCAAAACTGTGCAAAATAGTTCATCGGCTTTTTGTGATGAGGCAGCCTGTTTTTGAAACATGTCCTTTAATATCTGCATTACAGAGGTAGAATGAGATGTAGTGGCAGCAGGACTCGATTGGCCAGCAGATCCTCTCTGTGAAAAAAATTAATAGAACATGTTATTATTAATTATAACTGTCATTGTTACTGAATACTAAGGGTGCAACCAACAGATCACAAAACTCACAATTTAGATCATATCACTTTTGTTAGAAACAGGTTGGATCATTTTTTAGATCAAAACAAAATTATTATCATGAATACTCTATTTTGGCTCTTATCTCTATCTAGACACTTGTTATATTCTCCATTTTATATTATTCTTTATATATAGTCTATATTACAAATAATCCACAAGTATTATATATTTCTGATATTACTTACTGTCTGTCTCTCTGTCTGCCTGCTCGTCTGTTGTCAGTGGATTTGGTCAATCTGATTGGTCAAATGTCTGCTGAGCCACAGGTAGACGCTGCTCTGGTGAACGGAGCTGAGATAAAAAGTCAGTCATCTCAGTCAGTTTGCGTTCACTAACTCAGTCCACCCAGTACGTGTTTGTCTCAAATCCTCCTCACTGCAGCTCTGCATCAATATTTGGGGAATTATTAAGTCGACTTTAAAAAGTGAAATCTACAATTAATAAGCGGTTCAGATAACGTGCCAAATCACAGATCAACTTTGTTCAGTTATACCACTATCTGATCAGTTTACATTAGTGACAACAGCAAATTAGACAGAGAAAACTCGATATACACATACATAAAAAGGCCTTGAGGGCCGCGACTATCACGTCCTCCCTCTGCCATGTCTTCTTCACTGCATAACTTTGATAAAGTATCTCGCGAGTTTTCCACACCGTGGTTATCAACCACGGCAGTTACCATGGTAATTAAAACTTAAACGGTAACCTTCACTGTCAGTGAGCCATAGATGTCCAGAATGCAGGCAGTACTGAAGGGCTTTCTGACTGGAGCCTATGGATCTGTTGTTGACTGGAAGTCCTGGTTTTCCTTCGGGGACAGACTGCTACTTGATCCTGGGTTTTTGTCTCACTCTAGACATTCTTTGGCTTTGTGATTAATGGATAATTCCTGTTAATTCTCCAATTCTGGTACTTTTTCAGAGGAGTATCTTACTATAAAGCAAGACACCTCTGTCTGCATGTCATCTGCATTCAACTGTTCAGCCTGTCTACTTCACACTTGGCAGATGTGCTACTGAGGACACAAGGTGCCATGCTGAATTTTATACCATTGTGACACTCGGCACGTTCAGTTTTATTAATCTTGAACAAACTCCAAACAATGCTCTGTGCAGTTGCGAGGACATGACCTCAGTGCTCTAGTTCATGGCTCTGCAGACTGAAGCTGGGCTCGCGTGATCTCATGGGGTAGCAGTCGTAAAAAGAATTGAGATTAGCTTAGCGCAACAACTTGCTATAGAAACCCATTGCAGCGAGGAAAAGATAACTTAGAATTTAAGTTTCTGTCAACATAGTATGCTAGCTAACGTTAGCCTTAGAGGGTACAAGGAAGATTTACTGTTGCTTGGTAGCATCTCCTCACCGCAGTGGTTGTGTCTGGTGGTTGTCTGTGCAATATGTCTATTTTGAAATTGATAACTTCATTACGACATTCACTGCCATTAGCCCGAAGAATGCAGCATGTGAACACACACAGCTCACTAAACACAGATTACACAGTAAAATTAGGCAGTGGTGATCAAATATCAATCAAGCTTTTGTTACTGCGTAGCCTCCCTGTATTGCATTTGTTGTTTCAAATGTTTTAAAATCATATTTTAGTGTACTGTTTATCTGTAAAACAAGAATGTTTATGACCAGACAGCCACTTAGGCTGCTTTGTAACCTCCTTTGATGTAGGGTTCAGGGCAGATTTTTGAAGTGTGGGGTGGGCCCCAGGCAAATATCTGTTCACCGTGGAGCTTTAATTCTACTGTCATGCTGAATAGTTTAATAAGTAATAATGCATCATGTATTTTTGAACAGCATGTTTTAAACTGGCACTGGACTATTGTTATTAGGGCCCGAGCAGGTCTCGACCTGTGAGGTAATGATAATTTCAGCTTCTTCCTGAAACTATTTCATTGCGTTATGCCTCGTGTGGAAATTTTTTTCAGCCAGGTCCAGAAGCGGACCATCGACTCAGTCTTGGTCTGGGAATCATGCAGCAGTACACACAGTTTTTCTGACTTCAGCGTACATTATTAAATACCAGCGGGATCAGGCCACCAAATTATAAAGAAACAGCTTCCTTTTGACAACTTATTTTGTCAAAAGCGACTAGCGACAAATCTAGCGACTTTTACTGGTGTGTTGGAGACTTCTGTGGTGTTTGGAGACTCTGACTTGAAAGCACGTATCACTCTACAGTTACTGTGCTCAACGAGCAGCGGGTGCTGCCGTGAGTCCCTCCCCCGTCCAAAAGCGCTCAGGCGGTCAGTCTCTCAGTAGCCTCGCGCAGCAGTCCCAGCCTGCAGTCAGAGCAGAGAGGAAACACACAACACTCCGCATCCAGGCTGCAAATGAGTCGCGCATGCGCATGGCCGCCGCCGTTCCCGTCCTGGCTTACAGAGCGGGGTGTAAATGTAAATGTTTCTTCACTCACTCTCGCGCAAAAATAAATCACTGCATGTGACTCACATAGCTCCATTCACTCTAGTCCAGTCTCTTGCCAAGTTTGCTTGTGCCAGCTCTCGCTAGTCTATCTGTTATCAATCTCGATATTGATTTACTTGGGCCTCTACTTCAAAACCTAAACAGTCTTTTTAAAGATTATCCCCATCTCAGCCCTAGCCAGTAATTTTTTACTGCTAGCTAGGCAGTGCACTCAGCTAGCTACCCCTCTGCCTTTTTCACCATGTTGCAACACCAATGCGACTGAGACACACACACTCACTCACTCACTCACTGACAAAGGACTACAATCGTTAAGTCTTAAAATAAAATCTGCATTGCCTGCCTGTTATTTTGTTCGTTTTATTAAAGATCGTGCCTAAGTCCCGACTGATTAGCCCCCGATACTAGTCTCTCAACATAGCCACACATACGCACACATCTTTACATCTTAGCCTAAACTTTATTGAAAACACAACTAATCCACATCCAAAGTATTTCAAAACCAAACAAAAATGGAGAGATTTCTAGTCAGGACCAACAAGGCAACCGATACACCACCAGGTGCAAAAAAGCTTTGAAGGTACGATGAAGCATACCTGTAGTTTTGGTTTACAGTCACGGCTGATCTGAGACCTCAGTGTGTCGAGTGTGCCGAGGTGCTGGCAAACGATAGCATGAAGCCCTGCAAACTAAAAAGGCAGCTCGAAACAAAGCATGCTGGCATTAAGGATAAACTGGCTGAATATTTTAAAAGAAAGCTTGATGACCTCCATCAGTAACAGACAACCATTTCAGTGCACAGCACTGTGTCTAAACTAGTGGTGCAACGGATCATCATTGATCCGTGATTCGTTCGGATCAATATTTTCGGTTCGGCAAACACGTGATCCGCGGATTGATTTATGAAAAAAAAAAAGTTATGCGCATGTTCAATCCACACACTTGTTAAGGGCAGCATGGTCATGGCGAGCGGAGGAACGGAGGAACTTGAACGCCCCGCGTCATTTAAATCCCCTGTATGGGAGCATTTTGGCTTACCTGTGAAATATAATGACGAAGGAAAGAGGTTAGTGGATAAAACCTTGATGGTGTGTAGGCACTGTGGCACAAGAAAGCCATATGACAGTGGAAACACATCAAGCATGGCCACGCATTTGAAGCGACACCCCGTGTTTCACTGACAGGAGTGAAAACGAAGGCTGCTCAACAACCGCTTATCACCGCGGCATTTGTCTTGTCTTTTTTTTTTTTTTTTTTGCTGATCCGAAAAATGATCCGATCCGTGACTCTGATCCGTGAAACAATCCGAACCGTGAGTTTTTTGATCCGTCGCACCCCTAGTCTAAACCGTGTTTGGAGGCATCGTATGTAGTGGCCAAAAGAATAGGTAAACTGGGTAAACCGCAGCAGCCAAACTCTGTGCAGTACCGCTGTCCAATGACAGTCGCTAGGAGAATTTCAGACATGTCTAATGATATCAGAGAGCAACTGATAGAGTTCATAAAAAAGTGTCCTTACTGCGTGCTGCCGCCGGACGAATCCACTGATATTGCTGGGCAGGCACAGCTCCTCATTTATGTCAGGTATCTGTGGGACAAGGCGATTGAGGAGGATGTCCTGTTTTGCCAGCCTCTTCAGTCGCACACTACAGGAGAAGCTATCTTCAATGTCCTTGATATTTTTATCCGTGAAAGTGGTTTGGCTTGGGACCGATGCATTGGCCTATGCACGGATGGTGCGCGGGCAATGACGGGCCGTGAGCGTGGCCTAGCTGCTTGCGTTCATTGCATGGTCCATCGCGAAGCACTAGCTGCTAAAAACATGCCGGTTCTCCGTGCTGAACCAATCCATGACAATGATAAATCTCATCAAATCACAGCCGCTAAACTCTCGCTTGTTTGGGGTCTTCTGTCAGGAGATGGGGTCAGGGCACGAACAGCTGCTTCTGCACACTGAAGTTCGCTGGCTCTCCAGGGGGCGGGTGTTACAGCGGTTGTATGAGCTGCGAGAGGAGGTGAAGTTGTTTTTGACAGAAATCAGATCTGGCAAAGCATCTTGATTACACTATGTGGCTTGCGTCTCTGTCTTATTTGGTTGATATATTTGACCGCTTGAATGGCCTCAACCTGTCTTTGGAAGGCCGCAAAACTCATACTTTGCTCCTCGCAGACAGAGTGGATGCCTTCACACAAAAACTTGACCTCTGGGATGGCTGCATCAGTTGAGGGAACTGCGACATGTTCCCCAGTCTTGCAGACTTTATCACTGCAGGCACGTCACATGATTTCTCCTCTATATTTCAATCAGCGTCTAAGCACCTGTTGGCAATGAGAAAACAATTTGCGACGTACTTTAAAGAGGATTATCACTCTTTTGCATGGGTTCGAGACCCATTTGTGTGCACAGCAAACGAGCTGTCAATTGATATGCAGGAACAGCTTATTGAGCTGAAGAGTGACAGTAGGCTGAAGGAAGTCTTTACCTCCTGCCCTCTTTCGTCATTCTGGGCAGCATTGATGCAGGAATACCCTCAACTCTGTGACGTCACCATGAGGATTCTCCTCCCTTTCGCGTCAACATATTTGTGTGAGGCAGGATTCTCAAAAATGACTACACTCAAAATGAAATACCGCAATCGTGCACAAATCGAGGAAGATTTGAGGCTATGTTTATCAGACACTGAGCCAAGAATTGAGGATCTTTGCAAGGCAAAGCAGACTCGGGTCTCACATTAACATCACTTACCTGCAAGCTTCTGTAAAAAATTAAACGCAGCTGATCCGCCTCTGGAGGTAGTATCAGGGGCGCATTATTGGTGAACCGCACCATTGTGAACGGATTGTTGGGAATCGTTGATTATTAATTAATATTGTTATTAATTAATCAAAAATTATTATAGTTGATTAATGAAACCTAGGTAACCATGAATCATTAATGAACACGGGGCACCCCCCTGGAATCAGGGATCAATAATCAAATGATTTACCTTTGAGTCTCATAGCCTGAAAATTAGTCAACTTGTCAATATTATGAAATTATCAATAATTAGACAAGAGGGACGGCGTGAATCCGAGCACTGACCATCTCAACCAGCAATTATTACAATATGGGATTGTGCAAAATAATCACAGATGCTGCTCAGTTAAAGTCAACAGTGTTTATTAAAGCTTACTCCACAGTACAAACCTTCATTCACTGGATAAAAAAAAAAATAGACACCTTATCTCGTAATTACGGCAGATGATATGCCTACTATTAGGCCTAGTTATAATAACAATAATAAAGCATAAATTCACATCATAGGTCTGGTTCCAATTCCCAATTATAGCAATAGCCTAGTAATGATGATAGGCCTGATGATGATGATGATAATGATAATAAGCATGCAAGCAAGCATGTAACCTCATATAATCATATAGCAATAGCCTAGTAATAATAATAGGCCTACTACTGCTCATAATATTAATAATAATAATAATAATAATAATAATAATAATGATCATAATCATAATAATGCCTGCAAGCTCACATTAGAAGTCTGTTCTATCTATCTCTCTATCTCCCTATCTCTATCTCTCTCTCTCTCTCTCTCGCTCTCGCTCTCTCTCTCTCTCTCTCTCTCTCTCTCTCTCTCTCTCTCTCTCCAAGGTGGTGTAGTGGGGGTGGTGGAAGGTGGAGGGGGGGGGGCCCAACTGCAGTGAACCACCTTGCAAAAGGTTGAGAACCCCTGCTCTGACACAATCAGTGCGTTTACATGACAGTCGAGAAAACCAAATTATTGGGTTAGTCCGACTATGATCGGATTTTTAAGATGCATGTATACACCTTAGACTGACTAAAATCAGACCGGATCGGATTTCTCATAGTCGGATTAAAGCACCTAGATTATTCGATTGATAGTCGTATTACTCCTGCATGTATACGTTCTATCAGATCGGATCGGATTTTGCGCTCTGCGCAGGCTCGAGATGTTTTTCCCGGGGCTGTGAACGAGAAATAGAAGGACGGTGGCGGCGGCAGTGTCTTTCCCTAAAAATAGCCATAAGCAAGAGCGCCATTGTGCATCTAGTTTGTGTTATTATCATGTACACCATATACGTAATGTACAAAGATGTAGCTATGTCTCGATCTTCATACGCCATCTTTCTCAAATGTCGAGGCAGCGTTTGTTGTTACTGTTGATATAAAGAGGTCAGCCAAAGGTGGCTCTGTTACCACTAGTTGAAATGGGTACAGTGCCACCTATTGTACTGTGGTATGACATGCTTCGGCCAATAATTAGATTTTCTCACCGGCATGTATACTTGAACAATTGCAGTTGTCTGATTGAGTAGCATAGTCGAACTATGGCTGTAATCCGACTAAGCTGTGCATGCAAACGTACTGTCATCAAGCAAAGTCTGTATTTTTATGAGGTGGATTCCATTTAAAAACTGAAACTAGGAGATGATGTACTGTATACACATCTATGTGTCTTGATGCTTCTGGTGTTACAGTATTGAGTTAAGTAGGCTGCACGTGCTGCACGTCCACACACAGTCTTGGTCGCACCCCTCCCTCCTAGTCCTGGCTCATTGCCAGCAACACACATATGCGAGCACACAAGCCGACAGAATTTCATACAGCACACACACACACGACTGCCCCAGTTATCTACAGGGAGTGGTGGTAGGGAGATTGAATAAAGGTAGGGAGAGAAGGGAAAGGGAAAACAGGAAATTGATAGAAAAGACAGTGTGCCTCAGATCATGTGTGGGGAAGAAAGGAATGTAGAGATTTTTTTTATGAAGGATGCCTGCTTCATAGGGCATTCTGTTCATCCATCCTCCTTCCCCTTTGAGCACATGGGATAGAAGAATAGATAGAGGCATCGAGTGATGGAAAGTTGATGCAGAATACATTGTAACCAAAATATTTGCTGGCCAACGCCCTTTGGATATAACTGCACCTTGCTCATATTCTTTATCAACAGAATGCATAGACACATTAACTTCATTCTGTTAGTGGCTGCTAATTTAGCCAATAAGAGAAGGGGAAATGAGATTGCACCATCAATCTGTAAGGTAATGAGTTGGCTGTCTACGTAGAGCTTGTATCCATAGAGAGGAGCTCTGAGCTGAGAAAGTAGGTGAGATAGAGGGAGGGGGAGACTTGGTGTGTGCTGCCTGTTCCAGCTTTGAGGTATTTGTGTGTCATCTCTCTGCACTCTCCACTGCAGCCGTCTGCTGAATAGTAATCAGTGACACCAGGATAGAAGAGGGAAAGGAGGGGAAGAGAGAGAGCGAGAGAGAAAGAATGAAAGCAGAGAGATGGCGAGAGAGCGAGTGAGGAAGGCGAGACATGGGGAGGGAGGTGGAATGCCAAGCTGACAATCCTGCTGCATTATCTGCCTGGTGGTAGAGCAAGTGTGAAAGAGAAGGAAGGGAAGGCTAGAAGAGACAGAGGGAGAGATCCACAGGAGGATGCAGTGGTGTTCCAAGAGGAGGGTGATGTGCCGGTAATCTAGGTAACGTGTGTGTGTGTGTGTTTGTGTGTGTGGGTGTATAGTACATACTCTTAACATTAAGGCATCTGGCTGTTATGTGTGTGTCTAATGTTTGGTGGCTCATAGCTCTGCTGAAAGGAGTTTATTCTACGCATTGTTCTGTGTTTCTCTTGCATGCGCACGTGTCAGTGTGTGAAGCTCCACCGGCTCAGGGTGAAGCATGGAAAGAATGATCCAGCTGGACAGCTCTTCATTTTTATCAGTCTGACATTGACTGTCTGTGTAGCTCCTGCTGCAAGGCTACAGGTTTCTTCTTAAAGATTGTGTGTGTGTGTGTGTGTGTGTGTGTGTGTGTGTGTGTGTGTGTGTGTGTGTGTGTGTGTGTGTGTGTGTGTGTGTGTGTGTGTGTGTGTGTGTGTGTGTGTGTGTGTGTGTGTGTGTACAGCAATTGTATGGCCCAGGCTAGATGACACACACTGATAATTTACTTTACGGTTACAGCTTTTCTTTTTTCTTCTAAGAAATCCAGTGCAGCTGAGCTGTGGAGTAGGGCAGTACAATACAGTCTGTTCTCTGTGTGCTAGTTTCTTGTTTGCAGTTCCTGGTTTCAGGAGTCTCCCATCTTTAAGAGATGCGAGTTTTCCCTGACTTGCATAGGGTTAGGGTTATCGTGGCAACTTTTAAAGGTATGAAACTGTGTGACTGCATTTGGTCATTGTGCCATTTAGTAACTGCAATGAGAACCCCACTTTACAGATATTCCAACCACCAAGTTTTCTGCTTAGTTCCGATACACGTTGACTCGATTCCCAGCCCCTGCTTGCCCAAGGACCCTGTCAAAGGGTCCTTGGGCAAGATACTGAACTCTAAATTGCTTCTGGTGGCTTTTCTATTAGTGTGTGAGTGTAGTAATTGGGGGTGTCAAGAGTCTCCAAATCCTCGATTCGATTATATTTTCGATTCTAAGTTCACGGTTCGATTCTCGATTTCTACATTTATTTATTTTTTAAAGCACAGGTTGCTATGCCATTTTTAGACTAGACTTTTATGCAACATAATATCTGACCTTTTTTCACAATGTACTACACTACATTGTCAAATTTAAAAAAATGTATTAACAACATAATGTAACAATAACTTATCTTCAGTCAATTGTAAACCTAAACAAAATAACCTGCCATCTAGTTTCTGCAGAGCTTGCAAACTGTGGCTTTCTTGTCGACAACGCGAACGTTGTCAACAAAACTCAATCCAACAAATCCAAAATACTTCCACACCGGCGACTTCGGTGAAAGAGGAGGGTGTTCAAGTTCTGTCTATGGATCTCCTGCATCTGCAGTTGTCATTGTAGTAAGAGTGGCGTAGCCCCTTTCAGGAATAGGGCGGTGGGCGAGGTGTGTGTGCGTAAGGTGTGAGTGGGCGAGCAAGAGCGAGGGAGCGAATGAATGGGAGAGGAAGGAGAAGCGAAAGAAGTAGCAGGACTAGTGACAGCAATAAAGTGTACAATATAGGCTGCAGTTTGGCTGTGAATAAAGGCAATGGCTAGATACAGCAAAGCTCCCTTGTATTATTTCCCGACCAGCTTAACACGTGAAAGGGGGTTCACCCCGAAGGTAAACACAAACTTCGGCCCTGGAGGAAATCATCTCTCCTGTGCTTCTCAACCACAGTCCGGGAGCGGAACAGGAAATGTGTAACACCATACTATTGTTTGGCTGGCTGTAGCTAATAGCTGCTGGCTTAGCTAGTAGCTAAGTTAGAGGAGGTTGACTCGCAGCACTTCAACATGTGTGTTTTATCCGTTTGGCAAGCCGACCAGACGTGACATGGGGGCATGACAGCATCGACGATTCCATTTTTTTTTTTAGTTCGAGATCGTGACTTAATTTTGGTCGATTTCGATTTAAAATCAAAATCATGACACCCTTAGTAGTAATGGGCATTGCTCCTGATGAGCAGGTGGCACCTTGAATTGTAGCCTCGGTCACCAGTGTATGAATGTGTGTGTGAATGGTTACATGCTGCCTCATGCTGTTAAGCGCCTTGAGTGGTTGCAAACACTAGAAAGACTCTAAGTATAGTCCATTTGCAGTCTACAGTACGCATGACTTCAGTAAACCTTGGGGTGAGAGTAGTGGTGGCTAACCAACATTTCCACATATGAGGGAAGTGATAGAGTTATCTGGAAGTCCTGAGCTGGAAAGCCAGAGAAGAGTGAGCCCATGGAGTTGTCTCTAGCTGTGTGATGTACTCATAGGCTAATCTGTTCAATGACCCTGGATGGTGAAACTGGTCAGCACTGTGCCACGCCTTGGTAGCCGGGCTAAGCCTCTGCAGACATCTGCTTTACCCAGCAATGCTGTCTTTAGTTCAGATGAATGGAATTAAATACCATTATAAGAACTGAATATCATGGCTCATTTTGAAGGGCAGGAGGAAAGAGGCAGGGCTGAAACAAGAGTGATCCAGTGACAAGAATATCTATGGTTCAGCTCCTCCAGCTATTAGTGTCCTCTCATCTACAGTCAGCAGGGTTCATTCATGTTTTTTTTGTAGATCTGTTGGGGCTTTCAGCAATCAAGACTATTTTTATACTGCTTTAATCATTTGATGTATCAGTATATCTGTCTGTAATGAAATGCCTGTTTTCTTCTCTGCAGCATTTTCAGCTGGCTTTGATCGACTCCAATCTCTGCACTTTGTCCAAAGCTGAAAGTAAGTAGTATTGTTATAATTGGCCACATTTAAGACAGCCGTAGGCTGCTGTGTAATGTAGTATTTGACCAGTATTTGATATGTGATGTACCAGCTTGTCAATGGTAGATGGTACACTTTGAAAGGGCACAGGAATATTTCTACAGAGCAATTTTTCCTCTCTGCTGCCGTTTCCCTGCTGACTCTGCCCAAGACTGGGGTTGCCTAGGAGACAGCACATATAGAGAGAACTGGAAGTGCTTGCAAGCGCATTGCACATAACAGTGTGATTTCAGATTACATGTACACTCTGGGGAAACTGTCCCACTCCCCCTCCCATCTGTGCTCCATACTGTTTGCAATCTGTAACCACTGAGGTTGATAAGGTGAACCTGTAATATATGGCAGTAATATCGCAAAGTAAAACCTAATTCTTCTTTTCTGTTTGTTTCTACAGTTCAGTTCCACATTGCTCATTTATATGAGATCCAGGTAAGCAATAATTTTATCATTTCTGTTTCACAGTTCAGGCAGGTTGCGGCCCCTGCGTAAGATGGGCGGAGGTGTCGATGACCTGCACTGTTGTGCGACCCACAGCCGTGTTTTAAAACCAAGAAACAGCTGATCACAGCAGTCAGTTCATCACTTCATATGCGGACATCAAGATGAGCAACTGAACAGCCGCTGAGATCCAGGAGATGCAGCGTCTCTTTGGTCTCTGTAGCTGTTTGGTTGTGTCAGCTTGTTGTAACGACAAGCTAGGAACAGTCACTACTTTCAAATTAAAAGCCCCCCCACTAAGAACCCAGTTCTAAACTCCAATGGGGTGCAATGTAAAGCTCTTATTTTGAAGACAAATTCGTTGTCACTGTTCACAGCCCAACTTCGTGCTTCATGTCATGTCACATGTTTACGCCTACCCCGGTGGCGGCTTTTGGAAAAGGAGGAATATTACTCCTCCATTTTAGAAAGACAGGGTGGCACATTGCCGCCCTTACCTTGGAGCGAATGTGCCGCCTTTTCTATCTAAAAATGGCTACTGTCAGAGTTTCCTCAAGTACCAGTCAGTTGATATCCTTCGTTTACACAGGATATGTTTCCGGGCGTGCAGCTGCAGGCTACCGGTTAGCTAGCTGTGTGGTCCTTAAAGTAGTAGGTGGGTGTAGAGAAGAAAATTGGAATTGAATGGGAATCATAAGACCCGTACTCGAAAGTGTCCCAATATAAAGAGATACCAGACACGGCAGGGATTCTTTGCCTGCACCTTGTCCATTTTCCCTAATTGAAACATCTTGTCACCCCTTTTCACTTACTACGTTTACTGTTGCACTGGATTGTACACTTAATGGAAAGTTTGACATTGATGAGAGTTGCAGTCTGCTGCTAAACAGCATTTCACTAAAAATTTTAGTGAACACATGAAACCCAAAACACAGTTGAAAGCTGTTTTTCTGTGCTGTAGATTTCAGCTCTTTATTTCTGTGACTCTTGAGTAAAGTGCTGTTAATTGATCACATGAATCATACAGCTATTCAGATATTATGTCCTGTTTGCTGTCTGGCCCGGGCCAGGCTTGATGACAACCATTAGTCCAAGCAGGAAGGAACCACTAAGAGCCTCGCTCATTTATGTGCCACTAGTGTCAGTGTTTACCCCGAGGTGTCTTTATTGTGAGCAGACAGGAAGAGTCCAGGACCAGACAGTGTGTGTGTTTGTGTGCGCATATATACTCACACAATCGTGGAGATTTTGAGTTTTAGGGTCTGAAGAGATGGGGGTGGGTTGCTCTTAAGAAGGCTGTGCTTGAGCTGATAAGAGAACATCCAGCCTCTTCATATGGGTTCAGACTCGAGGTCACTAAGGTCGCTAGTTAAAACAAACAGTGGGCTCACCTCAGCTCAAGTTTCCTAAAATACAAAGCACACACTGCAGTGGAAATGCATGTACACACACACACACACACACACACGAAGCTGCCAGACGTGTTGAGTCTGGCCTGTCCTCTTCCACACTGACCCTCCCCCGTGTGCACGTCTAGTTGGTCATTATGAGTGTGAGGAGGTCTTAAGACTCTTTGTGTCTGTCCAGATAGAACCATAAAACACACTTACCCTCCTGTCTGGCTTAAACAACCTCTCTGTCTTCATTTTCCTCCCACTCTCATTCTGCCTGCAGAAGAAGTACAGAGCGGCGAAAGAAGCGTATGAAAGTCTGTTGCAGACAGAAAATCTTCCTGTGCAGGTGAAGGCAACCACACTGCAACAACTTGGTGAGTGATTCTTAATACTCTCATCTACACATATTAACTCTACACTTGCTGAAAAGTCCCATAATGTCATGGCATTCTGTATTATGAACCGCTTTATTCTCTTTTGGATTGGATTCCATTATGTTGTGTGCTTTTGAGATGTCCCTTTTTTGGCCGTTATTTACATGAATAAGATGTTTCTCTATATCACACAAAATAGTTTTCTGCTATTCTGTGTGTGTGGTTTGTGTTTGTGCTGCAGCAGAGCATTGTTTTCTCTTGATCCCTTCCCCCACACTGGGTGAAGACACACACGTGCACTCAAATATAAAATGTTGTTGTGTGGGTGCATTTATGAGGGTTAGAGTTAAGAGTGAAAAAACTTCTCTTAATTAAGTCAAACTGCATTGATTGGAGAGAATGTCCGAGTTTGAGCTGCCACACATATTTCAAGTTAATTGATTCTAATACAGTGTAAATGAAAGACAAAACATCTGTTGCAAACATCTTTTGTGAAATTTGTTGATCGGTGCATGACAAATGTTTGAATATAACACTAAGAAACACTAGGAATCTGATGATGCTGAATATGTTGGTTAGAGGCAGTGAGGAGGGAAGACCAATCATATCATAGAATCAGTTGTGTCCATCTTATCCGTCTATGATTGGCTGTTTCAATTAAATAATCCATCTACAAATTACTACGGTTATGTTGCATAAAGCGTTAAAATCCTCTATAACCGAACAGATGGAAGAGTTTGTTTTTTTATGAACGTATCCACACCAACATGACCATATTAATAAAGGCTTTGCGTGGGTTTTAATATAATCGAGCCTTTAAGCTATTTGTTAAGACTCTATGTGACTGAAATTAGCTGTATTTAGTAGGCCTAATGATGAAGTCTAATCCTCCGAGCACACTTTAACTTTCATTCTTGAATCACATATGTCCATGCATTCCTTGCTGTGTGAACGAAAATACAAAGGCATAGCAATAGAGATTTTTGTTTTTTGGCTACACTATAGAAGGTATAGGTCTGTTTTGTTTCATATGACAAAGCCTACAATTAAGAATATTTATTCCGATCTCATAATATATCAAACTTTGATCCTTTGTCTGCCTGTTCATCCCCGAGTCCAAGGAAATTCATTTATTTAAGAAGATCTACGCTATTGAATTGGTCTATATATATTATTACAGCATTTTTTTAAAAAAATAGCTAAAAAGTAGTGTAATAAATTATTACTTTACTTTATATGTGTAATATATTGCATTTTGAAAGTAACTTGCCCAATACTGTTTATGACAAATGATTGATTAAGCTTAAGGTCACCCTCAAAGATCCAGCTCTGAAATTGACCATCAGTAAGCCAGTTGAACACCCTTTCAGACATTCGTCTGTGCAAACTGAGATTTTCCATTTCCCCCTCAGCTGTGTAGACAGCCACCCCCCACCCGCTCACCCAGTTGCAAAAAACATTTCCAGTCTAGCCTGCTAAGGTTGTCATGGTGACCTGTGGAGCTTGCCACAGGTGTATAGAAGAAGAACCAGGCAGGGCTGTGCTTGTGTCTGTGTGTTTGTTGGAAGTTGCCCATCACTGCCTGTTGGGTTGGTGTTTGTGTTTGCCTGTTTATGCCCTTTCTCTTTGATTGCAGAGCTTGGGAATCAAACAACATTTGTGTTGTTCATGAGTCTAATTGAATGAGCTTCATACATTTCATCTTCACACTGCTCTGTAGTCGGCACACCAGTGCTTAATGCAGAGCAAGAGCACAGCCAGCGGGTTTTGTTAGAGGAGTTGGAGTTGAAAACTCACCCGATCTCTTGCCTCTGCTCTTGCAGGCTGGATGCATCACACAGTGGAGCAGCTGGGGGATAAAGGCACCAAGGACAGCTATGCCATCCAGTGTCTGCAGAAGTCTTTAGAAGCAGACCCAAACTCTGGCCAGTCCTGGTACTTTCTCGGCAGGTAAGAAGTGTGTGTGTATGTGTGTGGGTGTGGGTGGTAGCCTCTTCCCTGTGCTCTCACTGGTTACATTTTGTGAGTCCTGATTAGAATGTTTCTTTGACTGAGAAGCCATCTGTCAGCTAGCTGTGAAAATACATTTGCATGGGCTTTTTGTTGGTTAAATAAAGTTCATAGTTAGTAATGCTCCATACACCCAACTGAGGCATGTGCCTCACACCAAATTCTCTTGTTCCTGTGCTCTTCAGTTCGGCTTCTACTGGGGGCAAATAAGTAGGCTGAATGCTCATAGGTGTTGGAGTCGATAAGTTTATAACCCCCCAAGCCTCTTGCCATGCATCACTTCACTATAGAATGTATAGGTGAGTTACAGATACAGTCCGAGTCCCTGCAAACAGTTGCTGATGGGGAAAAATATACATTTTTAAAGACACCCATGCTACATAGGGTAGACGGGACTGCAACAGCTAATTTTCCTAATCTGTGAGATCCCTCCAAGCTTACTTGACATAATTTTTATTGCATCATATGTTCGAATATTTTGAATATTCTGCAAAGGCTTGAGTACATGTTGCAAATTATCTTTAAGGTGTCTTGGATATTTCCTGACAAATTTTAGTCCAGTCCAATGAAAAAATAAGCAACTGTTGAAGCGCAAACCTAAAGAAAAAAGAAACGACTCAATTGTCTGTGACAGCCACACTCAGGAAAGATTTTTTTGGGGCTATTACCCACACAAGAACAAATGCTGTCCCACATTGCCAGAAGTTTGTCCAAAAACTTTTGAAATTGTGAAATGATATATAGCAGGGATACTCAAATACAAATGTTGGAGGGCCACAAATATTTTTTTCAATGACTCAAAGGTCCATGTACACACACACACACACACACACACACACACACACACACACACACACACACACACACATATACATATATATATATATATATATATATATATATATATATATATATATGTATATGTATATATATGTATATGTATATATATGTATATATATATATGTGTGTATATGTATATGTATATATATGTATATATATATATGTGTGTATATATATATATATATATATGTGTGTATATATATATATATATATGTATATATATATATATATATGTATATGTATGTATGTGTATATGTGTGTGTGTGTGTGTACATGGACCTTTGAGTCATTGAAAAAAATCTTTGTGGCCCTCCAACATTTGTATTTGAGTATCCCTGCTATATATCATTCAGTCACAACAGAAAGTTTGAATTTCAAGTCGTACTTTTTATTGTTTTGCTGCACCGGAGCCATGGCGATCATCAGTGTGATACTGACTGACAGAAAGTAGCACACTGCGTGAAAAAGGCGAAGAAGAAAAACGTGCAGTGTCAGTGGACACCACTTGCAAGCCAAACAGACGGCAGATGCAGAGAGCCCGTCGCCCCCCCTCGCCAACAGCAGACAACCCTGGATTTATTTTCCTGCATGATTTGAAGTGTTGAATAAACATTTTCATAATGCAAGCGTATTTGACCTTTTTTATGTTGTTAAAAGTATTAAGAACATGAAAAAATACATTAAGGTACATTTAGAACAGAAAAAAATGTGGCAAAAAAATTGCGATTAATTTGCGATTAATCGCGAGTTAGCTATGGACCAAATGCGATTAATCGCGATTAAAAAAATTGATCATTTGACAGTCCTAATATATATATATATATATATATATATATATATATATATATATATATATATATATATATATATTTATATATATATATATATATATATCACTGATGGGATGACTTGCCTGCGGGGAAGTGGGAATAGGCAGTTTTTAGCCTGTGTAGACCTGCTAATTTTGGTGAAAAAATTATAAAAGATGGAAAACCTTGAAGTCAACACAGTAACTGGTATGAACCAATAGAGTTAACTTGCTCTACTTGAACTTCTTTGTATTTGTTCCTATGAGCAGATGTTGCCAATCCCTGTGTCTCTCATATCGCATGCCTTTTTTTCCTTTGTCTAACCTTTTCTCCTCCAGGTGCTACTCCAGTATTGGGAAGGTGCAGGATGCCTTCATCTCTTACCGTCAGTCCATTGACAAGTCAGAGGCCAGTGCTGACACATGGTGCTCCATAGGGTAAGGGCAGGACTTGTAATATATTGATATACTGAGAGGCATAGTAAAGGTCACAAACATGGGGATGCTACCATCAGTTAAGTTTCTTTCAGTGGTTTGAGGTGGCTCTCTAAACACCGCATGAAGACATAGCAACTACAGGGCAACAGAGGACATAGGGAGTGGGTGATAGATAGATGGATGTATGATAGATGTCCTCTGGGACTTGCTGAGACATGGGATGGCTCAGACAAATAAGGACCTCAATCCTGGAAGAGAATGATCTCCCCTCTTTGCCTCTGTCTTCAGGGTGCTCTACCAGCAGCAGAACCAGCCTATGGATGCACTGCAGGCCTACATCTGTGCTGTTCAACTGGACCACAGCCACGCAGCTGCCTGGATGGATCTGGGCACCCTCTATGAATCCTGCGGCCAGCCGCATGACGCTATCAAGTGCTACATCAATGCTACACGCAGCAAGGCCTGCCTTAACACTGCTGCACTCACACAACGCATCAAACTGCTGCAGGTATGGTTGGCATTTCGATTGTTTTGACCCTTCTACCAAGCCTGTTTGGTAGAGTGTGTGTGTGTGTGTGTGTGTGTGTGTGTGTGTGTGTGTGTGTGTGTGTGTGTGTGTGTGTGTGTGTGTGTGTGTGTGTGTGTGTGTGTGTGTGTGTGTGTGTGTGTGTGTGTGTGTGTGTGTGTTGAAGTGTTTATTGCCTTGCTTTTTAAAATGCAGATTGGGTTTTGTCATTTTGATTTCTGACCACTGAGATATGAATAATGATTCATATTGTTGTGTTTAAACACATTTTTTTTCTCACTTGTAATTGTAAAGCATACCTTCATGGCATTTGACATTTCTGTTCTGCATATGGTGAACTAAAACACCTATACAAGTAAGCAGTAGTCTTTGTAGTGCCTTGCTTGTTAAACCCAGGTTCAGCACTAAAGTTTGTGTCTTACATAATTTCTCCTAGGCTCAGTTGTGTAACCTACAGCCAGGTAGTCTGCAGAATAAGAGTAAAATGCTTCCTAGTATTGAGGAGGCGTGGAGCCTACCCATTCCTGCTGAACTCACGTCCAGGCAGGGGGCCTTGAACACTGCACAGGCACAGCAGGTGAGATCCAGCTTATACAAGAGGCTCCAGCCTTTTGGAAATTACTTGAACAATAAATTTATGAGGATTATGAAAGCTGAGGCTTTGCTCCGATCCTTTCAGATGTTTTATTCACTTCAGACAATACTGATGTTTCTCAAATTCTGGTTAACATAAATATGGACCTCTGGACCAAATACAAAAGGGGATGCAATCTGTAAGAATTAGAGCAAGGCCCATATTTCAATAATCTAATTACTAGCCTGTAGTTGACCTCCACAGAGCCTCTCTGTAACATGACGGGAGTTACAATTATGAGGCAACGTTACAAAGAATCATTATGTTCCACAACTCTTATCTTTAATGCAAATCTTGTGCAGTCGCTGTAGTATACTTTGCAAATGGTGAGGCTGAAAATGCATGCTTTATAGAGACAGTATATAACAAGTAGTATAAATGCTAGTTATTTTTGTGTCATGTATTTGACACCATCGTTTCTTTTTTCTTAAAAACAAGTTTTAGTATTGGCATAAATAGTTATTACTTGTCACATCCCTCTTTGAAACTACTCTTAGCTGTGCACATGTGATCTGAGGGCGGACCCTACCACCAACACATCAGTTTTATTTAGTCCTCGTCTTTCCACATTCTGATGTGTTTTCAGTCATTTTGTCCATCATAATCTTTAACATTGACATCATCCTCTTTTAGCTACAAATAACATAATTTCCATCATACACACTTGCTTGATCTGCACCATTACCAAACATAGAGGAATGGGAGTAACAGAAATTTGAATAGAACAGATTATTTTTTAGGTCATTTTTGTATTGCTTGAGGTGTGATTGAGTAGATGTAACCAAATGTTTAACATGTACACATTATTGATGTTCCAACCCATTGCAGAGTTTTGAGAAAGTGTCAAAAACCAATGAAACTCTGAAGAGAGCAGAATATGCTGTCTGCATGCCCAAACAACCCTCTACTAATGCAACTAATGTTGCATTGTCCCATATCTTAATCACAGCATGAATACTCTGATTATGACCTTAATCAATCTCTGTCACTTAGATTAAGGTGATAACACAAACCATATAAAATGGCTGTGCCCGTAAATGTAGCATCAAGTGCATCCTCTGTCACTGTGCAGAGAAGTTTGCCTTTATGTCTGTGTTTTGGCCCTTCTCTGAAACACTACGTTAGTCCTAATTTTGAACTGTAGTTAACATGAAGAATAGAATTCTTTGCTATTATTGTTAGTGCATGACCTCACAAGCTGTGTCTCTGCGATGGCTTTCTAGGCCTGTAAGGGAGAGGGAGGCCAGTCTGCCAGCAATCACACAGACCCACAGGCCAGTCCTGCCAAGAAGAAACGCACTGCCAGCCCAGCCAAGGTACATCTAGAAACATTAACATGACTGTTCTGCACGACAAGTGAGAAGCCATGGAACTCATTGTTCTGTCTTACTTACAGGTTGCTGCAGATTCGTGGGCAAACAGCCCCAGTCAACAGCAGATCCCAAGTTGGTACCTAACGCCACAGAAGCTACAGGTGGGAAATGTGAAATGTCTCAAGTGCATTTTTTTGCATGTGTAATATTAATGGTCTTTTGAAAGACCCATGATACCCTGAAACTTCCCTTGCCGAGTCAGATGTGTTTTTAAGTTTTGCATTGAACATGTACTTCATGCCTGAACCTAGATACATACTCATGTGTTACTAGGTTATGGCATATGTCAAGTGGCCAAAGCATATCATGTCTGGCTTAACAGGAGCTCATAGCCCCTAAACCTCCTCCAAAGTGCATCTAAATATATTTCAACATTGATGTAAAAAGAAAGTGTTATCAGATAATTCCATGAGCTGATAATTGAGAAGCTGGATCACTTCAAGGTCTTCTTTGGGATGTCAGGAGTTCAGTTATATTATCCAAGTTTCATACTTAGAATCATGACATCTTGTTGGATCAGTGATTAAGGCACATATAATGTTTTTATTCCTCCATGTGGTAAAAGCCGTTGCTGGAGGCATCATCTTTTTTGGTGCTGCCCGTCTGTCCCATTCTTGTTAATGTGATATCTCAGAAACGTCTGAATGGAATTTCTTTAAATTTGACACAAACATCCACACAAATGTCTCACAGGATAAAATGATGAAGTGATGGAAGTTGCTATCCAAAAGGTCAAAGGACAACTTCATTGTGGCATCATAATGTCCTTCTAAAACACGTTTCTGGACATTATTCAACGCCATCACTCAGGAACAAAAGGGGAGATGTGACCATATTTTACATTTGTCAGATACTGACTTGGTGACACTAATCTTCCATCTCACAAGGAAGTACACGTATTACCTTTCTATAAATTTCTTTCAAAGTCATCACTCCATATATCATGAGTCAGGACAGACATGGATATGTTTTTTTTGGGGTTTTTTTTGTTTTTCTTTCTTTTTCTTTTTCTTTTTCTTTCTTTTTCTTGTTCTCTCACTTTTACTTTATATGAACTGAAAAATATGTTGGTATCTACGATTAATTTGATAGTGTATAATTATCTTTGGCTCTCTAGCTGCCAATAAAAATTCAAATGACAAAAAAAAGGGACAGACATGGATATAAACTAAAACTTGACTTGTGTACCAAGGCATACTATATAATTGTGAAGAGGAAATGAGGGAGAGAGATGCAACAAAGGTGTCTAGCTACAGTTAAATCAAAGATGTCGCGGTTCATGGTCGGTGTTGTAAGTTGATTGTGAGCTGCTGAATTAATACATTAATACCTACAATATATTTTAATTAATTAAAACACTGCTGTGAAATATATAGCACCTGGATCACTTGCGGACCAACCGAGCAAACCTCAAGCCCCCCCAGGTGCAGATGCTGGAGCAGCTGGAGAACCAGTTATCTCTCATGCAGCAGCATCAGCAGCAGGTACAAACTGTTTTTTTTTTAATCTATATATATATATATATATATATATATATATATATATATATATATACACACATATACACATATATATATATATATACACATGTAGCACAAGGACTCAAAAAACATAGTTTTGTTTATTAAACCCATGTGATTTGAAAAAAATGAGAATGATTTTATCTTGTAACCTTGGTACACACAGGCAGTTATTAAAGCTTGGTCAGCTTTACTGTTTACTTTTAATCTTTTCTGCTTCTCTTCTCTGTGTCAGATGAGGCAGCAGGCGGCAGAGGGTGGCCAGCCGCGGCCCAGCCTTCCCAACGGTCCTTTGGCTGAGTCCTCTAACCACCATGCAGGCCTCTCCCACACCTCCCCCCTCAATCACACAGCCATACGGCCCCCGTGCGTCACCCAGCCCACAGCCAATGGATCCTGCTCTTCGAGTCCTTCAGCAGGGCTGTTGGGACATCTTGACAAAAATCACGCCCAGGGACTGGGAGGCGGTGGCGCGAGCAATGGAAACGTGCCTTACTTGCAGCAGAACACTCTACCTCACAACTGCACAGCCGCCAGTCACCCCAGCACCAGCAGCACTACCAGTAGTCCCAGTCATGCAGATGAGACCTGGAGGAGCCAACCACGCAACACTACCACTCAGGTATCCATTGGGTAACATTTTAATGTTTTAGGGTTGCACAGGCTGTGGATGTCCTGCCATTCTATTTTTGTTAACTTAGCAGTCAATGACGTTTAAACGCTGTGTAGAAGTGTAAAATTCTCCCGTTTTTTTTCTAGAAAGTATAACTTTGTATGTATTTCTCAATGTATATTTTTTGCTCTCTTTCTGTCCAGGGGCTTCAAAAAGGTCCAGGTTCACATTCGGCAGGTCCCAATGGAGAACCCCCTTTCTCTTCCTCCTCCTCCCCTCAGACCTCATTTTCTTCCTCTGGCATTCTGAATCAGGTTGGACATTCCTCTGGGCCCTGCACTGCCTCCTCCTCAGCCTCCTCTTTATCTCCCACCTCTCCCCAAACCACACCCAACCACTTGTCCTCACCTCCCCACTCCGCTACTACCTCAGGGGTCCACACCAAAGACACCACGCTTTCAGGGGGTAAAAATGGCAGCAGCAATGCAGCTGCCAACTTGCCATCAGGACCGGAAGCCGCGATCAGGCATCCCACAGGGACAACCCTAAGTCCCAGCACCACCCCCGCGCAGGGATTGACTAATCACGTCCAGCAGCGGGTGACTGACAGCTCTGCTAGCCTGTCTCAGCCTGGTTCTCTTGCCCCCGGCGTGCTCAGTTCAGACAATCCTCAGCTCTCAGCCTTGCTAAAGGGAAAAGCCAATGCTAGCAGTAATGATGATAACAATAACTACAGTAACCACGGCGGGCCTTCCTCAGAGAAAATCAACAACGTCCACCCGGGTCTTCACGGTGCCGCCAAGCCAGTGTCAGAGCAGACAGTGGCATCCTCGCCACTTTCAGCCACTGCTACATCCTCGCCACACTCTGCAGTCCCTCACATCTCCAACAGCCTCTCCTGCCTTAACAGCCTGTCCAACACAGACAGCCAGGGGCCCACAGTCAATGGGAAGGGGCTGGAGGACTCACATAGCCCTCTGAAGGTAGGGCCTTCTGGAGGAGCTCAGAGATACACTGTCCCTGCTGGTCTGGCACCCTGGTCCTCAGTTTCCATCTACCCAAGCTCCAGTGAAGTGCTCAAAGCATGCAGGTAAAAAAAAAACGAAAAAAATCATGGGGGCTGGGGGGGGAGTTAGTTCTGTCAACTTTTATCTGAGCTGATAAACTGACTGTTATCTCTTACCTGCAGGAACCTCGGGAAGAACGGCCTGTCAACCAGCAGCATTCTCCTGGACAAGTGTCCTCCACCACGGCCCCCTCGCGCGCCCTCTCCTCCACTGCTAAAGGACAAACTCAATCCCCCAACACCCAGTATTTATGTGCGTGCAGCCACACCATAGAAGGAGAAGTATTCATGATGTTTTTGTGTTTAATGTTTGAGCAACAGTATCTTGGCAGCAGCAAGCACAAAATACAAACACTCATAGTCAGCTCCTCTTTAATGTGTACATTTAGTCCACGTACCCTGATCACTTCCATGTCTCCTCTCTAAACATACAGCTAGAAAACAAGAGGGACGCCTTCTACCCTCCCCTCCATCAATTCTGCACCAACCCTGCCAACCCGGTCACCGTCATCAGAGGACTGGCTGGGGCACTTAAGCTTGGTATGAGGCTGTTCCAGAGATGCAAGAAACATACTCACTCTGAAGTGCACCAAAGACTGCATTTTTCAGTTTCAAGCATCTAAATGAGTTTATGCAGCTATTGTTTGATTTTGCCAGTGATACCGCTAGCAGCTGTTAGCATGGGCAGCTGGATGTTTCTGTTTTTTCCAGTCTCATGTGGCTCTGTGGGTGTGTCTTTGTAATCACAGAAGGAAGTATGTGGATACATTTGACATATATGACAACAGCACCACCTGCAAGCGAAAGCTGTTATTGCACGTGTTTGCTGTAGAGAAAGCTAGTTGGCTTTGCCAAGAATTTACAAACATCTGTTACAATGACTTGCTGCCCTATTATGTAATGTGCTAATCTGACAGATTGTTCTGTTTATTTTCTTAAGTTATAAAGCCACAATTCTAATAAGACAATATTGAAAGAACCACACAGCCTACAACCACCTGCCCTGCTCTCTCTCACCCCACTGCAGAACTGCAGTGAGATGAAATTACCTCTTAGCTTGTTCTCCCTCAGCCAGAAGATGACAATAACAAAATATTAGAAAATTGTTTCATTTATGACTAAAAAAGCAAGTAACTGACATAAATCCTATGATTGTTTTTAGATTTTAGGTACATTTTGAAAGAAATTCTTACCTTGATCTCTTCTTGCTTGGCTTTTCTTTTCATTCCATTGTACATATACAGATCTGGGCCTGTTCTCCACTAAGACATTGGTGGAGGCCAATCCAGACCATCTGGTGGAGGTGCGAACCCAGTTAGCTCAGCCCACCGATGAGAACTGGGACCCCAGTGGCAGTAAGAAGATGTGGCGCTGCGAGAGCAGCCGCTCCCACACCACCATCATCAAATACGCTCAGTACCAGGCATCCTCATTCCAGGAGTCTCTGCGGGTCAGTGGGACATGGTTACACACCATATACACACTTAATACTGTAAATCTGATACTGAAACTGAGTTGAAACAGTGCGTTTATAACCAACCCATAAACCTTTAAATAATGATATATTATATCCTTGATCCAATGAACACTACTGCTTTCTACAACTTTATGGATTTCCAACGTGTTTATAATGACAACCCTCATCAAGGCAAACTGGCCAACTGGCAATAGGGAAGGTGTCAATCAGCAATTTTTAGCTGGTTTACCCATGTTTGAAAGAAAAACCTGCATACACCTGTCAATTTTGGTGTAAATATGGTATATGTTGCCAGCCATTTTTGTTATTAATGTAAGAATGGTGCAAATGTAGTGTGTGTTGCTTTCAGAGGTGATAATGAAAGTGTACAGACGTAATAACTGATGTCTAGCTAATTCTAAAAGTTAATCATATATCAAATGCTTTTGTTATAACAGGAGGAGAATGAAAAGAAGAAGGAGATGGAAGCAGAAGCAGGTTCCTCAGACAGGTTAGTTTTCTCTACCGTTCTCCCTCCTCAGATTAAATTGTCAGTGTATTCATTTGTCTTCTGTTACTAACTACATTATACCCTTATGCTCTCTCAGTGCAATGCGGCGTAGGAAAGGGCCTTTCAAACACATAAAGTTTGGCACCAACATCGACCTGTCTGATGAAAAGAAGTGAGTAAACTGTTGAATACATACGACCGAATTTCACTCAAAATATCCGGTGGCATGAACTATCAAACATCTTCTCCTCACATCATGTTGATTGATGGGAAAAGGGAATAAAGCACCTTTACTGTCAAACTTTGCCCTTTACAGGTGGAAACAGCAGCTTCAGGAGTTGTCTAAACTGCCAGCTTTTGCCAGGGTGGTGTCAGCCGGTAACCTGCTCAGTCACGTAGGACACACTATCCTGGGCATGAACACTGTCCAGCTCTACATGAAGGTGCCAGGGAGCAGGACACCAGGTATACATACACAAAATCAATACCACTGTGGTTTGCATTGTTATTTTTCTTATTGTCGTAGTAACCATAACCTTTTTCTTTGGTAGGTCACCAAGAAAACAACAATTTTTGTTCAGTGAATATCAACATTGGTCCTGGAGACTGTGAGTGGTTTGCTGTGCCTGAAACGTACTGGGGTGTCATCAACGACTTCTGTGAGAAGTGCGTCACTGGAATGATGAGTTTATAGTTTCTTCCCCAGTTTCAATCCCCAGAGTTGACACTGATAACCACATATGTTTTTGTTTGACCTCCTCTTACAGGAACAACATTAACTTCCTGATGGGATCCTGGTGGCCCAACCTGGAGGACCTGTACGAGACCAACGTGCCTGTTTATCGCTTCATCCAGCGTCCTGGGGACTTGGTGTGGCTTAACACAGGCACTGTTCACTGGGTTCAGGCCATTGGCTGGTGCAACAATATTGCGTGGAATGTTGGACCCCTCACAGGTGAGTAAAATAAATGAATATGCAGTTCCGAATGTGTTTACAGATGGTAATGGTCGTGATGCCTGCTGACATAGAGCATAGCCTGGGGCACACATTTGGATCCCTCCAGGCTTTAGTACAGCTGCATTAATGCAGAATAAAAGCACAAGTTTTCACCACTGTACAAATAAAAATGAAGAGTGCCTCTCGTTCTTTGTCTTCAGCCCATCAGTATAAGCTGGCAGTGGAGCGTTACGAGTGGAACAAACTGCAGAGTGTCAAATCCATTGTTCCCATGATCCACCTCTCCTGGAACATGGCCAGAAACATCAAAGTGTCTGACCACAAGCTCTTCGAGATGATCAAGTGAGACCTCACTGTTTCTCTTATTTTTTTAAACCGGTTTATGAAATGACTGATACTGGGTGTGTTTCCTAACTGGTGTGTTTCTGTGTGTCAGGTACTGTTTGTTACGGACTCTGAAGCAATGTCAGATGCAGCGGGAGCTGCTGTTGGCTGCTGGGAAAGAGCTGGTGTGGCACGGGAGGACCCAAAATGAGCCGGCACATTACTGCAGCATCTGTGAGGTAAACACAGCATCCTAAACAACACCGAGATCCTTTCTGCTGCACCTGTTTTGTGTTAATGACACTTTTCAACTTTATTGACTCTTTGTTTACTTCTTGTGCCTAGGTGGAGGTTTTTGACCTGCTGTTTGTAACCAGTGAGAGCAACAGCAGAAAAACATATGTGGTGCACTGCCAGGACTGTGCTCGTAGGGGGAGCACTAACCTGGACAACTTTGTGGTGCTAGAGCAGTACAAGATTGAGGACCTCATGCAGGTTTATGACCAGTTCACACTCGTAAGTATCGGGTAAAAAATCACTAGTAGTGTTCAGCCCAGTCCCAATGTCCCCCCTAAGGCCTCAAGCCCTGTCTTAGTGGACATCCACTGGTAAGTGAGAGAGGCTGCAAGGGTCTGAAATGAGAAAAATGGTATGGGCAGGAATTTATGAGGTATCACTTTGCCTTCTGGGCTTGGGACTGTTTTTAAGTTTGAAGAGTGCCATCTTTTTTTGTTTCCTTCATAAATCATGGTAACATGTTTAATGTGACAACACTATGAGAGAGCTGAGCTCTTAAGGACTTACCAGGAACGCATGTCAAAGTCTGAGTGTGGACATTGGGATTGGGCCATAATCTTTAGAATCTGCCAGAGTTGATCAGTTTAATGGAACAGTTCACCCAAATTGTTAGTTTGGTCATTATGTAACAGGCAACAGCTTCACAGGCAAAAAACTGAAGTAGCTGTGTACTTGTTTTTTAACAAAAAGACAGCTCATCCTCCATAATTCAAGCCTCCAGAAGTTTGGAGAGCGCACATAATTTAAAGAGATGTTATTTTCATCCTTTTGTAAGACAGAGTCATCACTGTATCTGCTAAGCTACAAATGTTGTGTTGGTTTTTAAGGTTTAAAACAAGTGCAGCTACTTCAGTTGTTTTGGAGAATGATGCAATGCTGTTATGCTCCGGAAAGGTTTTATGAACAAATACATGATTGAGTAGACAATGACTGAATTTTCACCTCTGGGTGAACTTTAAATGTAAAGGAGACTCTTAATGGTGCTTCTCATGCTCATATCAAAGTGTCTGCATGTGAGTTGTGTCTGCAGAGCTCAGTGTGTTTGCTCTTCCTGTGTCTCTACAGGCAAGTCCCCTGCCTTCCTCCTCTTGATGGTAACACTGCTGTTCTGAAGACAGTTGGAACCACAATGGACTTAATTGGAAACTCTCCGGAATTTTTTTTCCTGATATTCAGGAAGTAAGCCGGCAGTCCTCAAACAGCGCTCTGTAGCTATCCCATAAGGCAGCTGCGTGAAAGCTGTGTGTCTATGCAACCTGCCCAGAGTGGTGTGCCTCCCCCCAATGGACTGGAGGGGGATGGCAGCTCCTCCTGTCATCGTGACCAGACTGTTCTAATACTGGCCCAGCTGGACTAAACTAGAAAATACACAAAAACACATAAAAATGATGAATTAAATTTTTGTACATATTCTGTTTTAACTGGCAACATGGTCACACAAAGACTACTGACTTGATGGTTTCCTTTTTCCATTTTTGTATTATGTTTGTGAGTTGACACAAGAGCTTTGTTCCCTCCCCTCAATGAGATGAGTAATTAGCATAGCTGGTCTTTTGTATGTTAGACACCTCCTTGGTCTGGAAAACAAGAGGAGAAACTGTTTTGTAATGTGAAAAGCTGAGTGACACATTCTTTGCAACACATGGCCCAATTTTTTTAAATCAGTTAAGTATTCGATTTATTTTGCTAGAACTACGATGAGTCTGGTTACTCTGAGGTGAGGGAGAGGAAATCATTTGTAGACAAACAGCCAAGTCAAAGAGAAAAGGGGTTGCACATAGACAAAAGAGTGAACTTTAATTTGTGTTTTTTATTTTGATGTAAATTTACACTATTTATAAATGCATATTTATTGCTTGAAAATATTTGTTGATGGAATGCTGTAATTTTTTCTGGAGTACCTGCCATTAAATTTGAAGGAGCCTTGTGATTTTAAGCACGGTCCTTCATAAGTTTTCTATATAAATAAAACTGCTTAGTAAGCATTGTACAGAGACCTTACCTTGAAATTGAATTATTGTTTGAAGGATGTTTTATGGGTCAATAAACAAAAACTGTCTTTATTTATATCTGCAGCTCTGTTGTGTTTTTCAGCATTATTATAGTTTCTCAGTGTTTTTCATGGTCATTGTCCAGCACATGGTTGTACAGAAAAATGTGGGCTGTGGTCTCATTATCTTACACTGAAAAAGCAATTATTTTATGCTTGAGTGATGAGGATGAATTCAGGAGTGTCACAAAGGAAAGAAGCTGCTCTATAGTCTGGTGGTATGGCAGTGGATACTTGTGTATCTTTTGTGAGATGACAACAGGGTGAACAGACTGACCTGTGCTAGGTGTTGTAGTGTCCTTTGTGACTATGAACCGCATCACGTCACTGCAGAGCCTCCCTGTCCTGGGCCATGCATGAACTATGTCAGTTTGTGATGTTTCCAATCAGGATGCTTCCTATTGCTCCTCTGTAGAAGTTGACCTTCTAAGTAAAATTTGGAACACTGAAAGTACAGATGTAAACAATCTGTTCCAAGCATAGTCAATGCTGTTATCATACTCATTTAGAGATGCATGATGTGATTTAAAAAAAAAAAAAAAATGTAATTATTTTGACAGACACTGCAATTGCCACATGATTCATGTGAAGTGATAATTTTTGCATCCCGATTGTCATTTTTGGCGTGTGTACCAAACATGTTTTATTACATCCGGAGAACAAGATTTGAAGACCAGGGATTCGCTCCAGCACTGCAGTACTTAATTTTGATGCTGTTTTGTTGCACATTTTACTTGTAGCTTCTGTAACATGGATGTTGAACCTAGCAATATTGCAATTTTGATAATATTTCAGTAATTGTGCAGCTGTAATCTTAGTCTGTTTTTGAGAGATTGTTGAATGGGAAAAATCCAGTCACTATATGCTAAATACAACAACAGTATAATGATCGAACACGAAATTCAATAAGTGTGAATTCAATATGAAAATTAGCAAAGTAAATGTATGTAACAAAAAATAAGCGCCAGCCTCACGAAAGTATGAAATAAGTAGCCTATGTGTACACTCGACATGAAATATTTTGCCAAAAAAGGGTCACGCATAACATGCCTTCTATTGTGGTCAATTTTCTTCCTCCACCACTTCACACTTCAAAATAGCTAAAAGAAAAGTCAGTAGAAATTGCCATTTCTGATCTTCTCTTTTGAATCGTGGAGTATACTGTAGGTACATGTTTCTGATTTCGATGTGAGCTCCCTGTGTTCTAAAAGACATGTACATGTTTTCTACTTGTAGGGACTCACTGATTCAGCAAGAATAATAATCTGTGCAAAAGTTAAGCAAAGCGTCACCTGACTCAAAGTTTAATCTATCTTGCCAGTCAGTTGTCTTTTGTCCAATGAGGATCATAATAACATTTTTGAAAACAATGTTTTTATTAGGTTTGACGGCTTGCTGCAATATGTGGTATGAAGAATCCAGAGACACAGTGGCAACCCACAGTTGTACAGTTTCAAATTGAAAATGCACAAATTCAGATTCTAAAAATCAAGGCACTGCTGCATTGGATCAGAACCAAAAGCAAAGGAAGAACAGTTCTGGACTACTGAGCAAGTGACAACAATACAGAAGTCAGATGACTGATGAAAGTTACTCAAGCAGTTTTACATGTTCAGTAGTCACTTAAGGTTTACCAGAGATTCTGCTCCCTGCTGATGTGTTAATGAGTTAATAAAAGCTGTAGACAGAGGGGCAGTTTGTTTGAATGTTAACCTTATTTAAAGATGTAGTTTCAAATGCAGACAGTCAGTATGCAATTCAAAGAGAAACAGTCTCATTCTTGTATTATTTGTTTTTTCAGCACAGCTGAGGTCTTGTTCAGTGCTGCTGGTCATGTGCACAGCATTATGGGGAGCCTGTTATCCCTGAAAATTGTGTCCTGAATTTACACCATATACAGTCCACTGAAAATATACCACAGTCAGAACCCTGCACCATAACGAAGACATAATGCCTCATTAAATATCCCCATGGTGCATCCAGTTGACCAGCTCCAATAGAGCTGTTTTTATCTGAATGAAGTCTAGGAGTAGTGAAAAAAATAATGAATCAGAACAAAGAAGCTGAGGGAAATCAAAAGCTTTTCTGATGTTTCTTTGAGATCAGTCAAGGTTTTGTGTATCCAATCTTTTTTATTCCCTCAGTAGGTTGTCTTGTGTGGTAATTAAACAGTGTGCAGCTCAGTTTTTGGATCAGACGTTTACCACATGCTAAAAGACCTGATGATGCCACGATTTACAGGAGATGAAAAGAGGAACTGTGACAGTAAAAGAGGAACAGAAAGCATTTTCTCCTCTCCAAATGAATGGATAAAAATGAGTCAACAAGCCTTATGAATAATCATGTGTTTGTTTATTTGTTTTTTGTTTTTTGTTTTTTTAAATGACAATTTTGGGACCAGCATAGAACAGTCTTCGACATTGATTCAGTCTGACACTGGATAATAAGACCATATCATCCTGTTGTGATGGAAAAAGCTGAAGAGCATAGCAGCTCTACATGAATTCAGTCATCAGTCATGATGAAGTGTTTGGCTCCTGGTATGGCGGTGTTGGTCGGTCCAGACTCCATCATCTCAACAGCTGCTGGATTCATTGCAGACTTGCCTGTTTTTGGTTGACCCTCGACCATCTTGACCCGTTTTATATCAGCAGCAGGTTATAGTTTGTGTTTTCTTCCTGATCGTGGCAGTGACACAACTGTTCCATGCACTTTATACTTACAAACAGTTCTTGTACATTTGATCTTGGTACTTGCAACTTCTTTGAGATGGCTCCAAGTGACTTTCCTGACTTGTTCATATCGATAATGGGCTCTTAGATGGGCTGCTTAGACTTTCCTATTGTAGTGTTTGGCTGATTCTAATGGGTGTATCAAACAAACCTGTAAGGGAAATTCTCCTTGTTGAGGCAGAGAGTTGCTAATTCTCCAAAGAATTTTAGACTAAGTGTGATGAATCATTTCTTTAATATATGCAGCATGGAGAGAAGACCGGAAGTGTTCTCGGCAGTTGATAGTTACTCCTTCCAAAAACAATGACCCCCTGATGTTTGTTTTGATACTGCCTTTCCCAGGGCAGTGACCATATTCTGTTTTATTTTAATGTAAATGTCATCCATCTTCCCTCCTGTAAATACCACAGGCAAAGAGAATTGCCCCTCATATGACTTTCTGACCTGTTCTAATACTAACAAAGCCCCTCCTTATGGGAAGGGAATTTCCTCTCCTCTCACATCCTGATATGTTCTCTACCATACATTTATTACTGAATTCAGTTTATTTAATTTCTCATTTGATTTGACCTCAAATTGATAACTTTTCATTACAGTAAATAGAAAAATACAACAAAATAAATCAATTAGTTCATCAGTATTTAACCGCAAAGATCCGTTATCATTTTGTTCAAACTGGTGCTGCTTTTTGTTGTATTCCTTGATCAACTGCATTATTGTGGCTGTTCTGATGTCATCTTCTTTTGGGGTCACCTGACTCTGTGTAGTCGGCATGCCAATGCCACTTTTCTCCTGTGTCTTCTTGCACCCTAGTTGATAACTGTCCATTGCCATCCTTCTGTGATGGATGGGGTGACTTAGTATCAGTATAAATGACATCAGTTTGACTGGCGATTGCAATTGAATCAGTGGGTGGTGTGGTACGTATGAGTATATGTTGCAGGCCTGACCACTACCGAATCTCCAGGCTGGATGTTGTGGAGTTGTGACAACATAGGTGCAGGGAGGGCAGCTTTCACCTTAGGGAAGATAAACTTCAAGGCTTAGTTAAGTGCACAACAATATCTTTGCATGTCATCATTCATTCCTGTCAGAGTTAATCATTCTCACAGGACGGCCAGTGAGTATCTCATAAGGAGACAGTCCAGTTGTTTTATATGGGCAGAACTCATAAACAGATAAACCTCAACCCCTGAAAAATCTGTTTCTGCCATTCAGTTTAATTTTGTTGTCAGGGTCTGGTTACCCTTTTCCACTGCACCTCCACCAGCTGGACGGTAGGCACAATGTTTTGTTTTTTTTTCCAGTTAATCTTCAGGCTTTTGGAGAAGCTTTGAATTACACTCTTTACAAACAGAGACACATTTTGCTAGTTAATTTGGATGGAAGATTCTCAACATGGAATAACTTCTCTCAACAATGCTTTTCCTACTGAGACAGCTGTAGCATGTGTACATGGGAAGCACTCAATCCATTTTGAAAACCCGTCAACAATACAGAGGCAATATTTATAACCCCTACGTGGAGTAAGTTCAATAAAGTCCATCATTAAATGCTCAAAGGGACCTTCAGGTTTAGGATTGGCTGACAGGGGCATTGTTACAACACTGCCAACATTTTTAGTTGCACAAATGACACATTTCTTAGATATCTTAAAACCCTCTAGTAGACCACAATCTATTTACAATATCCAACATCCTCCCTTTTGATACATGGTCAAGAGTCAATTTTGCTAAAAAAGGGAATATGGCTTTTGGCAGTACTGGGAGGCTATTCATACCTACCCAGATGCCAGATGAGCATTCAATACACCCTTTCATTTTTCCGTGCAGTGTTTTTTTTTTCTCCAGCATCAGCTCCTGTTTGAAGCAAAGAGACATCTTCAAGGGGAAAACATGGCTGTTGGACAGACAAGGGCATCTGTAGAGAGGGAGAGGCAGGTGAAAGAGCAGTGTAAACTATGACTTTCTGTCCTGTTCCTAGAATGAAAGCAGGAGTTATCGCAAAAAAATATTCAGCTGCCTGAGCAGACGGGAAGTTAAGCATTTTCAACTTTGGCATGCTCAATACATATTGCATATGAGACACAAGGGGACCCATCAGTCGGATTTGTCATAGAACCATCTATAAAGAAGACAGAGTCAGGGTTAATAAGGGGTGTGTCAAAAAATGCATCCTGGCTGTGGATTTGACACAGTGTCAACAACTTCCAGACATGGATGTGGATCTATATCTTGCGCTGTAAGGAGCAAAGTTGATGGGTTAAGGCCAGTACAACATTTTAGGGTGACATGAGACATTGTTAGTAGCACATTTGTTAGTGCAATACTCATGCTGTGATCAGGTGACTGGAGCTTTTCTGATGGCTAAAGTAGTAGACAGCATGCATAGCATAAGCAGTTAGAGGACACATAATGATATTAGCTGTGGCCATAACTTCTTTGGTAGCGGTTCTCAGCTCCACAGCAAACAGAGTTGGACTGGAGATGAAACCCTATGGCATCTGTATCCAAGAATAAAGTTTACCACTGAAAGTGAAAGCAAGCCAGAACTATAAGTCAGGATGAACAGGAATGCTAAATATGCATTTTCTAAATCAATAACTGAAAACCCACAGCCTGATGGACATTTTGACATTTGTGTTACAACATCTGCTGGATGCTGAATGTGATGCTGAATGCTAAGGTATTTTACTAGTCTCCACCCCCATGTGGTTTCTTTAGCAGGCAAGATGGGGGAGTTACTTGGTGAAATTAGGGATTCAACGATGGCACCTTGACTTATGATAGACTGAATGACAGGGGCAATGACTTTAACAGCTTTAGGGCTGAGTGGATATTTTCACTGGACAATAACAGAAGTTGCAAACCTTTATATTCCCAAAAATCAAACTTGCTTAGAGCCCTCAAGCTATCGCAATAGTTAGTCTTTAAGAGTTAATGAGTGTAACTAACCACAAGTGCGTATGTGGCTCTTTGCAGCTATTGTTTGCGCCTGTAACCTGAAGCCCCTTCCTCCATCATTATTAACACAATATTATATTTTAGTATTGCATATATGGTATAATATGACATTTTTCCTTTAGCCCTCTCCTGGGTTTGTTTTGTGTTTATCCATGTAAGGCTCTTCGTAACTTTGTTTAAAAAGTGCTGTAAAAAGCTTGGCCTCCAGAAATGTTTTCATGATTATTATTTTTGATTATTATATGTGAAAGGTGCTTTCCATTAAAGCTATTAATGCAGCTTGGCCATTGCTCAACCCAGCAGGGGGAAAGTTTTCAGCCCCAAGATGCGGATTCATATTAGACATGCTGCTGCACTCACTTAAAATGCAGATGACTGGATTTTAAAAACTATATTTGTATTCAAATGAGGGCTACTTCTCCATAAACTTATTCTGCTCATCTGTTAATTTATATTTATGCCACAAAGCATTTTTTAGTTTCATTTATTAACAATGTGTTTCATTCAGGTGGTATGACAGAAACAAACAAAATGAAATTATTCCAAATATTGTAAATATATGATATATTGTAAATGAACACTTTTGCACTGGGTGACCAGTATGATGAACATCTTCATGCTGCTATAAATAATCAACAGAAAATCAAATAAATCCACAATTTAAAAAAAGGTCCTGCGTTCTTTGTAAAAAGAATATAATTATGATGCATTTTTATAGATTTACATCTTCGGTACTGGAACAAATAGACATTGGGTTTGGTGCAGCAGACTTTGGCTAATGGTATTTGTGGATAACAATACAGAATATCACCCGCCATGTCCTTTATATTGAACTAAAACATGAAACCTTAGATCCTAGTTATTTCTGATTTCTCATGTAGTTGTTTAAGTTTTTCTTTTACAGTCCAAACACTGCCCAGTCATCAGAGGTCTATAAATCCAGTCTATTCAGTTGGCAACCTACAGGCCACATCTGGCCTAGGAGCGGCTTCCTAGTGGGCCAGCATAAATAAATCTGATATATGACAAAATATGTTAATGAAATACACTATATAGTGTATATGTCCATGTATGTCTCACACACATTAGTTTATAGATGCGATGTACATACAGTATAAATCACCTATTTTTTTTTCTCCATTTATTCGCTGTTTTGTTTGTTCTTTTTGTTAAGTGTCCTTGGGTACCCTGAAAGGCGCTATAAAAATTAAATGTATTATTATTATTATTATTATTATTATTCTCACATAATATACCTCACATGACTGCATCCAGGAGATGTTACAAATTGTTTGTTTCTTCTCATCTCTGTTGAGTTTTGCACATGTGCAGCACTGACCCACTGTTCAGATTGTGTACCTGGACTGGCAACTTTGTGTTTATTTTGGAACCATCTCTTAACACCAAACCAGTGTGTTTAATTTGTGTAAAGGTAATTAAAGTATAAAGAATGCAGAAAAATCAAAACATTGCAGCAAACTTTCCTGGTGGATCACAGGAGATAAACACAGTGAAGCGCAGAGTCAAAAGCTCTTAGACGTTTTTCAGCAGTTTGCAAAAAAAAAAATGTCTGCCTATATTAATTTTCTGGTTCAAAATCTTGCCTAGTTAAATTTGTAATTGATTAGCCCTACTATAAATGTTACGGGTGTAAGTATCCCTTTGTCATCCCATTGCCGTAGCAGGCCAGCCACACCTGTGTAAAGGGTTTGAACCTGGATCCAAAAGAAAGATGAAGTTTCAGCACCCTGTGTGTTTCAGCACCCCTGCATGCCTGTGGCCCAGCTCTAAGATGTACCCACAGAGCAATTCATCCAATATTACAGTCTCTCCTGGAGTTACCAATGAATCAAACCAAGGCCTATGAGAAAACATATCCTGAGTTTTCTGTTACATCGGTCAGTTTTTCTTTCACTGTTGCATTAACACTGCGTTGTACAGATTTAATAACTATGGTTGGTTCATTAGGCCTCTGAGTGGTCACCACTGTCCTTTTTACTCTGCATTTGGATGGAAAAGGAGGTTCAAATACAAAAAATAAATAAATCTGGCAAGCACAAGTGTAGATTGAGTCCGTGTGACAACCTTTTACATGAACACTTAGTCATTGAGTGTGAAATGCATGAATAATTATGATAATAACAACTCTAAAATTAGACTTTTCGGTCCTTTATGATGTCAGAATCACTGAACAATATAACCCTTACCCTCAACCTTTCCCCATAACTTTAGCAGATATATGATGGAGGGTGTTCATTATTCTCATTAGATGACAGTCATTGTGCTGCTGTAACAAAATTAGTCAGAAGTGTGGGATCATTCATCTGTTCCGAGGCCTGTAGGCATTGTGCATGACAGTTATTTCATTATCACAACCACAGGTGGCTCCATTGGTCTGATGGCCTGACAACCACTTCAGCCAATACCCCTTTAATTTATTCATGATCCCTTTTGAATTTTTGGTTCTAAAAACAGCGCTGGCAGGCTGTGCTTTTTTCACCATTTCCACTTACCTTCAAAAGTGAGCAGGGGAGGACAATGACATTTAAGAAAATATCAAAGCTGAGAGCTGAGATCGGCCTTGCACAGATTTCTAGGTTATCTTTGGGACACAGTTTCAATCGCCGATAGGATAGATGCAGTTAGACTTGTCTATTTTGATCTTTTGCTTTTTACATATGGATGTATTTATAAGGTTCTATTTGTAACAAAAATGTGTTGATGTACTGGTAAAGATTTTTTAGCATCAGGTAGATGGACAAAAAATATGAAAAAAAATGTTTTTTCTCTGTGTTGGAAGAGACTGGAATAAGATGTAAAAGAAGAGTCATTATTGTTCTATGAAATCAAACATTACACAGAAATGTGTATTTTGTGTGATTTGATGCCCCCCACAGTTTCTGAGTGCATCACAACTGTCGGAAACACAAATCACAGGTTTCCATACCAATTTCTTTGATGTAATGTATTAATCCATGTAGTAATGTATGAATTGTTATGTGCTAACTTAAAACAAAACATGGCATGTCTTGTAGTGATCATGCATTCTCAGGGATTTGTTTTTTTCCCATGTGGCAGTCAGAGTTTGCACTGTTACATAAAACTCTGAAAGGTATCAGCACGCCAAGCTAATGTGACCTGAACCAGAGACAATTACACCTGGCTGTAACACGCTACCAGCTAAACTTCAGTTGAAATGTGCTGACTTGGCTTATGATCAAAAACTAGTGAGTCACTAGTCCAACTTGGCCAACACATCCAGACATCAAGCATGTGCAACAACACAAGACATGTTACCTAGCAAGACAGCTAATCCTACTTCAGTGATAGTTAGTTCTGTGTGTGATGTATTGTTGTATAGCCTTACATACTTTGATCCTACCCTCTCGCTGGAGTTACATAGTGCTCAAACAAGTGGCAGGAGCCAGAGTGGCTGAGACAGAGCCACCATTCACCTCACATCACATATCACTGCAATATTTAAATGATTTAAAGCTGTTATTTTAATACATAATTACATATTATTTAGCTTTAATATCATTAAAGATGTATATTTAGTAAGACCATTTAGGTGGGAGTGGGCACAGTACTGCAGTCATGTGACTTGCAGCCCAAGCTCATGTAAGCTTGTTTTTTGAAATAGTTTTTTTCAAAGTGAACATGTCTGCTTGCTATGAAAACACTTCTCTTGCTGAAATGTTCAAGTTTGCTAGTTTAAAATGTTTTCTTCCTGTTGATGCTGGAAATGTATGAATTCATGAGGCGTCCGCTTGACCTAGGTGTTTAAAATAACTGTAATTGTATGAATACAGCGGTACACACATTGGACGTGTGCGGTGTCTGCATCAGAGATTGTCAGCATTTTAAACTCCACTCCTAAAAAACACCACGAGGGTTGGGGACTTTTTCTTGGCTAATAGAACAGTTGAACAGGAACGAAATTCAGTCCCTGGTTCCTTCTATCAAAGTGCAGGTTTAGTTCCTGAGTTCCTCAGAAGGTTTTTGGTACCTGGGTTTTCAGTGTGGCTGGGGGACCTTTGAGCCACATGATCCCCAATCACAGTCTGCTTTCATTTCCTGTTAGCTCTCTAGAGTGTTACTGTTACTTTTACTGAAGATCAATCTTAAATAATTGAAGTTATCAATGATTTTGTCTTGTTGTGGGCCACAGGGAAGACAGCTGCTGTGGCAGCAACAACACCATAACAAGAACTGGAGCTGATCATAGCAGAGTGGACATAAGTCAACAGATAGGACGGTAAAGTTAGAAAGAAAAAAGTTGCAAATTATTATTTTACTGTATTTTATCAGTAATCTTTATCATTATTGAGAGATCCCATCCCAATAAAAATGCATCTTGTATGTATCTTTGGTTGCACACAGGATGTCTTTAGTTCACTGTATTTTCTGTACTTTCCACACCACTTAACTCTACACTGACACCATTCTGCACAGTTGAAGTTCAAACATCCAAGTTAAGTAACAATCAGTAAAACAAGTATTTAAATGGAGGCTTATAGTAAAAGCAGTCCAGTTTCACCTGCTAAGCTAAATGCACAATGTAGTTTTTGTACTGAATTCAGAGAAAGACAATGATGAACTGAGACTCCCATCAAGCTGCAGAATGATGAAGCCTCTTGAAGTGAAAGTCATGAAAGACCAATCTACACTTACTGGTGCCAAATACAGAAAGAATTTCTTATTATGTGCAGTTCTAAATATTGATGAATAATATAAGAGCACACTACTATGCCAATCTGCACCTCAGATACTGTAGACAGGAAGCTCAGAATTGTAATCAGAGCCAGTGTAGTCTGAAGCCAGCAGATGTCACTGTTATGAAGGAGATGGATGCCAACAAAATAACTACCCCCCCCCCCCCCCACACACACACACACACACACACATTATTAAAGAGGATCAAGGTTGCTCCTTAATCCTAAAGGTGTATTCCAGATGTCTTAGTCACTGATGTGAGTCAGCATGTATTTGTTCTGTGCGTATTTGTTATAACTCTAAACCCAGTGACTCATACAAGTTGACAGGGAAAACATATGCAAGTATTTTAGAACAGGAAATAGATGTACAGAAGGGCAAAAATTATATTTCTTAGACTGTGTGGGTCAAGTGCTTTCAGCAGCCAAGAGGAAATCATAGTCATTTGTGGAAGTGCTGGCTTTGTGAGGAATGTCTCTGAACCAACTATCGTTAATGCACACAGGAAAAATGTCTGACAATTCAGTGACAGATTGATTAAGCCAATACCACCCAATAGTCTGAAGCTTTCTCATTTTGACAGTAGCCTGTATTAATCTTGTCTTGTAGATTTATTTAAATAAACCAGACAAAGTTCCAGTTTGTCTCCAGCTACTACAGTTTTCAACAGCTCATAATATTCCCATATGTATATATATATCAAAGTAGGAATAGCATCATATTCTTTGTTGCTAATAATGGGTAGAGTCAACAACAACAACAACAACAACAATAATAATAATAATAGTAATAATCAAAGTCATGTCACAGCTTATGTTTATTAAAATAAAAAGTTCATTCTAAAGGTAAAAAAGGTGCCTTACAAAAGAAAACAATCTTTAGAAAAGTGTTAGTGGTAGTGGTAGTAGCGCCATATTGATGCAAAATAACTTATTTGACTGTCAACAAACAATGATATTTTTATAAAACATTTATTAAGCAATTGTATTTTTTAATAAACACAAGTCGAAAATGTACAATAATTACTATGAACTAATATTTTTTGTAAATTATTATTACCCAATAATTATTGAATACTATTAATTAACTACGTTTAATTAGCTTCACATGTACCATTTATTAATGATGGTTATTCTTACTTACTCTAAGTGTGACTAAATATTCCTCTTATTTAACTCTTTAAAATTGGTAAATAGGTTCTTTTTTTTAAAGTTTTAATGTACTAATATACATCTTGTTTGCAGGATTCTTTGTAAAAATAATAACTTTTTTCCACTGTCGTCTGTTTCAGACATATTATCAGTCCCTATATAGACTGTCCCTTAAGCGTGTGGATGTTGCATGGCTGTGGTGAGGCTCAGCCCTGCTCAGCTCCTTGCGCACAAACAGGCAGTGACTCATCATGGACTCAGCGCTGTTGCATGTGTCTCGCGGGGCGTGAGGAAACAGCAGAGTTTATTGTTGAGATGAATGAACTACCACAAACAGTTAAACTTGTCTGTAAGGCAGGAGACACGGGAACTCCGCTGTAAATGTAAATATAGAAAGAATCTTTCCAAAAATGCCCGAAATGATCTGAGGTGTGACTACATTAAGGCGTCCATTCATGAAATTATTAAGTGTGGAAAAAGTCCCCATATGACGAGTAACCATAATAGTGACTAATTTCCTGTGGAAGTTATTAGTTATTTTTGCAGTCCATGTGATAAATAGCTGGTGGAAGAGTTCAGTATTTAGATCCAAGTATAAACAATGGAAATACTGTGTTGAAAATGGTTAAAATATTAAATTATCATTAAATACAAAGAGTTAGTTAAAATGTAAAAATCCCCCTAAGATTAGATGCTCCACCCTGTCAGGCAGAAGAAAACTGGGAAAATCAGGTAGCCAACAAGTAACCTATAGTCTCAGATCAAGTAGTGTAGTAAAACTTGGTCTGTTATTATTATATTGAAAGGAAACACAGCCTAGCACTTGAGGAAACTTCTTAAGCTACTCCCCACCTTACAGGACTAACTGGAATTATTACTACTACTAGCTCTCTTTTCACTGTTGGTTTATAAATTCAACTTTTAAATAGATATTAGTCCTCTGCTGATAATAAGAAGGCTACTTCTTTAGGGCTAAAAGTGAAATATACCACAACATAAAAATACTCTCTTACAAATACCTCTTCTTCATTCAAAAATGTGGTCAGGTCAGAGTACTAAGTATCTGTAGAAAATGTACTTGAAATACCGACAGTATTAGTACTGCTGATACAGAATGGTCTGTCTCTTTAAGTCTGTCTACTATCTGTTATTAAAATGTGCTCATTTTCATTCATTCATTAAAGCGTAAGCAATTTAGTGATATTGTGGGTAGCTGAGGTGGAGTTAATGCCAGCTATAAACTCCTGTGCAGTTTAATCTAATGCATCATATGTTATAGGTTTTATAGGTATTTTATAGTATCTTGGTGACACTACAAGCAAAGTTTCATGTTGTGTCGAGCCTTCTTTGTGTTTTAAAAATAGTGTAAAAGTGCCCCATGCACTTCACAAAAAAAGCCTAGGTTGCATTTTTTGGCGAGAGTTTCACTTTAAGTACAGTTCTACCAGAGCCTGACCGATATTGGCCGGCCTGTATTTTTGGCTGATAGCATATCAGTACCAGCATATATGTTGTCTGATATGCTCCCATATGAGATCTTGTATTTTTTAAGAGATTATAATGCATAAAAATATTCTTTGGATATTTTTTAATCATCAGATTCCCAGTGAAATGTACTGTTTCAGTGCACAGATGTCATTTAAACAATGCAGTTTATTGTTAAACTGTAAAATATCCTGTGTTATTAAGTGTTTGACCACCACATTTGAGAGATCATTGCAAAAAATGTGTGCATATACAGGGGCTATATGGTCATAGGTATTTCGTACTCCTTGATATTGGAGTTGGTTGTGCTCTACTTCCCACGACTGTTGACCACTAAAATCAATGTCATTCTAAAAGGAATCTTTGGCACGAAGGGGCACATCCACCTTAATAAACAGGTGGACTGGATGTTTCTTCTGTATCATACTCCTGCTGTATCACTGGAGGAGACAGAGGACGTCCATCTGCTTCGTCTGCCAAGCACACACAACGTCAAGCGCAGAGCTAACTCCCCATTATGTTTACAGGAAGCACCCTTCTTCTATTTGCAAAGGCATCTACAAGGTCTACATGTGGTAGAAGTCCCCTGGATTCCTCTTGGATGAGTCTGAGGGATTTGGAGCTGTGACTCACAGGAAGCTTCGGGTTAACTTGATGAGTGTCTTATGATTTTGAACACACACATGCACACACTCAGTGAGGTGTTGTTTTTAACAGTTACCATACAGGATGGGCAGACATAAATCTCGATTCATCATCCCTAATGTTCCTTCTCAACTTGTGAAAACTGCAGTTTGGCCTTTGCTCCCTGGATTGGTAAAGTCATAACAATAAGTTAAACTGTATTTGGAAGTGCTGCACTCATACCAGGCATTCAAACACCACATTTAAAACCTCTATGAAGATTGTAATTGTCCCTCCTGCATGCACCTAAGGTCCTTTCTTATTGTGCGTATGTTGTCTATTGACCATGCGTTAACTACTCTAAGCTGCAAATATGCTTTATCATAAGGGGGACTTTTTGATCAAACAATAAAATAATGTTTTTTCTCGGAAATGTAGTAGACATAGTCAGTTGCACAAAATCAAATTAAAAGTACTAAACTAGATAACCAGTACTTTTCTAAAACTGTCTAACCCTGGGATATAAACAGTGAATCTGCTGTTCAGTCTCCTTACTACAGTCATTCCTCCTGGTCAGTGTTGTTGTTAACAGATCTCTTCCTAATGCATTTCAAAAGTAAATTATGGAAGGCAGAATCAGTCTCACATAAATCTAGAGGATATCTTCCAAAGTCTTTCTAGTACCAAATTCCGTCTTTCTGTTACAATCCCTCCACCACAGCTCAGGAGGATTCCTAATTAAACTGATAAAACCCCGACTGCTGAAGCCTTACATTAACTTCATCTGAAGTTCTGAATTGAAAAACCGTTTCAATGTGAGCATCTTACTTATGTTTGTAACACTTTACAATACAGTACACAAAAATATGTGTAATTACTGAGAAGGAAGTAAGAATGAACCAGGAACGATTTGATAGTTAATTAATCGTTAATAAGTAATTCCTGAATAACTATGTAGTAGATGATGATGAGTTACTGGAGAACCGACTGGGATATAATATATTGATGAATCATTAGTTAAAGATCAGTTCATAATACTGACCACTTTCATGAGTTGTTCCTGATTAACTATCAACCAGCCTCTGAGTGGAATGACAAATGATCAAAGTCAACACAGATTATTCAAATCAATCTGCACTTTAACTTAGTACCATCAAATGAAAATGCATTAAAAAAATAAATAAATAAAAATCTGTATAAATTTTTAACACATTTTGTTAAAAATGTATACAAATTTTTTTTTTTTTTTTTTTGGCCACTTGGGAGAAAGAAGAAAAATTGTTATTGCAACATTGACTCTCAATTGCTTTGAAACTGATACAGTGGACTTGTCATCTTATTGACATATCTGGCTGTTAGAGAGCAATTTAGAGTTTTGTTTCTGGACACATGATGAGTCCTTTACCTATTTGTGCTGTTTCTGGTGTTTACTTCCTCCCTAGGGAAATATCTAGTTCTTTAGCTGCTAGATGCAGCACTATAATCCCCAGTTAGTCGTTAACTGTGTTTGTCTGCTGTCTCGGGCTGAACAGGTAGTGGAAAATTGATTTTTAGATGTAAAGCAGAGAGGAGCAGCAGATACAGATGATGATTCTCTGTTGGTTATCACTAAAAGCAACCAGTTTTGTATTGTCACATTGTTTTCACATAATCATTTAGTGCATTGTTATAGTAACTAATTGTAGCTACTAACAAGGACATTCCCAGAGGCTGCTGCTTATTGATCAAATAAATTGAAACAACTAGCTGCCTGGAATGATGGGAAAAATGAAAGTGTTCAAAAAACATGTAAAAGAAAAACTACACAATCAAACTGTCTTAATGTGTTTAGGCTTCCTGTGGCATAAAGACAGTTTGACATCTTTACGATTTTAACTCATTCCAATCCCTTCACCTCCAGAAGCTCTTTACTAATAACAAAAATACATTTCTCTTAGACATGACACTTTTTTATGTTCTGTTATAAATGATCAACCATTTCCAACAGGATGTTGAATTAGTTGGTGTTCAGCACAGTTTTGAGTCATAGTATAAAACGTACTAGGGAAATTATTTAGCAGCTCATTTTATCAAGGATGTGGTTTTCCCAGTGAGAAGGCTACAGTCAGTTGATGACATGTTAATTATACTATCTTAATATTAATAGAATTGGCACAGAACTGAATTTCTAAATATTACATTAACTAATTAATGCAAAATAATAGTGAAAAAAAAGTTTTACATTTTGACAAGTTATTGTTGGTTTGGTCCTAAACATAAATACATTAAAGGTCCCATATTATGAAAAACACATTTTCTCTGGTCTCTACATATATAAACTGGTCCTTCCTGAGCCTGCCAACTGCAAGAATGAGGAAAACAAGCGATTCCTGCATGGTCTTTGCAGCCCACCCACTAGTAAAACGGCGCTCCTACAGGCTGTTCAGATTCAGCTCCTTTCGTTACGTAATGAAAGGAGTCATTTTCATAGGCCGGCCTCCTCTGCACGGTGATAGGAGATATCTGAGAGGGGGGCGTTCATCCCCGAGGTGAAGTTTGGTGTGTCCAGCGGTGAGATAGCAGTGTTTCGCAATGTCGTCGCTCAAAGTTGGACAAGCAAATTGCTCTGTTGTTGGTTGTATAATCAACATAAGTGCCTATATTCTGTCCCAGCTACAGAACAACAGAAGAGACAGTGGTTGCGTTTCATTTTTAACGACAACATGCCGACTACGGTTCGTGTAAGTTTGTGTATGTGTTAAAACCACTTCACATCGGACTGCTTTGATAGTATTTACAGTTGCCTATGAGTATGGTGAAGTCAGCTGACTAGTTAGCTCCCCTTCGGTCTGCTATGCAATGGTGTTTGAAGCGAGTTTAATGTTAATAATATTACGAGGGAGTTTGGTTGTCACAGTAAAAAGTCTGGAAACATGTCCAATAGTTTGGAGACTGTGTTGGAGACAAACACAGCTTTTGCTAGCTGTTAGCCATTAGCTACATGGTAGTAAATGTAACAACACATAGAACAAACTAACATTATTCTGTAATTCCGTATTTCTTCAGGAGCCTCTCCTTCTGGTCAGATTCTGGGTCAAACTGGTATGGTTGAACAAAAGCATCTCTGCGAGCCATAGCGATACATCCACCATAAAACATTAGCGCATGCTACCACTAGTGCAAGCGGCACCATCTTTCTGAGAGGGACATGTAGCAGGCAAGGCTCTCCAATAGACCCCGACAGATTTATTGGCGGGCCGATAGTATCGGCCGATATTAGGCATTTTCCAAACTATTGGTATCGGCATTTATAATGGCCAATGACAAATGAATATTTGAAAAATTAAATAAAAACGGACGAAATACACTCCAATCATGAGTGTTGGCGTCCACCAGAGGGCGCTCTACAACTGGTCGAGTCTATGCCACCTGATTGATGGACAGGACGGCCAGTCTGAGATCTTCTTGTCGGGTCACCATACATGCGCAAATGCGTAGCTACTGCCAAACACAAGCGAACTAAGTGTCCTGGTTAGTGGCTTCAATTGATATCAACAAAAGAAGGGTTACAAAAAAATGTGCACTTGTCTGACCTGTCAAGCTACCATCGCTATTCCGAAGAGGGGAATGTTGAGAGACACTTTCGAACTGTTCATAAAAAGTACGACACTGACTCACCTCCGAAAAAGCGAGCTGAGGCCAACAGCGAAGCATCGTTACAGGTGAGTCACTCTATCACGCCAGAGGACGCTGGTGTGAATGTCGGCGCTTCTCAATCCGTAGCAAAACTGCTTTTTAAAGTAGGAAAACGAACGCCAAGCTGTCCCGACAAGCTCTGGAGCTGTGCTACTAACTTAGACTAAAGGCTGTACAGCTGAACAACTGGCTCCGTGGACTCACTTTTCTCCGCTGATCAGCTGTTAGCCTAGCAACGCTAACTTTCAAACCAACGTAACGTACTCAATACTATGTGGACTGTCCATTGTTGCTCTGTTGGTCCTCCCTCCACCACAACCTCGGGGTTATTCACAGCTGTGTGAAATTGATGAAAAACAGTTTAATATGGGACATTTAATATTAATTTTCATGAAGTAATCAAAGGTGATACCTTACATTAAGGTATACAAAAATGTGACAAAGTCATGGGTGTAGAATTAATTAGGAACGACTGAGTAATTCTTGAATAACTGTGATTCGAGAACTAAATAGTCAATAATGATGAGTAATTAGAGAACAGACTGTGAGATATAATAATAGTGACTCATTAGTTTATGATAAATATAAACCGCTATCTTCAGAAGTTCTTAGTGCTGTATCGTAGGCAGCTGAATGTGTTTCAGTTTCTTGAAGACGTTTCATCTCTCATCCAAGAGGCTTGAGGGGAGTTGCCGGTTTTCTAAACTCTGTGTGGGAGTGTCCTTATAGAGTTGTTAAGGACAAGTGTGATCTCTGAGTTTTTTAGCGTGGTTAGGGCCACTTGTGGGTCTTGGATCTAACCAGCCTTCATGCAGGATGCTAGGGCTAGGTGAGCCCAGGTGTGAATGGTTGTTCAGCTATCTGGGGAGGGCAACTCAGTACTGCATTGTAGGTGGGTGATAAATAACGGTGTAATAACGCAACCTCCTCTGTTCAAAGCCTGTCATTACAGTTTTACATAAATGGATTATTTTACTCCTCTTTCAAACCATCTGTCTTCTCTGGCCAATATGTTTACATTGTCGTTCTCAAAGGAATGATTGTTCTCCTTCAGATCTAAGTGAACAGCAGAGTCTTGACCTGAGGACTAGGCCCTCCTGTGTTGTGCTATTTGTTTATAGAGGTTGTTTTGTCTCCCCGATGTACGAATCTGTGCAGTCCTGACTGTATTGAACAGCATAAACTACATTACTCTGTTTATGCCTGGGTGTTTTGTCCTTAAGAGGGACAAGTTTCTGCATCAGTGTGTTGGTAGGTATAAAGTCAATCATTATGTGATGTTTATCACGATTTACCAAGATCCTCTTGAGTTTCTCAGATGTTCATAAGGAATGACGATGGTGTTGCTTTTTCCTGTCTCCTCCTCTTTGTCTGCTCTGGATCTTTTAGAGGTTTTGACAAAAGTCCAGTTTGGGTAACCACAGGTTTAAGTGCTCCCCTGATGTGCCTCTGTTCCTTCTCCTTCCCTCTTTCTTTGTGGGCACAGTCTCAGCCCGATGGTTTAGAGTTCTGATGACCCCCAGCTTGTGCTACAGTGGGGGATGAAAGTTGAACAGCAAGCATTGATCATGAGTTTCTTCCTGAGCTGTTCTTGATTTACAATGACCAGCACCTGAGAGGTGCCAACTAAAGACAACTCATTAATCATTTATTACTTAATCATAAGTTCCCATTTTTGTGCACCTTTAAGTGAAACATAATACTGAGTAGTTTGAGCAGCATGTCCAAATAAGGTTCTCCGTCATCATCACTAGTGCTGGAGAACATGACTTGCATTTGGAAATGAATGTATATGTAGTGCAAATATAATTATTAAAATATTATTGAGAATCCTGTCGAACTCTGTAGCATGATAATTTCCATAATCATGAAGCAATCAGGGACTGCTTAGCAACTAATATGATATGTTTCATTTGACTTGAGGGGACACAAAAAGAGTTACTCATGATTAAGTAATTATCAATTAATGAGTCGTCCAGTTAGTGACACTCGACAGTGGCTGGTTGACAGTCACAACTCAAACAATTCATGAAATAAGTAGTTATTATGCCATCTGACAGATATTTACGAATTAGTCATTACCTGATGATTCATCAATATAGTATCTACCTTTCTTTTACTTATTAAATATTCAGAAATGATCAAATCCTTACTAATTAATTTCTTATTAATGCCTTAGTAACTACTCACATTATTGTGTACCTTACTATAATGTGTTACCTTATTAAATTCTCTCATAGCCATTCTAACCATAAAGGGAACACTACGATATGCACTGTTGTTGCAGTGTTCTCCATGACAGCTCTGAAGTGCCCAACCTGAAAAAAAGTTATATATTAATAGGAACTGTTGTGTGTTTGCATTTATTAGCTGAATGACAAAGTTGCACAATGCTTACCTAGTTTAAATTGTTAGTATTTTTGTGTTAACCTGTTGATAATCTATGCACTATACCAACTACATAATTGCTGAAACTAACTGCATAGGACTAGATTTGTCCCTTTTTTAAAACACTTTGTGCATTGCTATCACAGATACCTTATCAGAAGAAATTTTCCAGCTGTTAAAATTTAAGATTTATCTTATACAGTTGAATCTTATCAGAGTCCTTTGTTGAAATGGAGAAGCAAAGACCACCCATCTCTGTTCACAGTTGGTTGTAATGAAGCTCTAAGGTTGGAGGGGAGCCACATGGTGGCAGTGTCCACAAATACTGTTAGCTCGTTTTCCATGTCCACATTAAAACAAGCCCTGCCTTGAAGTTGGCTTCCCCACTTCCCTGACAGCAGTCCCTGAACGAATGTCTGTTAGCTATGAAATCAGTCTCATATATGCAGAATTTGAAAGGAGGCCTCTGCAAAATACAGATGGCAACCCAACTGGCACTCTGGGCAAGTGCCAAAATTTTGAAATTCTTTCCCATGTTATGCTTGAGTCACCATGACTCTTCCGACAATCATCAATCAGCAGAGAGGTCAGTATAACAGCCATTTGATTGTTCATGTTGCTAATTTGAAACAGTGGAGAAATCAGCCCACAGTGGCGCGGTTTAATCATTTTTGTCACATTTTGGTGCCATGAATAGATGGATTATTAATAAATTAGGTTATAGGTCAGCACTCTCAATATGAACGATAAAGAAGAGTAATGATGAATTTATTGAGGGGCAGATTCAAAAATAAAAAAACATTTTGTGAACGGGCAGCAAGAAAAATCAGGCGGATTTGATGCTCTGTTTGTTTAAGTCATAAAGCAACGTTCTTCCTGACAGGTGCTTCACTACCTGGGCACTGAGGGAAACTCCATTGCTCCAATGAATGTGAATGAAGAAGCTCTCTTTATAGACAATGTTGACATAGCATAATCTCATTACATCATTTCACCTGTCCAAGACACTGGGCCAGAAGGCTATCATTTCCTAGCCCTGCTGTAGGGCATTCTTCCTGGGTGACTCACTACTGACCTGGCCTTATTCTCCTTATCCAAAGAGGAGGAAAATAACATATAGACTGGTTTTACTTTGACTGTACTGCACTGAATCGATCATGTGTCTCTTTTTAAGTGAGACAAGTGTATGTGTGTGTTCATATGTGTAACGAGCAGATACAGGAAAGTCAAATGAATTTGGGGTTGTGTTAGTTCCTTTTACAAACATACCACAATATTTGGTCATCTAAAGTGCCATCAACAGTCATTGGATTATCTGGCTTTGCTGGACAGTACGGTGCTTTCCACCTACTAATGCAGTATAAGTCACTGGCCCTTGACTAACCAGCAGCACTACACGGCTGCCTCTGTGCTGCTTGCAGGCCCCACATGACAGATGTTGTTTAGAGGTTGACCAGCCGGCTCCCAGCTTCGACCTGCTGTTGTCCTGGTGCAGAATGACGCAGGTATTGCACAACATTTTCCTTGGTTATGACTGTGTGACATCACTGGCTCCTCTTAGTGCTCGCTCTTTCCCAGTTCCCCTGACGCGTGATACACTCTAACGATCGCACTGTTATGTGTAAACACCGCAAACAACTCAAAGAACGCATGCATACACACACACACACCAATTCACCTTCACTGCCTGAGGCTCGCTGTATCCACAGAGGCACCTGTCATACGTGACGTCATATATGAGTCAGGTGAATGCATGCATGCAAGCGTGTGGGTGTGTGTACAGGCTTTTGCTAGCTGTGGGATGTTTGCATAATCAGCACAGCAGCACACCTTGGTCACAAGGTAAACTTTCCACTGTGCTCAGAGAAAAAAACGTCCATTTCACACTTGAGTAGTCAGGGAATGGCCTACTTTTACAGAGGGACATAATGGGCGGTAAAAGGTGGCAGATTTCCTATTCAAGGTCCTCTTCAGTTCTTCACATTGATAGTATGTGTAGTTGTTGGATTTTAACTCAAACCTACTGCATGTACTTCTGTCAGTAAATTCTCAATATTAATAATTCAGTGTCTTTCAAGAGAAAGTTCAGACCGGGGAAACAGTTGGCTTGGTTATATCCAAAATCTGCCTCTAAGCACATCTTAAGGTCACTAAAAAACATGCTAACTCTGGTTTGTTTGAACAGTACAAAAACCGAAGTGTTCAGGCAGCAGGTATTGGTTTTATGGAGGGTTAGATGTTGAAATGAAAGTATTGCTTTTCTGATCTAACACCCACCTAGAAAGCTAATAAATGTATTTTCCCAGGATGTAGATCTACTGCTCTAACTCTTGACTTGATTCGCTCATTTTATTGAGGAAAGAATTGACAAGAAGGCTAGATTAGAACATATTTATACTGTTATTGCCTGATTATAAATAGCAAATCAAGTTTTTTTAACCACATTTTAAAACAAGCAGGGTTAATTTACATGCTTTACAATAAAAGAACACATACACAGATAAATAAGTAAAAGAACAGATAATAATAAAAACAAAACAGAGAACTCTGAAAAGTGAAACATAAGGATACTCAAAAGCCTAAGAACGTCTTTCGTTTGGCCATTTGATTGAAAATGGTTGAGTGTTCCAGAGCTTTGGGGTAAACTACACTACACTTCACTACACTGTACTACACAACAATACACTACACTTCACTACACTACACAACAATACACTACAATATACAACAATACACTACAATACACTTCACTACACTACACAGTTCACTTCACATTACCTCACTTCACCTCACTTCCATGCACTACCCTGCCCTACAAGACATCACACTACACTATACTACAGTACACTAGGGGTGGGGGAAAAATCGATTCACATAAGAATCGGGATTCCATCCATCCACAATTCTGAATTGATTCATAAACTTCAAAAAACGATTTTTTATTAACGTTCCCCCGTCTCTCTGTGCGCTCAAGAGCTTGACATTGCACCCCATTGGAGTTTAGAACTGGGTTCTTAGTGGGGGGCTTTTAATTTGAAAGTAGCGACCGTTCCTAGCTAGCCGCTACAACAACAAGCTAACAGCGAAGACAGCTTCAGACAGTGTTGCCAGGTGTACGATAATTATCATATTTGTACGATGATTTTGCCCTCTGTACGATGTACGATCAATAATCCCAAAAAAGGCCAAATATACGATAATTTGACCATTCCGTGAATGTGTGGTTGTAATCGGTTGTAATCAGCCTGTCGCAACTGTCTGTCGGAGTTTTTTTGTGAACCCTGAAGGCATCTGTTTCCATGTGACAAGTTTCCAGCCAATCGTGCTTTTCTAAATGTGAGCTACGAGTGGCGTGCATGCGTTTGCTTCAGAACAACGGTCATGATTGGCTGAATAATCCGCTGCGCCCGCCCCATGAGTGAGGAAAAGAAGAAAAAAAAAGAAAAGAAGAAGAAGCAGAACCGGTCTGGAAGAAGCTCGGAAAAGAAAACGAAAGAACCTGGGGAAGGGGGAGGAGGAGGAGGAGAGATGAAGAAGGCAGAGGGCAGAGTCGAAGTAAGCAGCATCGCCTACAAACTTATAGAAAAGAGTGGCAGAGCCAATTCGCCGGGTGGTTGAGACCTGTTGCAGGCTCGGAAAGCAAAGCTTTCGGCCGGTGCTGCAAGACAGAGCTGGTGGCCGAATTAACTGTATTAAAAAACTACAGCAAATCAAAAAAACATAAAGAGAAGGAAAAAAAATCTAGCTCCAACACAAAAATCCATAACATGAATGCTGCTGATGAATCCATTCCGTACTGACGCCACAAAGCCGTGAGTGCCTGTTAGACGCTATTCAACACTAGAGTGACTATAGCGCATCAATAGACTTGTTATTTTGGTTATGACGGGTGTACGATAATTTTATGTCTTTGGTGCAATAATCCTACATTTCCCACCTGGCAACACTGGCTTCAGAAACCGAGGAGACACTAGCATCTCCTGGATCTCAGCAGCTGTCCAGTTGCTCATCTTGACGTCCGCGGATGAAGTGATGGACTGACTGCTGTGATCAGCTGTTTCCTGGTTTTAAAACTCCTCAGCTGTGGGGCGCACAACAGTGCAGGTCATCCACACCTCCGCCCATCTCACGCAATTTCCGGCATAACGACGTCTCGGATTTAGATCGGAATGGAGTTGGATTAAAGTGTACCCTCCGAGGTGGCAAATTGGTGGACCAGGACAGACCCCCAATTTACCGGCTTCTGTCTAAATCCGCAGACCGAGCCGCAAAAAGGATGGTCAAATTGGCGGCTTGCTGCCCAGTATATAAGCGGCTATTAACTATATGCCAGCAGTGCATGGCTGCCCTTGTTTGCAATGTCAAACAGAAGTGCACAAAAAGAAGGTGCAGGTCATAACATCCACACAGTGTAGCCAGCACCTTCCTTCCAAGCAGAGAGACAGCAACTTTTTCAAAACCCATATTCATCTAGTCAAAACACACTCTTTAAGGGCTTGCTTTTTTCATTCTGCAGCAGATTGCGCTATTAAAGTTGTGCTGTTGCGCATTTTATGGAGGAAATTCTCATTTCTTATATAGCATAATGTGACCATAGATAGATGTTACCTTTTGTCTTAAGTTTGCCTTTGTGTCACATGTTCGACAAGTCACGTTTTCAGCATGAGGACAACTCACGTGGAATGCCATGCAGTGACACAAACATAAATTGCAATGGAGGGAGGAGAGAGATGCGCGTCTTCTAGCTGGTAATACAGTCATTACTTTGAGTTATTGATTTAAAAAAAAAACAAAAAAAACAGGCTGGGGCAGAGAATCTAAGCTCTACTCTATAGTAGCCTACAAACAAATCAAACTGAAACGGATTTGCATTTTTTTTAGACATAATTCATCCATTAGTGTGCAACCAAAAAGTGATTTATTAAAATTCATAGTTATTAAAAATGCAACAGATCTCGAATGACAACAACAAGTGCGGTTGTTGTGAACCCATGCTCCCCCATGTATCATCAGACAAGAGGCTGGCTGGAGACGAGCTCTCAGAATACATTCATTGGCTAATAATGTGTACAGACGCGAAGGGTGGCCAGTAAAATCGATTATGAAAAAATAAGTCAAATTTGCAAATAAGAGGTTTCTGTCTGACAGCAACGAGTACTAATTCATGTGTAGGATGTTAAATCAGTGCAAAACAGTAATAATATAAATTGGATAAAACACTGAATAGTAAACCTCCACTTAATGCAATGATTTATAACAATAATAATTCATTTGTAAGATATGTAATCAATAAAAAACTGTAATAATTAGTATTAGTTCAAATGATACATTAAAAATCCAGTTGTGTTTCAAAATATTATGTTTTCAAATGCATAAAACCAATGTCGAAATAGATGCTGCCAAAATAATCGTGACTAATTGACTAATCGCTAAAATAATCAATAGATTAGTCGACCACCAAAATAATCATTAGTTGCAGCCCTAAAGCCAAGTAAAAGGTTGAGTTAATTAAACTTGGTGGCTGGGTCGGTGGGTGGTGCTGGGGGCATTGAGAGCTCCATAATCTCAATACACTTTTCAAAGTCATATTTATGTTGTTATGATAATTTGGTTTAATATGGCAAATGCTTCATTCTGTTGCTGTGCGCATCTGGACCTCTAGGTGGACAAGTAAGCCTAAAGTAGAATAGTACATGCGAAAAAACAAAATTGATTTAAATATAATGTATGTATATTAAACTGATTGATTTATCTCAAAAAAGGACTTAATTTTGATCCCAACTACACACCTGTTTAAGGACTTTGTCTTGCACAGTTGTGAACTTATCACACTTACAAAATCTGTCCATGTCAGTCAGACACACAGGCATTCAGGCAGGCAGGCAGGCAGGCAGGCAGACAGACAGGCAGGCAGGCAGGCAGACAGACAGGCAGACAGACAGGCAGGCAGGCAGACAGGCAGGCAGGCAGGCAGGCAGGCAGGCAGGCAGGCAGGCAGACAGACAGGCAGACAGGCAGGCAGACAGACAGGCAGGCAGGCAGGCAGGCAGGCAGGCAGACAGACAGGCAGACAGGCAGGCAGACAGACAGACAGGCAGGCAGGCAGGCAGGCAGGCAGGCAGGCAGGCAGGCAGACAGACAGACAGGCAGGCAGGCAGACAGACAGACAGACAGACACCTGGCAAAATACTAAAATCTTCAGGGGTAGTATCTGCTACAAAAGATGTCTCCAGGACCACATTTTGTCATGATGACACACACATACACAAACCCAGTGAAAACAGTACCAGCCGAAGCTGGTGCATTGAATTGCAAAATTAAATTCAACTTTAAAGAGGAACTTAGTTTTCCAAAATGATATATTTTTTTGAAAGAGGAAGCTTGTTGTTGCCATTTTTTTTCTGATGACAAGTTGTGTTGCCCCATGTGTGGCACTCTGGAGTCTTGTTTGGCAAAAGTTGCAAATCATCACTGACTTTGACATGAATATGTTAAACTTATAGTTTCCAGAAACAATCAAAACATTTCTAAGTTTCAATGGTATACACATAGGTACAAAGAAATCTTGGCTTTAGTGTGAAGGGTCTCACACTTTGACAGAAGACATCAACTCTATGAAAACTGATGCCAGTGTGTTCTGTGGATTACAGAGTAAAGTGGGAATGGTGTTGAATCCTTTAAATGTAATCTTTTAGTGCCATGAGGTCCAGCAATTATATCCCATTCACCTTCAAATGTAATGGCATACAAGCAAATGTCTCAAAACTTGGACAAATATATTGTACTACCAAAACTGCATGGCATGACATCACCACAAGTACCTTATTTAAATTATCCAAATTATTAAACTGTTTTATAATTTGATCATTGATGATAATCATACTTAAGTGTTTTAATAAGAGCTAAACTGCCATTCAACCTGCCCAGGAGACATTAATGGTGCTCCTGTTGTTAGCTTGAGCGATGCAACAGAGACCCATCTGTTGTGCTCCTATGAATGTTCATAAGGCCAGACTGACGCATCTAAATATAGAAGGGACAAATTAAATTCAAATGACTCAGATGCTTGATGACTGAGACGGGTGACTTATCCTCCTCAGTGCCCTGCTTCACTCGGTCAGTGTTCTGCCTTTTAGCAAACATACATACACACTGAGCCAGGACTCACTTATTCCACTCTGTGTTGCCTCTCAAACCTTCAACTGTTAGAGGAAGGAGCTCGGGTGGTTGGGGTGGTGGTGGTGGTGGGAGTGAAAGGAAGATGGGTGGAGGGAGGGAGGAGAGAAAGGCTAAATCAGTTGGTGGAGAAGAGGAAGCTTTGTCATATCCAGGAGGAAGTGTGAGTCAGTGCTCGTACATTCTTGCAGGCTGATTCAGTGCTGCACAGGAAGTGGGAAACGCTTACTGCTAAGCTTTGACACCAGAAGGGAAAGAACCTTGTCTGGAGTGGTGTAACTGTAAAAAGAGTCCCCCAGCAAAAAAAAAAACAAAAAAAAAACACAAAACAAAACAAAAAAACCACAGACAAACAAACACATATTGTCACAGGTGTTTACCCGTAATCTCGATCATAAAGCAACTCACAGGGAGAGAAGCTCAATGAACAACATAAAGAGGTGGCTGCCACTCAAAAATACACTTAAGATAGAGAAAGGAGAAGAAAGCTTGGGCGACCGGGAGAGCGGCAATGAGCTGTCAGAGAGGAGGAGGGCATAGGGGAATGCTCTGGGTCTTCCTCTTTTCCTTTTGGTCACCAGAAATCTCCCCTTCCTTCTCCCTCTCCCATCACTTCTCAGATTTCAGTTCCAGCTAGGGATACTTAACTCTTTCCTATCCAGTGAAAAAAATAGCCTTCGGTTTTAACTATGGAAGTGATTACAGTGAGGCCTAAAACAGAAAGACTTCGCTTATATATTGCCATTAGTAAATCAGTCTAGATTTCTCCCAATCAAGTCAAAATGTTGGTCTTATTGGAGGAGTTTCCTTCCAGATTGTGACCTACATTTTAGCTGTAAGCAAGGGGTAGTGACATCATGGTGGCCATGTGGGTGGTGCTAGTGGTGGGGTTGTTTAGAGGATATTCTCTTGCATTTATACACCCACAGACAGTGTGTCCCACCCAGACACTGATGGTCAGTGCCTCTGTCCTCATGATAAAACACCAGCTTATCACCAGTTTCCATTCAGCTTCTTAGTGCTTATGTAACATCAACCCAGGGAGGAAGAGCTGTCCACTGTGAATGAAGAATGTATCCGTAAGTGTGTGTGTGTGTGTGTGTGTGTGTGTGTATGTGTGTGTGCGTGTATGGGTCTGTGTGTGTGTGTGTGTTGGAGTACGGAGGAAGACAAGAGAGGAGTGAGATAGCGCGTGGAGTGGAACAGGTTTCCACATGAGCATATACCCACGAAACATGCACTACAGTGGAAAAAGTGTGCTCGGTTGATTAATGCATGGTCACACTCACACACACGCATGCGCGCGCACGCACGCACGCACGTACGCACGCACGCACGCACGCACGCACGCACGCACGCACGCACGCACGCACGCACGCACACACACACACGCACACACACACACACACACACACACACACACACACACAGATCAACCCATTCCCAAAGTCTCTCACACTTCTTACACACACATCACTCTCACACTGTGTCTCTGTCTCACACAAAACCATGTTGTATTGTACGGGGTGTTGCTAGGAGACAAACTAATTCCAAACCTCTTGTAACAGAGAGACTTACTCCTCATTTCTAAGCCAGTACGTAGGGAGAGAAAAGGGAGAGTGAAGGAGCGGAGAGAGGAGGTGAGAAAAAGGGCTCTAAGAGACAAAAAAGCAACTCTTCCATGCAGAAAAGCTCTCACTCTCAGCAGGAACAAGCCCACAGACTCATCAGTCTGCTGGTTCACCGTCAACTACATGCTTGAAAATGCATTACAGTAAATAACAATACACATCACACATGAAAAATGGCTGTTCAGTACTCCTCTTCACCTTTATGAAATGCAAATATTTCAAATAAAGAAATATGAGAGTGACAGCTGTGGCTAAAAAGACTTTTAGGAATCACTTAGCATTTATTTGTGATCTATTATATTTTGGGAACATTGCCTCATAGAATGGCTATAGGGCTTTTACAGGTTTTTGAGATTAGGATTTTCCAATTGTTCCTCCAGTTGAATGTTTGAGGTTTGAATATGTGGAATGATGTATGTACAGTTTGAAACTAAGGGCTGGTTTAAAATTCCTAGCTCTAAGGTAAATTTTCTCTGTGCTCACTGAACAGCTGAGGCTTAAGAGGCTGGCATACACTCAAAAAATGATTCTTGCCCCCACTAAACATAAAGCAATATGTTTAATCAAAATGTAACTGAAATATATGATGTATTGATGATCTGGCGACTCGTTCAGGGTGTACGCTGCCTTCGCCCCGAGAGACAACTGGGATTGGCTCCAGTAACCCCCGCGACCCCTTGAAAAAGGGGAAAGATAGAGATGAGAGGTAAAGTTTATTTATTCAAACAAATAAACACAACGTTAAAATGCTTAGTTTAATCTTAATGTTAACAATCGAGTAAACTTTATCTGACTTGATCACTGATGTATGGACTCGATCCCAAAAGGAGGCTATGCGCATGTGCGAGAGTAAAAGGAAACGTCATTTCGTCACAGAAGTCAACTGACATGAAGGCTACTCTGAGTCGGAACCCTGACCCTGGACTTGGCATACTGAGCGGGACCAGAACACTTTCAGCGGGTCTGAGCGGGACAAATGCGGAGTCAAAGTTAGAAGGTAAGTAATGTTATTTATGAAGTATGTTCAGTTTAAATGCGATGAAGACGAAGCTTGCAGCACTCCTTCGACACCGGTGAACATAACGTTAGTCATGCTAGTTGTGAAATGCGCCAATAACTACATTAGCATTAGATAGCGACACAGCAAAAAAACAACACTGGTTGTGGTACTCTGGGGGCCTCATGGCGTCTGAGACTGCGCCTCATGTTGCCGTTGTTAGCATTCAGTTGAAACCAAGCATTTTAAAGTTATGTTTATCTGTTTGAAGTACTGTTAACGCTAGGCTAATGATTGCATCATATGCTAATGTGGCAAGGAGTGGAGTATTGAAATGTGAATGGGGGAGGGGGGATAAAGGTAACTGAGGAAAGGAACTTGGGGACCAACAACGCCACCTGGGGGCTTGCACCCCAGGATATGAAAACCAAATTCAATAAAGGGCACAGGGTCAAAACTGATGAGGCAGAGACAGTGGATAAATAGAACAAGTGTTTTTATTTATGATGTTGTAAAGGAAACCAAAAAAAAAGAAACTGGAACTGTTGAAACGAGACTTCCAAACAGAGTATAAAAATGTGTATTTTATTACCACCACAATCTAAAAGCCAACTATAATATTAAAACTAATGAAATAAGTATAAAATAAAATCAGTGGGCTGGGACCTCAGTGGGGGCAGACTGGAAAAATACCCTGTCTCACTAGTCCGAGGGGGAAACACTACAAACAACAAACCATGCACAAAAAGAGCCCCAGTGACTACTTGCATCCAACAGGAGTGGGGGTTCCAGCACAGTGCCTAGCCTCCCACCTGAGGACACCCAGGCCACACTGAAAAAACAGAAAGGGCACTTTCTGAAACAAAGAAAACAAAAGTTTAACAAAAAAACCACAACAACCCAATTGATAAACAATGTCAACACACACACAAAGATAAATGTATTCAAATTAAACAAACTTAATAAATCTGGACCCCAGAGAACTAATCAAAACCATACAAAATGAGCAAAATAAACAGATAAGGCCAAAACAGATGAAAAATGCTTGTCCAAAAAGGAATTTAGGGACAAGAAAAGGCAAACCAAATAAAAACAAAGCAAAAACAGAACAAAGCAGAACAGCAGCAGGTGACCTAAAACACAAAGACACATGGTTAGTGGGGGGGGGGGGGATAACTTTAAAACACCAGGAAATAAACATGGAGGCCCTACTCACCACCTTCAGAAGGCAACCACCACCAGGGACCAGCAAGAGGCTGAACTGAGCCAGCTGAGACCTTTTATACTGCACCTGTGCAGGGGGAGGAGCTAAGGGAGGAGTTTTGCTGACTACCTGGGTTGCATTCAAAACACTTCACTGAGATTCACTACAATCTACCCCCAGGTTTGGTGGTGGTGACTGGCCGAGCTGGTGGGTGGTTTCCTGGGGCAGCCATGGGTTCACAGACCACTACAGCCCAGTCACCATCAGAAGATGACTCATCTGCTGGGGTGGATCCCATTCTTTCAGGGGGCTCACTGGGGGGACAATCAGCAACACAATCCACTTTTCCTTTTAACAGTGAATGACGAACATGCTTTACCTGCTGGAGGTCATGCACAGGCGCCACAGTGTAGACAGATCCTCCCAATCCAGGTGCCTTAAATATTTTGTACACTGTTGCGCTCCAGATGTCCGGAATCTTGTGATGGCCACTTACTCCATTGTCTCTAAGGAGAACCAGCTGACCTTGCAGTGGGATATCTTGAACATGCTTGTCGTAGTGCTCCTTCCGTCGGGCAGCTGCAGCTTCCAGATGCTTGGTTGCACTCTTGAAAGCATGACGTAGCCCAGTCTGGTGTTCCACGATCCATACATATGGCAGAGCTGCTGGATAAGATTACTCTCGAAGTTCCTGCACTGGTCAGAGTGGAGGCGACCGGGCACACCAAACCTGCAGAACCACTCATTAACCAACACTCTGGCCACTGTAGATGTCGTTGGTCGTGGGTTGGGGCATCTTGGGTATACTTAGAAAAAACGTCAGTCATGACCAGGATGTTCTCCACCCCATTCTTCGATGGCCCCAGGATGGTGAAATCAATAGCCAGGACCTGATTTGGACAAGAAGCAAGCAAGTGACCCATATATGCACAGGCAGTAGGTTGAGTGTCTTTGGCTACCTGGCAGTGCTCACATTCCTGACACCACTGCTTGATGTCACGGTGCATCCCAGGCCAATAGCACCGCTGATGGACCAGCACTCAGCACCTTGGTGGCCATGTTCATTATGCAGCTGCTGTAGTACCTGTGTCTTGAGCGATGCAGGTAGTACCAGCTGGAGCACCTTGTACCCCCTGGGGAGGATGACACGGCGATAGAGCACCCTTTCTTGCTCCACTAGCCGGTCCCACTGTCTGACCAGCACTAGAATCTCTTTGGAAGCCTGCGTCGCTCAGCTGCATTAGGGGCCCTATTTCTGGTCCAAAAGGTCAGGAACTCTTTGATGAGTAGATCTGCTTCCTGTAAAACATGCAAATGAGGGGTAGAGTGGCAAGGAAAAGCTTGCCACTCTGCCTGGAGCTACGTGTTCTGATGTATGGATGCTTGGTGGATGCTGCCTGGAAAGTGCATCTGCATTCTTGTTGCTTCGACCAGGCCTGTACTTGATGGAAAAATCAAAAGAAGCCAACTGTGCAGCCCAACAATGCTCTGTAGCACCCAGCTCTGCTGTGGATAGATGAGTGAGAGGATTGTTGTCGGTATACACCACATACTTCTGTCCCAATAGGTAGTCCCTGAAATTTTCTGTCATAGCCCATTTAAGCGTGAGAAATTCCAATTTCATGGAGCTGTAATTTGTCATGTTGCATTCTGTTGGCTTAAGGCCACGGCTAGCATATGCAATGGGACTGACCTTACCCTCTTGTTCTTGGGAAAGTACAGCACCCAGTCCGCTGTAGCTGGCATCCACCTCCAAGATGAAGGGTAATGATAAGTTAGTGTAGGCCAGGATTGGAGCAGACACCAACCTTCTTTTCAGGCCCTCGAAACCCTGCTCACACTCCTCCATCCATGCAGCCTGCAGGCTTGCTTTTGATGGTTTCCGTGCTTTGGTGCCAGCGAGTTGAGCAACCAGGTGATGCAAAGGGGCTGCCAGCTTGGCAAACCCCTCCACAAAGCGTTTGTAATAGCTGGCGAATCCTAGAAAAGACCGCAGCTCTGACACATGTTTAGGCCTTGGCCACCCTGCAACGGCCTCCATTTTGCCAGGACCAGTGGCTACACCTTCTCTGGAAATGATGTGACCCAGGTAGCTCACCCCTGGCCTGAAGAATATGCTCTGTCACAGAAGCAGAAAACACAACAACATCATCCAAATACAACAACAATGATTGACCATACTGGTCCCCGGAGATCCTTTATATCAATCTTTGGAAAGTGCTGGGGGCGTTGTTCAAACCAAAAGGCATCCAATTCCACTCGAACAACCCGAAAGGGGTGCAGAATGCCCTCTTTGCCTTGTCCTTCTTGGTGACAGGTACTTGGTGGTATTCAGCAGCCAGGTCCAAAGTGGAGAACCAGTGAGCCCCTGATAAAGCATCAAGGGATTCTCCAATATGGGGCAAGGGAAAAGCATCCTTGAGAGTCCTGCTGTTCAAAAGTCTGTAATCCACACACAACCGAAGGCTACCATCTTTCTTTTTCACAAGCACAATGGGAGAGGCAAAGGGGCTACTACTTTCTCTGATGACCTGCGCATCTAGAAGTTGGCAAACGTGGGCCTTTGCCGCCTCATTTTCTGAAGGTGGAATACGCCGATATCGCTGGCGCACGGGCACGTCATCCAGCAGCAGGATATCATGAGAAATGAGGTTAGTGCAACCTAAATCTCCCTCAAAGGCTGAGAATATCCCATCGTATTTCTGCAGTAGCATCCCAACTTGACACTGCTCGATTGAGTGCTGATAAATCAACTGCATTGATCTTATCTTGCACTAAACTTGTTGTAGCCTGTGAAGAGACAGTAGCTACTACTCCCTCCTCCACAATGTTAACAGGTGAGTTGACCAGCTAGGCCTCACTTACAGTACCTAGGACTGTACATTACAGATATTTAATTTCTTCCCTTGCTTCTCCCTCCCGGTGATCATGGACGAAGAGCGCTTGGTCCGCTGGAGACAGGTGGCGAGCTCGTATGCAGGCATGGACCTCTTCGATCCACTCCCCAAGGCCTAGTCCTGTCCTGCCCCTAAACAGTGGGCACTTCCGGTCCCTGGGTAGATAGATCAGTCTCTCAGGTACTGGGGCAGGAGCTGAGGAGTGTCCAGGAGCTGAAGAACTGGTTGATGCTGTGCTCGGCCCAGGCTGGTTAGCCTCCTGTTCCCGACGCATCTGTTGGTTGATCAAGTCTCTTAACTGGGCGATCTCCATGAGGAAAGCAAAACAATTGGGGAGATATATATATATATATATATATATATATATATATAATATATTATATATATATATATATATATATATATATATATATATATATATATATATATATATATATATATATATATCTCAAAACTACAAGTCTCTGCCTTCAGTCATCCTGCCGAACACGCCAAGTGTGGCAAGGTGTGAATAAGGTGGGGGGGAGATAAAGATAACTGAAGAAAGGAACCTAGGAACCAACAACGCCACCTGGGGGCTTGCACCCCAGGATATGAAAACCAAATTCAATAAAGGGCACAGGGTCGAGACTGATGAGGCAGAGACAGTAGATAAATAGAACAAATGTTTTTATTTGTGATGCTGTAAAGGAAACCAAAAAAAAGAAACTGGAACTGTTGAAAAGAGACTTCCAAACAGAGTATAAGAATGTATATTTTATTAACACCACAATCTAAAAGCTAACTATAATATTAAAACTAATGAAATAAGTATAAAATAAAATCAGTGGGCTGGGTCCTCAGTGGGGGCAGACTGGAAAAATACCCTGTCTCACTAGTCCGAGTGGGAAACACTACTAACAACAAACCATGCACGAAAAGTGCCCCAGTGACTATTACATGCAAAAGGAGTGGGGGTTCCAGCACAGTGCCTAGCCTCCCACCTGAGGACACCCAGGCCACACTGAAAAAACAGAAAGGGCACTTTCTGAAACAAGAGAAAGCAAAAGTTTAGCAAAAAAAACACACACACAACAACAACGCAATTGACAAACAATGTCAACACACACACAAAGATAAATGTATACAAATTAAACAAACTTAATAAATCTGGAACCCAGAGAACTAATCTAAACCATACAAAATGAGCAAAACAAACAGATAAGGCCAAAACAGATGAAAAAAGCTGGTCCAAAAAGGAAATTAGGGACAAGAAAAGGCAAACCTAACAAAAACAAAGCAAAAACAGAACAAAGCAGAACAGCAGCAGGTGACCTAAAACACAAAGACACATGGCTAGTGGCGGGGATAACTAGGAAACAAACATGGAGGCCCTACTCACCACCTTCAGCAGGCAACCACCACCAGGGACCAGCAAGAGGCTGAACTGAGCCAGCTGAGGCCTTTTATACTGCACCTGGGCAGGGGGAGGAGCTAAGGGAGGAGTTTTGCTGACTATCTGGGTTGTATTCAAAACACCTCACTGAGATTCACTACACTAACACAGGCCTATACACCTTATATACATCTTAGTCGTCTGTTAGCACCCGCTGCTCGGGCTCTGCACTAACGTTAGCAGGGTACCCGCGGGGTCTTATAGCAGTGCATGTACTGATGTATTAATGTGTTCATCGCTTTAATGTTGCAGCTGGTAAATGTGGAGCTAATTCGAATTTAATTTATTTATGTATATTTTATACATTACTTAAGACGCTGCTGGGTAGCTTGTGAATTTACTTAAGTCTTACTTAAGTCTTATTAATATAATAGTATCACAATATATTTATTAATCATATTTGTATTGTTTATCTGAATCTGCAAAGTAACTTGAACTAAAGCAATACTTCCTACTAAGATATAGTAGAGTAGAAGTATAAAGTATCAGACAATAAGTATATAAATACATACAAGTACCTCAATTTGTATTTAAGTACAATACTAGAGTAAATGTACTTCACTCGCTGGCTTGTTCTACAGCAGGCAAGCTGAACTACGTCCAGACTATGACAGCCTTAGAATCTTTTTAATATAGTAAATGTAAGAACTTAAGGGGATAGTTCGGGTTTTTTGAAGTGGGGTCATATAAAGTACATATCTATAGTCGATCTGTTTCCTACCGTAATCACCGATCAGCGCAGCCTCAGTTTGGAGAAGTAGAGAGCCGCTCCAGCCAGACGCTCAGCTTTGTGCTGCAGTGAACGGGGTCCAGAGAAAAAGTGAAATAAACCACCTAAAACAAGGCTCACCGTAAAAGATCTATAACAGTTCAAGTATATGTTGTAAATGGAAAATTCACACCGCTTTACATCGCCGTCAGACCGGCCTTTCTTTTGGCACTACATTTTCTCAACCGTAGAACCTCCGTATCCCTATGCATTAGCGAACTGGGCAACAGCTGATCTGCGAGCGGCAAAATACAGTGCGAGGCCCAGCTGCTGGACGAGAGGTTAACTTTCGATAAAAACGAAACTTAACTCTCCATATCGCTCTGCATTAGCGCAACTGCGTAGGGATACGGAGGTTCTACCGTTGAGAAAATATAGTGCCAAAAGAAAGGCCGGTCTGACGGCGATGTAAAGCGGTGTGAATTTTCCCTTTACAACGTACACTTGAACTATTATAGATTTTTTTAGGTGAGCCTTGTTTTAGGTGGTTTATTTCACTTTTTCTCTGGACTCCGTTCACTGCAGTACAAAGCTGCGCACTGGCTGGAGCGGCTCTCTGCTCCTCCAAACTGAGGCTGCGCTGATCGGTGATTACGGTAGGAAACAGACCGACTATAGATATGTACTTTATATGACCCCACTTCAAAAAACCCGAACTATCCCTTTAATGTTGAATTAAGATCATATTAAGACACTTACACAAACACACACATCCCTATTTCTCATCCTGGTTGGGAACTAACCTTTTAATATTTTTCCATTAGGAAAAATTCCAGGTACAACATCATCGGGCCAAATCGACAAAGTAGCTCCTGTCCTGTATGGGGCAACCTCTCAATTTAGGTGAGTACATGTTGCAGCATTGATTAGGTCTATGCTGACTAAGCCATAGTTTCCTGTAAAGATATTAGGTACATTTGACCATGTTCTTCTTTTCTCTTTTCTGAGTAGAAAATGTGAATGGGCGTTTGGGAATGTAAGGTGTGTGGAAAATCAGTATTAAGTAGGTATGAATTGCTTAAACATTGCAAGCTAAAACATGGCCATTATGGGAACAGGTTCAGGCATTAAAGTTTTCATCACTTGTTTAGATCTCCCATATATATCTCTCTTTTGTTTTCTCTCATAGATAAATGAAAAATTCATGCGTATAACAACTTTGCCACTTCAAGCCAAGTTCCTGGCACAACTTGAAAAATATGCAGTTAAATTACTTAAGGTCTTCAGCAACAGAGGAGAAGCTGCTGGAAGCAAGATCAAATTACTCATGGCATCGACAGCTAAGGCAAATGCATTAAACTGTTGTATTATTTAGCCCAAGTAAAATCTTTTTTCCATATAACACTTTAACAGGCTTCTGACATCGCTGACAACTGAAAATAATCATTTTTTTTTTAGTTCCATGTCTTTTCACTATGACTTTTGTTGCAATGCTTATAGTAGTATGACTGCGTAATACCGATTTCTACTGCAGATTTCACAAATCTGATAGCTCAAACAGAAGGATACCTTGTGCATCAACATGCTGTGTCTTTAGTGAAATGTCAATAAAGTAACTACAGGGGTGAAAATAAGAGGGCTATGAACAATGTCCTGAAAAATGTTTTGAAAAGTGTAGACTTGTTGTATTATGCCTTCTTTTGCAGAGTGAGGACATTGACTTATAGAAAGACTGTATCCTTAGAGGTCTGTGTGTCTACCTCAATGAAGACAGCGACACTCTCATTAAAGAGTACTTGGTTAGTAATGGCATTTTACTGTGAGTTTTCAGTAATTAACTTGTAATGTTTTCAATTTCAAAATGGTCAATATGTTTTTCACCATTAGAATGCCAATCGTGAGGAAGCTGAGAGAGGAATCGCACAGCCCAGCATTGGGCTTTATGTGATTCGCAAAGATGGTGCTGATGCAGTGGACAAGATAGAGGATGTTGGAGTGGTCATTGAGGGTGTGGAACTGCTACGCAACCTGCAAAGTGTCTCTTTTGGATGTGCCATGCTTTTTGGCCTCATCTACACACTCAACCTGAGCTATCCGCAGGAACTCAAATTCACATTTAAGTTCTTCCAGAAAGTGTTGATGGACACGGATGGCAAGAAACTATCCCCAAAGGTCCAAAGACAAATTAAGATGCTTCAGTGAGCTCGCCAGTACAGTGCCGGACAGTTGAGCACATTTTGGCTTGATGTCCTTTACTATTCACTATTCATGTGGTTTGAGAAGAAGACCCAACAAACAAACACTGGAAATGCATTTTGTATTTTTTGGCATTGTCTATTGCCACTATCATTATGTGTGAACTTGCTGGTGCTAGCTGGGTTGGATCTGGCCTCTAACCTGATGATGCTATTAAGAGTGCCTCCTTGGAATTACGACTCATTAGCTAATTTACCCGAGAATAATTTCTAGGTTTACTACTGGCAAAAGGGCTTATTAGGTTTGATCTTTTTCCTATAGGTTTTGTGGAAGATAGAGCAACCCCTATAAATGATGATGGGATATATTTTTTGGTTGAATCCTTCATGTATTATGCAGGTTTTCATTCTCATCTGTGGTATTAATACCCTGGGAAGCCTTGTCTTTATGTATGATGTTTTTGCTAGAGTACATAACTGAGCCTTGTGCCTTTTTAGGTATTGTCAGGTATATTGTACTAGAAAGCCTTTTGAATATTTCCCAATTGTAATTAATACTCCTAAAAGTTGTATTGTGTTTTTATTTTATAGATTTGCATTTTTCATTGTTAAAATATTTCTCAGAAAAAAACAGATCCATTTTAAGTTACTGTATTGTGGAAAGCCTTACTACTTTTAATCCTACCTAAGTACTGTTAGTTTTACCGTACAGTGGAAAACCTTGTGCACTTTACAATTGAAGGAAAGAATCAGCAAAAGATCAACACACTCTTAATAGCTCCCAGCAATATAAATTGAGCAATGTTTCAATCTAACAGATCTTCGTCAGTCATTGTGAAATTTGACTTTGAGTTTGACAATGCCTGACAAGAGCTGTTGCATCGAAACGTTAACTTAGTTAAAATTGCTGGGAGCTATCAATGGTGGGGTGGATCTTTTGCCTTTTCTTACCCTTTTCATTTATTTTTTGATCCAACAAGTTTTTTGGGATGTGTGCACCCTGTTGGAATTGTTAATGGAACAATTGCATTTAAAGTGTTCATAATTTTGGACTTACTATTGGCATTTCATTGTTTGTGATGCATTTGAATGGAATCTGGCAATAAAGTTTTCAGAACTGTGCTTGTATGTGTAGAATAACCAATTTGGAATACATTACTTTTATGTAGAAGTTCCCTTTAACTTTAACTGAATAAACACTTAAGGTTTATGTGTAAGTTTGCATTAATTTAATTTAATCAAATCTCACTAAGTTATTTAATTTATTCACATTAACTCAATGTGCTATAAAAAGATTGCATTTAATGCAACCCTTTACACTGAACTTATGTAATAAAATCAGATGGAAAATGTACATGTAATTAAAAATACATAAAGTCAACGTTTTAGGCTTGATTATTTTTTTGAGTGTATGAGCATGATTTGTGACCTTACAAATAGTCTGAAAGCCAATCCTGGGCCAATATTCAGCATACACAGGTTGTATTTGAAACGCAAAGCCACTATTGCACATACGCTGAGAATAGATCTTCTTGTTACCAGCAGTTAAACTTGTGAAATAAAAAATATTTACATATTCAAATATATGTATATATATATTTGCCCATCGAGTAAACTGGATTTGGCCCCAGTAAGCCCCGCAACCACTTAGGGGGAAAAAAAAAAGCGCCAACATCCCCGCAACCCTCACGGATAAGTGGAAAGAAAACGGAACAGAACATATTCAAATATTCTGAATTCAACCATGCCTCTCTGTCCTCCACCCTGCCTCCATTCACGTAGAATGTCACCTGCCACACCAGAGAAAATAATTCACTTGATTTATTTTATGCCAACAGCAAGGAGGCATACAACTCATCCCCCCCACTCCCATGGGAAGATCTGACCACAACCTGGTGCATCTCCTGCCTTTATACAAGCCCCTGGTTAACAGGCAACCAGCGGACAGCTGCACAGTTAAGGCATGGACTGAGGAGTCTGAAGAAGCTCTGAGTGACTGCTTTGACTCAACTGTGTGGGACCAACTGTGTGTTTCTCATGGGGAGGACATCGACAGTTTAATAGACTACATAGCAGACTACATAAACTGTGCAGGATAACTCCGTATTCACCAGGACTGTACAGTATTTTTCAAACAACAAACCCTGGATTAATCCTGACATAAAGGCTCTCCTGAAGGAGAAAAAGAGGGCCTTTATGTCAGGCAACAAGGAGGAGCTGAAGGCTGTGCAGAAGGAGCTGAGGAAGAAGATCTGAGAGTGGAAGGACAGCTACAGGAGGATGATGGAGGCTGCAGCAGAGCAATGTCAGTGGAGTCTGGAAAAGCCTTAAAACCATCTCAGGGCAGAGTCATCTCTGCTGCTACCCCCTTTTGAAGGTGAAAAAGGCAATGGGTCCGGGCGGGATCAGCTCCAGGCTCCTCAAGTCCTTTGCAGACCAGCTGTGCAGGATTGTGGAGTACATCCTCAACATGAGCCTGAAGCTGGGAAAAGTGCCAATGCTAAAACCTCCTGCATGGTACCAGTACCAAAGACACCTCACCCAAAAGACTTTAACAGCTACAGACCAGTTGCTCTCACTTCACACCTGATGAAGACCCTGGAATGGCTGGTCCTTGTCCATCCTCGCCCTCTGGTGGGTAATTTTATGGACCCACTCCAGTTTGCCTACCAACCTGGCATCGGAGTGGACGACACCATCATCTTCCTCCTGGACAGATCACTGTCTCACCTGGAAAGGCCTGGAAGCACTGTGAGGATTATGTTCTTTGGTTTCTCCAGTGCTTTCGACACCATACAGCCTGCACTTCTGGGGGACAAGCTGGAGCTCATGGGGGTGGACCAACACCTCACACCCTGGATCCTCGACTATCTCACCAACCAGCCACAGTATGTGAGGACTCGGGACTGTGTGCCAGACACGGTTGTCTGCAGTACAGGGGCCCCACAGGGAACAGTCCTGGCCTCTTTCCTGTTCACCCTGTACACCGCAGATTTCTCCCACCAATCCCCTCACTGCCATCTACAAAAGTTCTCTGACAACTCTGCTATCGTCGGCCTCATCAGGGACGGATCGACAGAGCCTACAGAGAAGTTATTAACGACTTTGTAGACTGGTGCCAGCAGAACCACCTCCAGCTCAACGCCGGGAAGACCAACGAGCTGGTGGTGGATTTCTGCAGGCACAGACAACCCTGCACACATGTGAACATATAGGGAATGGACATTTAGATGGTGACATCAAACATCAACAAGTTCCTGTGAGTTCACCTCAAAAATAAACTGGATTGGACTGATCACACTGCAGCAACCTGTAAGAAAGGTCAGAGCAGACTGTATCCTCTGAGGACACAGAGAGGAGGATGGTCTGATGAGTCCAGCAGTTAACAAGTCACTGATGCACGTCTCCATGTACTCTCTCTCTGGACTTGACAGGTTGTACAGACAGCTGGAAGTTAGTGAGGCACCTGGAAACAGTTTGTAGGGTCTGTGTGGGGGAAGTGACAAGGCTTGCTGAAAACTCTGGTGAGATCATGATACTCAGGAGGAGCTAGAGTCAGGAGAGGTAGGGGTAGAAGGAGCTGGAGTCCTTGAGGTGGGCACAGAGGATAGGTGACAGTAGCCCTTTTCATACAGAGACTGCATTATCTCTGCAGCAAAGGCTAGCCAATTCTCTGCTTTTGTTTGTTCACACTGAACCAAGCAGCTCCGGCATAAAGCCGCACCAGTTTGCCAATTCATACAGCCGCTGGTGCTGCGGATCCAAAAGAGGCATGACAGTACACATGATGGCGTTGACATCTGTATGTTTTTTTCAAGGTGTTTGCCCGGTGTCTGTTAATCTAAACAGTGACAAAGGAAAATGGAAAGTGACAACGTTAAGTTTTTCGATCAAAATTACACAATGACATAATCACCATCAGTAAACAACAGACCCTGTCTAACTCTCTCACTCGCAGGGAGGAATACTGTTTTTTGAGAGATGATTGTAGCAGGGATTTTTTTCAAGACAGTAATTACAACAACACATGAGTGGAAGGAGACATACACATGGTGAATTACAGTGTTTTTTGCCTGGGACTGATGCTGCTGTTTTTCGGGCAGAAATATGATGAAGAGTCAGTAGGATATTCTACATATAACTGCTGTATATTTTTCCTCACCAAAGACAGTACCAGCTACCACATTACTGTTGTTTGGTCTGTGCTGTTGCTTTGCGGGTTGAAGTGTGGACCATTTCTCTTTAATCTGATGATTAAAGAATCTGTTTAGCTGCCAGGCTGTGAACACCATCAGACCAACACACCCCTGATCCACACCTCTAGCTTATCCATTTAAACAGACGCAGGCTTGCCTCTGATACTACCTCCGGAGGTGCATAGCCGCAGCAGAACTGCCCCCCCTCACTGCATCTGAAATTTTCACACACAGGGTGCGGTGAATGATTCCCGCACTGAAAGGGCAGTGTGAATGGGGCTAGTCAGAGTTGGCAGAACACGCTCCTGGAGATGGAGGACCAGTCTATGTGAGGGTTAAGGCCCCCACACACCGCCCAGACGTCCAACTGCCTTATCCGACCACTCTCCGAACACTTCGTTGCCTCTTGTCTGACCCGTTCAGAGCGGCCATTCAGCTGGCACACAACCAATCAGAGAATCCGTTGGCTCAGACGGCCAACAGCCCTCCTCCTCAGACTTGGCATGCTGAGTCGGAGCAGACAACGTCTGCACGGCTCCGAAAGCTTCCAACGCAGCTGAACACACCAAACATATTTGTTCCCGACCTCGTCCGAGTCTCCCCAAATGCTTCAGACGTCCAACGGTTGGGCCGGTGTGTTGCTGCCTTTATGGTGTTTGAGCCAAGAGAACCAAGAACCACAGGTGAGGAAGGTGAAGGAATGATGTATAGTTGAATTTGCTTGTGGGTTGAGCAGAGCTGGACACAGACGGGTTAGGTACAGATGCTGGCATAGAAGGGATGGATAAGGGTAATTGAGAGGTGAGCTGGTTGAGTTGTGTACTGAGCTGGAAGACACTGGAAAAAAGACCTTGGAAGGATCCCAAAACCTCCAGTAGCCTGTGTTTGTGCCTTCCAATGACGATTCCTTGAGATTGGATGACTTGGTGGAGATGTCTGGGTCTGCTGGGTCCATAGTGGCCAGATTGTTCTGTGATGACTTGAAGTCGACCCACAAGTGGACATCAACAGGGAGTGGATTTAAGGGTAATTTATAATTTATTGAACATGATGAACAATAGGCTGGTGAAGGTGAAGATCTTTGACTCAGACAGGTGGCTCCGTGTGAGGAAATGGAGGAGACTCACAGTGGTGCAGGTTGTGTGCTCAGGGAAATCCAGAGAGTGCAGAGTGGCAGAGGTGCTTGAGGCTGGATGGCATTTGACTGAAGACCTGGTCCAGGAGAATTTCACAACCTGATGAAGTGGAGAAAAACAAGCAAAGTTAGATTGGGGGCAAAAACTACTAGAAACACTTAAACAACCAGCAAACACTGGAAACTTAAGGTTGACCATGTACCATCTAGAGCTGGCAATAAAAATCTGCAGCAAGCAGAGAGAAGACCAGGGTATTAGTAGGAAGGTTGATTACTCTTAAATGTGCTGCAAGTGTGTGAGGGCAAATGCTCCAGCCAGCAGGAAACCATGATTACACTCAGTTCAATTTGTGCAGAAGAGTCAAATGGCAGCAAATACCAAGAAAATAAGTTGATAACCACCATTGTGATACTGACTGCCTCTGACCTGAGTTTTAGGTTTTGTTTAGCCAGCTCGCAAAGAAAGCCTGTTCCTATATAGCAACACTGTGCTCTTCAATATGTTTGAATGTATAATTTGCTGTGTGACTCTTCAATTGGAACAGAGTTTCCTTTTTTTTCAGCAACAATGTAATATAAACCATTTGGTACAAGCATGACACACATACACACAGTAAATGGAGCAGAGAGACATTTCCATCCTCCTGTCATGTGGTCTTCATTTCCATCATGCCATTTCTGCTTTTCTCTGCAGGTTCACTCACTCCCCCTGTAGTCTACGCTTCTTCTCTCTTCGCCTCTTAGACTGTGAAAACATGAGGCTAAGGTGGGAGAGAGATGTCTCTTCCTTATTTCACTAGCTGTCCCCCTGACAGTGGCCAGTCCTCTAGCCCATCATGTCACATGCTTTGGTGGTGTGAGGTCAGCTGCCTGTCTGTCCATCTGTCTGACATGACAGGGAACGTGCTGCATTTCTGCATCGTCAGGGACTCCTACGGAGGCTTCAGCTGGAAGGAATCCAACCAGAATGCCGATATCATGCTTGTCTCTGTGATTCACTCAACCTTTCCCAGACTGTGTGAATGGAGAGCTAAACTTATGGGCTGACGTGAAAGCGATTTAAAGACTTGTTGCAGGAAGCTAACACTTCACCTCTGACATTGCAGCAGAAATACCCCGGAGTCACCTGGTGTGGCTGTATGTATCCCAGTGTGTCACTTGCATGATGAAGGCCAATGAAGAGGCTACTATTTTTAGGACAGTATCAGCGAACCAAGGTTGACACAGTCATCAGCATGCATGACTGACTTATTCCATTTAGGCTGTAGAGAACGCAGAGTCTGCATGTGTAAGTTGTGCAGGTTTGTCCCAAAACACATAGTGTACAGGGTTTGTGTACGGTGTACAGAAATTGCATGATGTTACATTTTAAACAGTTGTCAACACTGTCTTCTGCTACCAGGTCTCTCAATCCAATTAAAAATAGCATAATTATAGAGTAATTCTGGTTTACGTTTCACATTACGAACAGTTTACATTGGATCCATAGAGATACACTTTTTTTTGTAAAAGACAAATTCTTTTTGTTAAACCAGAAACATCTGCTGTGTCACTCTCACCAAATACACCAGACTCCATTTACAGAAACAATAATTTTACTTTCCACAGGCCTCCAGAATTTGTTAGTCTTTCAAACAATCACCAACTCTGGTTAGGTTGAAATAAACCCTTAATTAGATGAAAATATTCTGGACCTAGATGCTGTTCTCACTTCTCTCCGGATGACCTGAGATCTACCTGAGAGTGAATTAAGGGATGGAACAGTGAATATGAATGACGTGATAAAATGACTGTTTCTGTAAATGGAGTCTGGTGGATTTGGCGTGCAGCTGTTTCTGTTTAAACGAAACGATTTTAGTCTTTCACAAAAAGATCTTTCGCTGTATGGATCACCTCTGTAATAGTGTCAGATATTATCATATTTGAATAACATTTCTTAACATCCAGACAGCATTAAAAATATTTTTAAAATATAGTCGCAAGCGGCAATCCGCAGGTTCTAACCTCTTTTGCCCCAAACCGGCCACCCTGACCCTCATCCACCGCGGTTGATGACACCGGCTGCCGTGTCCCTCAACGATCTGTGCAACACATAGGCATGATAAGCCCCAGATTTCTCCAAACTGGGTTTTCAGCTACATGCTAATGGCATTTATAGCGCCCCCTACAGGTTGAGCTCAAGATGCTTTGGTAGGCAGATTCCCAGTACAGGTGTGAACCTACCCACCAAGTTTTATGATGATATGGCAAAGGGTGTGGGAGTTATGGCCAATCATTTCTAAGCCCCGCCCATTGCAAAAATACATTGGTCCGTAGAAATTTGTCTTTTCATCCCCCGAAGCCGTATACCAAATTTGGTGTTGATAGAGTCAGTCTTTCAAAAGTTCTATTAATTTGACTGTTTTTAACGTTATGTAAATTAGCAAAAAAATCGGTAATAGCAGTTTTCATGGTGCAAGAAGCTTTTTTGTAGAGGACTATGAGGAGGACGTGTATGAAAAATTTCAAGTCAGTAACATTTATGGCTTGGCGTGGAGAGCCTTTCGAAGTTTACACCCTATGTTATTGCGCCCCCATCTGACGGATTGGGATCAAATTTTTGGAGCAGCATGTGGACGTCATTCATACTCAACGTACCAAGTTTCGTGTCTCTGGGTCCTTCCAGCTCGCCATAAATTAATAAAACGCAAAAAAAGATGGCTGATGGCGAATAGGCCACGCCCACTTTCACCTATCAACATGGCACTCAAGATATTAGTTAATACTCGCCCCAAGAGCATGCATACCAAATTTGGGGAAATTCCATCAGATGGTCTTTGAGATATGCATGTGTAGCATTTATAGCGCTCCCTGTAGGTTGAGCTCACCATGCTTTGGTAGGTAGATTCCCAGTACAGTTGTGAACCTACCCACCAAGTTTTGTGATGATAGACCAAAGGGTGTGGGAATTATGGCCAAAAATTATTATTATTATATTATATAGTATCATTTATAGTAGAAATATGTCTTTTCATCCCCTGAAGCCGTATACCAAATTTGGTGTTGATAGAGTCAATCTTTCAAAAGTTCTATTCATTTTACTGTTTTTCACATTATGCTAATTAGCAAAAAATCTAAGCAGGTGGAGCTTCATGGTCCGATTGGCTTTTTTGTAGAGCACATGGAGCTGGACTTGTGTGTCAAATTTCAAGTCAATCCGACTTACGGTGTGAGGGGCGTGGCCTTCCCAAAAATGCATTTTAAATCCTTAGTTAGAGCACCACCATCTGGCTGACCGCGCTCATATTTTAATAAAAGTTGATGCACATCATTTCCAATCATTGGGCCAAGTTTCAAGATTCTGGCCCATTCCAGCTCACAGGAATTTGAGCTCAAGCGGCAGACAACAAATAATAATAAACCGGCACAATCTCAGAAGGGTTCCACCCCTTCGGGGTTAGAACCCTAATAAACCGGCACAATCTTAGAAGGGTTCTACCCCTTCGGGGTTAGAACCCTAAAAATAAAAAACAAACCCATGGTCTCTGGCAGCAACAGGAATGCAAAACTTTCATCCAGTCAATTTTACTGGCCCGACAATTGGACAGACTACCTGTCAATCAGTCTGCTCTTACCTGACCATCCTGCCCACCCTGTGCTGACTCCATCCATCACTTGAATGGTCTGTTAAACACACTCCTGGAGCTATGGAGTGCTGTCTACAACAAAAATGGCTGAGAAACTATAGCCACACTTATCATCACAAGCGGTACCTACAGCAGCTTGCACTGCTGAACAGTGCTCCTTATGTTGCTGTCGTATGTCAGTGTTTCCCACATTGCATGAAAAGTGGGATTTTCGTCAGTATGCGGCACTGTAGATTGTCGTGGAAGTTCAGGTTTACAACTGCAAATGGCACTTTGCAGGCAACACCGAAAACTGCTGTGAATTGTCAGAAATTGAGGTGGGCCTTGCTTGGCAGTTGTCCCATGGCCCCCCTCCCCTTGATTCTAGAGGAGGCTTTAACATGTAAATGAAAATGCTGTGAGCTATACAAATGCTAATCAGGGTAGCAGGTGGAGTTTTACCTCAGGTAACATTTTTCTAAAAGGTATTGACTTCATTTTAAGAAAATCTCTGGTATAAATAGATCTGGCTCAGTATAGCCTAATTATAGACTCCACTGCATGAAAAGTGGGATTTTCGTCTCCGTAAACGCCCGAAAATCTCCCTAATTTTCGGCAGTTAACGACAATTTACTGCCTGCAAACGCCGCGTTCGCTGTGCCACAAATTGTCGGAAACGAACCATGACGTCAGTGGAGCTCCCGGAGGTGCGAACGGCTCTAATTTGCATATGAATCGCAGCGAAACCACGCCTGGTCACAGAATGTGTGGGCTGGCTTGAATATCCTCCCTCAGTATTGGATGAAACCACTACTTTTAAACACGAAAAATCATTCGTGATTGGCTGGCAGATCTGTCACTATTGGTCAACCTGAGTCATTATAAACGTAAACCCCACCCCATATATATGTATGTATATATATATATATATATATATATATATATATATATATATATATATATATATATGTATAACGTTATATATATATATATATATGTATAACGTTATATATATATATGTATATATATATATATGTGTATATATATATATATATATATATATATATATATATACATATACATACATATATATACATATATATACATACACATACATATATTATTTTATTTACTTACTTTCTATTTATCAAATATATTCATATAATATATAACATTCATCAAAGACATGAATGAATATATTGAGGAAAGGAAAATGCCAGGAAGGTGTTGTTTATTCAAAGAAAGAGCTTTATTAACACAAACACATCACAACTATGTACAAAATATAATCCGCCCACACAAAAACAGGAAGCTCACTAGAAGCCTAAAATCCTGCAGCACCGTGAAGTGTCTGTCTGCCGCCTCGGAGCTGTCGGTAACTGCCGGCCTTCTGTCTGAATTCGGTCCATTTTGCAGACGTCGGTTGTCGCTCTGCACTTCGGAATCGCCTCTATAATCTCGACTGCAGCGCGGCACAGAGCTCGCTGAGCTCCCGGCTCCATCCAGACACCCGCCGTCTTGTGCCGTCTTCCCCCTCAGACATCAGGTCCATGGCGGCGCACTTTCAAAGCTCCACCTCATTCTCAGCTAGCTCTCTGTAAAAACAATCAATAAAGACGATCAGTACTGCGCGATGCACTGCGTATGGACACAACACATCTATTAATGCACCCGAATAATAGTCACATTGACCAAAAACGGATTTAATCTAACAACTCTTACCCTCTTTGTTCTCGAACGACTCCGAGCTGAACTCCTCGCGGCTTCAGCCTGCGATGGAAGATCTGGTTGTTTGTACCTGAGGCTCCTGCGTAACGTTACTATCTTACAGGCAGCTGGAAAACAATTAAATGAAAAGTGGTATGAATAATGAAAACGTAAGTCACTGTAAAATTAAACCATGAAGGAGAAAACAGTAAACGTTACTTACACACGATGGCGTCATTATCAGCATCATGTAAATCTGGACTTGCAGACAGAGCTCCGAGCTAATACGCCTCGGTGTGATGCAAGGTTAGTCTGTGAAAACAACATGCTCGTAGCGATAAACCTCCGTGTCCCTCTGCGGCAGCGAAACGACATCCGTCGGCTACACTCTCCGCGGCGACCCGGCAAAGCTCCTCCCGTCAACACAGGCCTCCTCTCGACAAGGCCGGGCCGCTAACCGAGCTCCTGCTGGTCTAGCTTAGCTCCTGCTAGCTAGCTTAGCCGAACTTGCTTCGTGTCCAATAAAACACAAACACTTCGACTGCGATGGAGAGTCCAGCTCACACACTCAAGGCACGTCGTCCGAATATAGTTCACAGTCCGTTAGTAATAAAACACGATACTGACGGACACACACAGTCCACTGTTAGCTGCTCTACGCCATTAACTCTCTGCTCCTTCTTCCTCGTCAGTGACGCTCCGATCAACCCGGAAGTGTAAAAACTCTTAGAGGTCATGAACTCTCACACGAAATAAGAATTACTTTAACTTCTTTTAAACATTCAGAACCCATGAAATTATATTTTAATGTCACACATTTTAAACAGAAATTATTTATATATTTCAATATCTTATTTATCTCATATGTCATGCACATTTTAACTTAACAACTGGTGCTTTATCTTTAACTTGGTCTCAGGAGAGAGAAAAAAAGGAATAAATAATCTTTTTACATAACATTGGCCATTGCTAATGACATACACAGTAATTAATCTAGCATATTTTAATTAAACAAATCAATTCAAGCTAAAATGTAAGAGTCTATAATTAGGCTATACTGAGCCTCATCTATTTATACCAGAGATTTTCTTAAAATGAAGTTAATACCTTTTATGAAAATGTCACCTGGGGAAAAACTCCCCCTGCTACCCTGATTTGCATTTGTATAGCTCCCAGCATTCTCATTTACATGTTAAAGCCTCCCCTAGAATCAGGGGGAAGGGGGTCATGGGGGGACAACTGCCAAGCAAGGCCCACGTCAGTTTCCGACAATTTACGTCAGTTTTCAGTGTTGCCTGCAAATTGCTGTGAATTGTCGCAAACCTGAAATTCCACGACAATCTACAGTGCCGCACACTGACGAAAATCCCACTTTTCATGCAGTGCTCTTAAATTTGAGCTTGAATTGATTTATCTGATGAATGTATGCTAGATTAATGACTGTGTATGTCATTAGCAATAGTCAATGTTGTGTAAAAAAGATACACAGAATTATTTATTGTATTTTTTCTCTCCTGGGACCAAGTTAAAGATAAAACGTCAATTGTTAAGAAGTTAAAATTTGCATGAAATATTTTGAGATAAATAAGATATTAAAATGCATTAATAATTACTGTTTAAAATGTGTGAATTTAAAATCTAATTTCATGGGTTCTGAATGTTTAAAAGAAGTTAAAGTAATTCTTATTACGTGTGAGAGTTCATGACCTGTAAGAGTTTTCCACTTCCGGGTTGACCGGAGCGTCAGTGAGGAGGGAGAAGGAGCAGAGAGTTAATGGCGTCGAGCAGCTAACAGTGGACTGTGTGTGTCGTTAGTGTCGTGTTTTATCACTAACGGACTGTGAACTGTTGTCGGACGACGTGCTCTGAGTGTGTGAGTTGGACTCTCCATCGCAGTTGAAGTGTTTGTTTTATTGGACACGAAGCAAGTTCGGCTAAGCTAGCTAACAGGAGCTAAGCTAGCTAGCAGGAGCTAGGCTAGCGGCACGGCCATTTTCGAGAGGAGGCCTGCGCTGACGGGAGGAGCTTTGCTGGGTCGCCACGGAGAGTGTCGCAGATGGAGGGCCTCGCCGATGGAGGTTTATCGCTGCGAGCATTTTGTTTTCACAGGCTAACCTCGCCTCATAAGGAGGTCGTGACCTCTTATTAGCTTGGAGCTATGTCTGCAAGTCCAGATTTCCTGATGCCGATAATGACGCCATCGTGTGTAAGTAACTTTTACTGTTTTCTCCTTCCTTGTTTAATTTGAGTGTGACTTACTTTTTTTTTTATTAATGCCACTCTCATTTAATTGTTTTCCAGCTGCCTGTAAGACATTACAAGACAGTATGCAGGAGCTTCAGGTACAAACAACCAGATCTTGCATCGCAGGCTGAAGCTGTGAAGAGTTCAGCTCAGAGTCAGTCGAGAAGAAAGAGGGTAAGACTTGTTAGATAAGATCCTTTGGTCAATGTGACTATTTTTCAGGTGCATTAATAGATGTGCTGTGTCCATACGCAGTGCATCGCGCAGTACTGAATGTCTTTATTGATTGTTTTTACAGCTGTTGGAAGCGAGACAGAGTGCTAGCTGAGGATGAGGTGGACCTTTGGAAGTGCGCCACCATAGACCTGATGTCTGAGGAGGAAGACGGCGGGGTGTGTGGATGAAGCCGGGAGCTCACCGAGCCCTGTGCCACACTGTAGTCGAAATTAGAGGCGATTCCAAAGTACAGGGCAACGCACCACAGACGTCTGCAAAACGGACCGAATTCAGACAGAATGGCGCCAGTTACCTACAGCTCCGAGGCGGCAAACAGACACTTCACGGTGCTGCAGGATTTGGGGCTTCTCGTGAGCTTCCTGTTGTTGTGTGGGCAGATTATGCTTTGTACATGCTGTGTGTTTGCGTTTGTGCTAGTAAAACTCTTTCTTTGAATAAACTTCCTGGCAAATGTTCCTTTCCTCAATAAATTCATTCATGTCTTTGATGATATCATAAATAAATAAATATAAATGTAAATATATATGTAAATATATATATATGTAAATACATATGTATGTATATATATTTTATAATGACCCAGGGTGACCAATAGTGAAATAGTAATAGTAAATAGTAGGGCTGTCAAAGTTAACGCGTTAATAACGCGTTAACGCAACGTCCTCTTAACGCCGTTAATTTGTTTAACGCGCGATTAACGCTCAGTATATAAAAAAAAAGCGCATTGTATGATTTACGGCCGTCGGCGGCACCCGTAGTCTTGATACAGAGGGTGGCAGAAGAAATAGAATAAGAAAGGAAATCAGAAGAAGAAGAAGAAGCAGGGTTGGCGGTTCGTTAAAAACACGCCGGACTGAAAAGCAGCACTCGCTGCAAACTCCTCATCTCTGCTGTCACTCACGGTGGCGGACATTTGTTTCGCCATCGCCCTGATCATTTTGCGGGACACTCTCTCGTGGCATGCCCGTTTGCTGATAACTCATCCCCGCATGTTTATCTGAGGCTCCTCGCTAGCCTTCTTCCTCCCTCCAGCAGGCAGCCTGCCGCTGCTGTTGTCCTCCTCGGACAGACGCTGAAGCTCCGTTTCTCTCACTCTCGTGGGGTCGACAGAGAAACGTCTAGCGGCTGCTTCTCCCGAGTTTTCCTCTGAATATATCACGACAGAAGGTTTGAATTTCAAGTCGTACTTTTTATTGTTTTGCTGCACCAGAGCCATGGCGATCATCAGTGTGATACTGACTGACAGAAAGCAGCACACTGCGTGAAAAAGGCGAAGAAGAAAAACGTGCAGTCTCAGTGGACACCACTTGCAAGCCAAACAGACGGCAGATGCAGAGAGCCCGTCGCCCCCCCTCGCCAAAAGCAGACAACCCTTAATTTATTTTCCTGCATGATTTGAAGTGTTGAATAAACATTTTCATAATGCAAGCATATTTGCCCTTTCTTATGTTGTTAAAAGTATTAAGAACATGAAAAAATACATTAAGGTACATTTAGAACAGAAAAAAATGTGCCAAAAAAATTGCGATTAATTTGCGATTAATCGCGAGTTAACTATGGACAAAATGCGATTAATCGCGATTAAAAAAATTGATCGTTTGACAGCCCTAGTAAATAGTAAAGTAGTGATTTCATCCAATACTAAGTAACCAGGCGTGGATTCACTGCTATTCATATGCTAATTAGAGCCGTTCGCACCTCCGCGAGCTCCACATACGTCATGGTTTGTTTCCGTCAGTATGTGGCACAGACGAACGCGAAGTTCACAGGCTGTAAATTGTCGTTAACTGCCGAAAAATAGGGAGATTTTCGGGCGCTTACAGGGACGAAAATCCCACTTTTCATGCAGTGCCACACATTATTTATTTGTGGCGATCCGCCACAAAATCAGCATTGACTGCCACATATGTATTTGATATTTTTGGAGCTGCGCGCCCCATCTCACTCACTCACTCACTCAAGACAGCGCCCCTGCAAGTGAATAGCATGATGTTATGTACTCCGATACAGTGGATGGCGGTGTGGTTATCAGTCCGCTGGTAAAACCAACGAAGAAGAGGACAACTATTTAACACAGTTGGCTTGACTGTAACTTCCTCCGCAAAGAAGATGGCTGGCATCATTGTTGAGATCAGGAGAGTCTCGAAGATCCGCCCAATTACATTTTATCCCCATCCAAGTTAGCTCAGTGCTTAACTGGAAGTTAGCCAACTTGGTTGGCGAAAGTCTCGAGTGCGCATGCTCTATGGCACCCCAGCTGGACAGCCACCGCCACAATTAAAGTCTGATTCTGTGGGAAACACTATATTTATTAGCATCATGAGCATCATCAGCTTATTGTTAGCTAGCTAGCTATGATAGACTACTGATGTATGACACATATTTACATGTAATGTTACTGTTTATACGCAGGTAAACATTTACACATACTGTGGATCTAATACATATAGCAGTCAGTACGTTTTCATGCACAGCTTAGTCGGATTACAGCCATAGTTCGACTATGCTACTCAATCGGACAACTGCGATTGTCCGAGTATACATGCCGGTGAGAAAATCGAATTATTGGCTGAAGCATATCATACCCCAGTACGATAGGTGGCGCCGCCACTGCCGCCGCTGCCGCCGCTGCCGCCGCTGTCTTTCTACTTCCAGCTCACGGCCCCGGGAAAAAAATCTCAAGCCTGCGCAGAATGCAAAATCCGATCCGATCTGATGGAACGAATACATGCAGGAGTTAATCCAACAATGGGAAATCCGATCCGGTCCGATTTTAGTAAGACTAAGGTGTATACAGAACAGAACTTTGGGTCATGACTGAAAGAATAAGATCCCGGATACAAGCGGCCGAAATGAGTTTCCTCTGCAGGGTGGCAGGGCACTCCCTTAGAGATAGGGTGAGAAGTTCTGTCACCCGGGAGGAGCTCAGAGTAGAGCCGCTGCTCCTCCACATCGAGCCAGCTGAGGTGGCTCGGGCATCTGTTTCGGATGCCCCCGGGACGCCTCCCTCGGGAGGTGTTCCTGACATGTCCCGCCGGGAGGAGACCCCGAGGAAGACCCAGGACACGCTGGTGTGACTATGTCACCCAGCTGGCCTGGGAACGCCTTGGGATCCTCCCGGAAGAGCTGGAGGCAGTGTCCGGGGAGAGGGAAGTCTGGGTGTCCCTGCTCAGGCAGCTGCCCCCGCGACCCGGCCCCGGATAAGCGGACGAAAATGGATGGATGGATGGATGGATAAGGTGTATACATGCATCTTAAAAATCCGATCATAGTCGGACTAACCCCATAATACGGTTTTCTTGAGTGTCATTTAAACGCACTGTTTACACATACACTGCTACCCTGAGCTGTTTGGACATAAGCCAGACAAGCTGTATGTGAGAGCAGGCTAATTCTTGTGTGCTACACGCATGCAAGGTCAAGTCCACTGATCGGAGGTCATGGGTGGATTACATATAGGCCTATCTGTGAATATAGTTTGTATTGTATTTGTAAGCAGATGTCATTAGATGGTATTTATAAGACGTTCATTCATATAGCTTTTGAACTAGATGTTTTAAAAAAATGTGCTGCTGTATCCTATTGCTGTGTCCTATATGCATCAACTTCTAGCCTTCAAAGAGTCAGTTCACAGCAGAACCATGCCCTGCTGTTTCCACTATTTCTACATAGTCTCTTTCTGACAGGTGAGTGTTATATGTGTCTTTGATGGATACATTTCACATTTTTCCTTCTTTCATATCAAGTTGGTTTGCTTTATGTGCATGAATATGCTACTTAGCAGGGATACAATATCAAAAGGAATGGCATCATTTCATTAGCTGCACCAGAGATGCTTCAAGTACTAGTCCTAACAGTCACTTGTTAGCTTACCGCTTGAGACTATTATTTGAGTAAGGGATTTCTTAAAAGAAAATAGACTTTGCATTTCAATTCATGATGTGGCTGTCAGCTGACCACACTTCTTGAAGGCCATGAAGGAATCTTCTAGTCATTTCTAATAAAACTACTTTATGCTACACAATGGCATGGCTTTTGTGACTTTACAGATGTTGCTACTTAGTTTGCAAAATGTAGAAAGAGTGTTTTGAAGAATTGTGTTAGATGTGGACATCAGGGTCACAGGACCAGTAACCACAAGCTCCTACCCCACTTACCCTGCTGATGTGTCCTGAAGTCCTGAAGTGAATTTCTACCAATTCCAGGATTGCTGCTGAGCAGTGAACCCTGACCTTTGACTGTTGTTAGTGTCGGAAAGCAACCAAAAAATGGTCTTTCAAAATGTCACATTAATGTAAATCTTGAGTCGGAATATGGCATTTTGTAAGGAAAGAAGACCAATAAGTAAGATATGGCCAGAACAGAATTTCTAGTTTAAAACACTCAAACGTTGAATTAACACATGTATGAACTGTGTGGCAGAGGTGTCTACTGAAGTTAGCATGCTAACCAGCTAGCTCCCGCCTTCCCTGCTACATCATAATACTTAATACCAGAAAAGATAATAATCTGGAAGCTCCTGCAGTTTCAGTGGAGAGATGTATGCCAACAGTGTGTTTGCTACTTGGTCTAATAAGTCAACAAAATAAACTCACAATATGTCAAGAACAGAAATTATTTTTACAACTATTTCCCTTATTCAACAGAAAATATGACAGTTCACCTTTAGAATTCAAGTTTAAATATTTTCTAGAACAAGTAAAAACAAGTTTAATTGCTTCCTTAATTCATCATAAAACAGACTTCATTCAACCTTGGCATAAATTAACTAAAATTTGCAGAAACAGTCTATGTTTGTCTTTCGGCTCTGGTTCGGTTGATTTAAATCCTCAATGCCCTTCCTGCAATGTCTTCTCATCCTCGGAGTCACAGTCCTGGTTGGAGCAGCTGTAAATCACCTCCACACTGTATCCTCTGTGCACAAACTGTCTGTTGTATTCAGTCTGGTGTCCAGCCATGTTCATTGGGAGGCTGCTGGGCACATTAGAGCTGAGCCCAGTTGTCTGCTGTGACCCTGAGTTTGCAGTGGAGGCAAACTCAAGTCAGCTAATAAGTCCACTAGCTCCATGGCTAACTGAGCCAATAAGCTAACAGCAGTGAGTTACAGTCAAAGAAAGCTACAGCAAAGAGTATACTGAGCAGCAATTACTAGTAGTGGTGATATGTAGCTCTCTGTTTTAAGCCCACTATATTCCAACCATATCTTACAAATAACACCTTTAAAGGTCCCATATTATGAAAAACACGTTTTCTCTTGTCTCTACATATATATACTGGTCCTCCCTGAGCCTGCCAACTCCCAGAATGATGAAAACAAGTGATTCCTGCATGGTCTCTGCAGCCCACCCACTGCTAACACGGCGTTCCTACAGGCTGTTCAGATTCAGCTCCTTTCGTTACATGACGAAAGAAGTCATTTTCATAGGCCGGCCTCCTCTGCATGGTGATATGGCAAATGGTCTGCATTTTTATAGAGCTTTTCCAGTCTAACGACAGCTCAAAGCGCTTTACAACACATGCCACATTCACCCATTCACACACACATTCATACACTGATTGAGACTGCCATGCAAGGCGCCAACTGCTCATCAGGAGCAATTTGGGGTTCAGTGTCTCGCTCAAGGACACTTCGACATGCAGCTAGGGGGAGCCGAGATACGGTGACCTTCCAATCACGAGATGACCCGCACTACCCACTGAGCCACAGCCGCCCGGAGGTTGATAGGAGATATCTGAGAGGGGGGGCGTTCATCCCTGAGGTGAAGTTAGGTGTGTCCAGCAATAAGATAGCAGTGTTTCGCAATGTCGTCACTCAGAGCTAGAAATGCAAATTACTCTGTTGTTGGTTGTAAAAATTAGGGCTGTCAGTTTAACGCGTTAATTAGATTAATTAATTACACTGCAAATTAACGCGTTATAAAAATTAACGCAATTAATTCTGAGATTCTGAGTGGCAATTTAATGCGCGAGCATTTTAAATTTGGCCCATTGAATGACCCGTAGGCTACTTGGCAGTGGCACGTCACTTCCCACCTGCGTCGCCAGTAGGGCTGTAACTAATCGAAGCTGAAATGGCGACACTCAGATCCACGAACCTGTCTCGCTCTGTGAGAAGGCAGAATCGTAACACAACTTCCAGTCCAGATCAGCCCTATGAGCTGTAACCACATTAACACCGCAGCGGTCGTTCACCAATTCTCCACCTTTGTTCGTTCACACAGACTGAAGCATTGCTGTAAAGACGAACCGCTGCGTAATTTACACAGAAAGCGCCGCTGCGGCTCCTAAAGAGACGTGACGGTACACGTCATGATGATGACGTGTGTGTGTTTTCAAGGGGTTTCCCCGGTGTCTCCCCTGTCACTCAAAACCGACGGAGACTGTCTTCCGGGGTAAAGTTCACTGAAGTCTCGGTCCGGAGGGCTGACCGTCGCTGAGATTTTTTTTCATCAGAAACACTCGGTGAGGTAAAGTGTTTTTGCATGGCAGAAATGTGACGAGGAGTCTGTAGGACGGGCGGGACTTACAGCTGTGGTATTTTTAACTTGTTCCCAAAGACAGTTACAGTTACTATGCTACCTTAGTTTGGTTCTGTAACGTTGTTTTGTGGGACATTTCTCTGTATTAAGTTGAGTGAGGGATCTGTGCAGTTAACAGACCATCAGCCCGAGTCGCTAGTCAAAGCAGGATGACAACAGAGATGGACGCGACTCAGGGGAGCGAGGCGAGCACATCGTTGCTCGGGCCTTTGAACGGCAAGTTCTTCTCTTCTTAGTGTATTCAATTGATTAGTCACGCAATACACTTTTGTAATGTCCTAGAATTCGAATTCTGTATTTGGGTACCTTTAGCAGATATGAGATTAAAATGCGATTAATTAGATTAATTAATTACAAATCCTGTAATTAATTAGATTAATTTTTTTAATCGCCTGACAGCACTAGTAAAAATCAACATCAGTGCCTATATTCTGTCCCAGCTACAGAACAACAGAAGAGACAGTGGTTGCGTTTCATTTTTAAAGACAATGTGCCGGCTACACTTCCTGTTAGCTTGTATGTGTGTGCAAACAACTTCACATCGGACTGCTTCAGTAATGAGGGTCAGTACAAAGCTGGCTTTGCCTCGACACTGACCCTCGTAAAAGGATCAGTCCCACCCATACCGGACCTAGCAACTGCACCTGAGCCGCCGATAAGTGTCGCCATGTTTTGATAGTATTTACAGTTGCCTACGAGTATGGAGAAGTCAGTTGGAAAATTGGCTAACTAGTTAGCTCCGCTTCAGTCCGCTATGCAATGGTGTTTGAAGCGTGTTTAATGTTAATAATATTACGATGGAGCTTGGTTGTCACAGTAAAAAGTCTGGAAACGTGCAGACTGGAGACAGAGACGATGCGAACAGTGTCCAAGAGTTTGGAGACTGTATTGGAGACAAACACACCTTTTGCTAGCTGTTAGCCATTAGCTACACGGCAGTAACTGTAACAACACATAGAACAAACTAACATTATTCAGACACACTAACCATTCTGAAACATCCTGCTGCAGCCGCAGAGTCTGTATTCCTTCAGGAGCCTCTCCTTCTGGGTCCGATTCTGGGTCAAACTGGTATGGTTGAACGCAAGTGTCTCCGCGATACATATACATCCATCATAACATTAGCGCTTGCTACCGCTAGCGTTAGCGGCATCGTCTTCCTGCCCCTCTCATTCTTTCTTTCATTTTTATATCTGTTACATGTTTGCTTTAGAAATGTGATATACATAACCGGAAGAATCCTTCAGGATCTTCAGAGGAGGTGTGAATTTACTTTAAAATGTAAAATAATTATGTTTTTTATGTGAGTTTGTCATTGCTCATGTAATGTTATTCATTCTTCCTGAGAGGGAGGTGTAGCAGGCAAGGCCATAGGACAAGGCTCTCCAAGTAGGCGTTGAGAGACGGAGCTCATTAGCATTTAAAGGTGCAGGCACAGAATCAGCCTGCTGTCAGTAGAGCTCATTTGAGCAACTTTTAGATTTGGTTTGGGGTAATGCATATCGAATACAATGTTGTTGGACCTCAGGCAGCTGTGTGAAATTGATGAAGAACAGTATAATACGGGACCTTTAAAGGACAAGTTCACAATTTTTCATTCATCATTCCTTTTGTTTTCACTACCCATCAAGAGATATGCTTTCGATAACATCCACAGTCTTTGTCTTTGTGCCATGACTGTATCTGTTGTTAATATCAGGCTTGAGCAGTTTAAGTAAGTAAAATCAAGAGGATATTTTTCCATTAAACAGGCATTTTGTGTATAATTCCCTATTATAGGAAATGGTGTTTGTTAATAGCCACTCAATAGTGACATTGCATAAACAGTAACACATGATATTTTTACCCTCACTATAGACACATTGACTGAACTACATGAATTTTTATGAACAAGGTCAGGCTGGACTTTTATTGATCTGCATTATTATCTAATAATGTCATTGTGATTTTGAATGAGGTTTTCTTACTTCTGCAACCAAACCTATATGTTTAGTTAAGCAGCTCTATATAAGCTAATAAAGGGGCTTATTGTGGAAAGTGTTGTATTGTTAACTATGCCTCTCGGTCGGGTTGGGTCATGCTGTTGGGAAACCTTCACACCAAACTCTGTGGTAGATTCCTCCTCTGCCTGGTGAGTCAGCATGATTGGAATGACATAATATAATGGTGAACGTGCTGTGATTTGCCCCGCAACAGTTTGAATTTCTGGTGAAGTGTGGTCAAACCAAAATAGAGACGGACACAGTATCTGAAGTCTACATTGCACTGCAGTAATTACTGGTTTCTCCAGTCCTCAATCTAGGATATCATACTCCAAGAGATGTTTAGTCACCAGCTTGGACTTTGGAGGTTTTACATGTCACTTGTCATGATTCAGAATGCGTCATCACGTATCAAATACATCTACGTTCAGCCCTTGTAGCAGTTGCCTCAATACGGATGTGGTTTACCCTGTTTGTTTACCTCCAAGCCTTTTTTGCTTTGTCATCATCTTTGATACTTTGTTAGTGAAGCAAATGCAGAGCTGAAATAATTTGATCAGAAATATTATTCCTCTAGTTTCGAGTTTCGAGTTGATGTTTTTGAAATGAAACCAAGGATAAGAAAGATGTGAAATAACAAAGGTAACAATTATCTGAACATAGACTGGAGACACTGAGGTTCATTAACATTAACTCCTGGCCACTCAGGCATTTTATTTTTTGTCTTTTTTTATGTTTGTGAGTTATTTTGTAACATCTTTACAGATAGATCTTATGAATCATTTCCTATTAGGTTTCCTGTTAAAAATGTTAATTGGTACACAATATGATGAAAACAGAGACTGGCTCAATATCAGATTAATTAATTCTTATGAATTGCAGGCCCAGAGATTCTTTGAAAAAATTGAATAAAACTACAGTAATGGTTTATGCTAAATCAAAACAATGTGCCTAGATGGCTTTCATACTGAAAGAGTGGTTGAATACAATTCTGTGGGAGTGAAACAAACTCACCGAACCACATATAGTGTATATAAAGAAACAAGTGTATGAATGTATTACTGAACAAAGTAAAGGACAGTTTAGATTTAGCTACTCTTCATGTTTCTTACTCTCATTTATTCTGTCATATTTTAGTCCTTGCATAGAGGTGGAGAGCAACATGTAGATCAATAATACTAATCCTGCGTATGTATTACAGAGCACTAAAACGTTTAAACCAGATGGATGTAAGAGGACATACCAACACACTGTATATCGGGTCATATGTGTTAAACATTTAAACATTTTGTGTAAAGTTGGAAATGGACAACCCTAACCCTGTTCGATTTAAGAGAATTTATAAAGACAGAATAATGAGACATTATGAACTTAATGAACACTTGTGTTAAGATTACTGAATAAATGGATGAATGAATGAATGAATGAATGAATTAAAGATATGTTTAAAGAAAGGTATACAGTTTAACTAATACAGAAGACAATATTTGGGGGTGAACTAATTAAAGAGTCTAGACATGCTCCAATTAAAAAGTGTCATGAGATAAATTAACTTGACTTGATAATAACAACTGCCCCTTTACCCTACATTATGTGTCCATGCTTGTTGGTGTGTTCTGGAAACCAGCTCAGTGATTGCTCACTTAGTACTGTGGCAGTGAAGGTCTGGAGCTGTAAAAGACTGTAAAGAAATGAAGCCTTTCAGCTCATGTGGAGTCCTGCTTTATCAGACAGTGAAACTTGAAAGCCAAGCTGTGTGTTTTTTGTCTTGTAGCCTTGCTCATGATTATATTGTACAAAAAGAAATAAAGCCTGAATGAGTGACGCATTGGAAAGTACTTTTCTGAAATAAGTAGACATTTATTGACCTCTAAAATTTCAGTGCCCCATAAGAAATGTTTCTGGAGCTACTCCTGCTTCCATTTCTATAGTTCTCAGTTCAGTATGACTCACAGACCTTGAGGGATGTGACACAAACTCAGTGCAAGGACTGTGCTCTTACAGTGATGTATTAGTGAGCTCATACCTGACTGGACCACCTGAGACAGATCTCAAACAAAGATTTGCTCTCAGCCTCAGTTTCAGTTCTGCTTCTTTTCCTCCTCAACTCCCTATAATTCTGGATCACTGCCATCTGCTTTGATGACACAGAACAAACAGAACTTTTACATTTCAAATGCAACATTTCAAGCAGCTACAACTGTTGAATTAAAGTTAATTTCTCAAACACTTGTGTTTGACTTGTTTCAACATTTATTCAACCCAAAAGTCTCTGGATATAAATTTTTTTGCCTGCTCTCTCGGCTCCTGTTCTGGTGCACGTTCGGGCCGTACCTGAAAACTTCCTCACCCTCTGCTACTCTCAAAGCGGTACAAACACTTATCCTCCTAGCTACAGTAGGCAGCAGTTACTGCTGTGTGTAAATCACAAAGTCGATGCAGAGCAGCTGTAAAACAGAAAAAAAGAAAAAAGGGTTCTCCATAAAATATGATTCAGTTTCACTATAGCTGTGTGTGATCTACTGCTGTAAACTGTCGACCGCTGTGATGCTACCTGCTTGTCTGAAGTTACGTAGTGCACAAACAAGTGACAAGGGGGTGAAGTGGCTGAGACCAAGACACTAGTCACCCTATTACAAGCCACTGTATCTTAAGATGATTTAAAGCTGTTATTTTAATGGTTATATAATGGTAGTGATATTTAAAGAAACATTTATTAACTGATGGTAGAAAATAGGGAAAAGACCAACGTTCTAACCCATGAAAGTATGACAGTTTGTTGACTGGTCCGTCCATCCATCTATCCCTGACTGCAAACTTTATGACTTTACAACATCATCACTCCTCCTCCTTGCTCCCAACAGACAAGAATAACCATTATAACTCTTATAGTTGCTGATGGGTTTTGTCACCATAAAAAAGAGTTGGAAACTGTCCCGAAGTCTCCTTCAAAATATCCAATGATTTCGCACTTACAAATGTTGAAATGCAGTCGACCTGTGGCCTTCTCCTTTTCCCATCTACCCATACCTTCCACCACATAAAAGTGTGGGCATAAACATGTAATGTGAAAATTATATTACACATATTGTAAAAAAAAAGTCTATATGGTACATAGCCTAACGTATCAGTGGTTTGCAGATGTCTTTTCCTGGTGGCTGGGCTGACTGAATAGAGTCAGCCCAGCCCATTTAGACAAATGTTTGTGTTAAGGGTTTAAAATAACAAAGCATTCATGGTTCTAGAGAACATTTTTCCTCTTTCAAGGTCAGTGATGGTAGTGATAAGTCTCTCCTTGTAACCCCTGTAAAGTGCAGAGACTAACAGCCCCACTCTGGGCTTCTCTGTATGTGTAGGCTTGCTGGTCGGGAGAGCCCTTCTGTAGAGGCCATTGCATGACACTTCTAACTTATTACAGTAGTGACGCAGTGAAGACAGGGCACGAACGTGTGCTTGTAGCAATGGGGTGAGACAGGACAGCGGCTGATGACATCATTGATGCCACCTTCAAATGACAGCACCTTCACCCTCTACCCTGTCCTCCATGAAAGCGTTTATGTATGCGATAGAGGAGGGCAGATGGCTCAATCTCTCTCTCTAATTCTCTTTTTTTCACAGTTTTTTTCCACTCGTCATCACTTTTCTCAGCATTCTGTTGTTTTGCATTCTGACTGTGCATGCAGTCCTTGCAGCACGCACGTCATCAACAGCTTAACAAAGCAACAATAAACCTCCCACACAACCCTCCCATTACAAGCCATTAGCAACCACTCACATTGTTGGGATTCTCATAGTGGGGCCTGATGGATTTGTTTAGCTCATGTAATATTGTCACAAAATAAGGGTCTGTGTGGCTGAACTGGAGGGACACAGACACAGACAAGACTTGTAGTCTGTAGTGGTAAAGGAAATGAGTCAAGTATTTTATCAGTAAGATTTTATTTCCCATCAAACATTATATTGTGTATGAAATGTGTCATATCCATGGGATATATCATAAGTTAATGTTGAAAACAAGTATTTTGTTGACATATGACCGTCACACCTTTCACTTCATGTGTCTTGAGTCTTTTTTTCAGGGTGCTATTTAAGGGATTGGTTCATGTTTTCATGTCTATCTAAATACTTACCTGCCCATCTGTGTGTACATTCTGAGAGCTACTGACAACATATCCTCACACCTTAATGACCAAAATTAAATATATCACAGTTCCCAAAATGTCATGACAGCTGAAGCATACCAGCGACAGCTTGATTAAGGTTAGGCAAGAAAACTTCTTGGTTAGGTTTGGGAACACATTTTGGTTTGGGTTAAAATAACTATGTAACTTCTGTAAGTTCAGTTACAATGCACCTATGTTACATACATAATTTCACTTATGTTACGTACATGATGTCACTAAACTATGTTAGTGAGTTGAAAGAACTTTCCCTTTGCTTTTGCTTCACACTTGACCCAAACAGCAGCCCCTTGGGTGTAAGTCTTGCATTTGTTTAACCCAACCGTAAGCCATTTTTGTAATACTTCACCTGACTTCCTCCATTGAAGCCATAATAGTTACTACAGCCTGCCCAGGAGGTTGCCGCCGAACAAGAAATGTACATGTGGTTGTATAAAATTGCTTTCAGTGTTGACCTAAATGGTTGTTTCTCAGATGGGCATTCACAGCTCAAATGATGCAAATTAGTTGTAACAGGCCACTGAACAGACAGGAGGGATGCACAAAAAGATATATTTGTATAGAAAGCTGAATAGAGTCAGCCCTGCCCATTTAGACAAATGTTTGTGTTAAGGGGTTAAATAACAAAGCATTCATGGTTCTAGAGAACATTTTTCCTCTTCCAAGGTTAGGGATGGAAGTGATAAGTCTCTCCTTGTGACCCCCATAAAGTGCAGAGACTAACAGCTAGCCCACTCTGGGCTTCTCTGTAAAAACAACACAAAAAGATATATTTTGTACTTATAATGTTTTACTTATATAGCCTTTATTTAGGAAGATACGTTTAGATTAGAAAAACTGCCAAGGACATGACACGACAACATCAAGTCAAATCACAATAGAAGCAGTAAGTACAAAAACATATTTTATAATACAATGTGCAGACAAGGCAACATTAATTGGGCATGTGTGAAGCAACTGCAGCTGGCAGTGACCACTACCATTACTCTGAATTTCAATTCAAAGGTACAGCGGCCTCAAGTTTAAGCTTGGCCTGTGGATCATTCCAGGACCGAGGACACCAAATAGACTTGATTTGCTTCAAGGCATTTTAAACTGAAGCCATTTGTGGGACCTGACATTAACACTGTTTTGCAAGAAGAAAAACGTCTGTCCAGGTACATTGGAAATATGCCTATAATAATCTTGTAGACTCAGATGTACCCGTGAAACTAGCAGATAGTCATTTGATTTGACAACCTCACACTGCTGAATGATTATATTCAGGCTGCAAATCCTGATGTCTATGACATGATTATGGATTATCCATCAATTAATCTTACAATTAATCTATAAATTGTTTAGTCAGTATATGTTCAGAAAAAATAGTGATTTTAAAGTAATAAAGTGTCTTCAGATGTCTTAATTTGTCCAACCAGCATCCATGAATCTAGGGATATTCATTTGATAGCAGTAGATATTCACTTCCTGCAAGAGAAGCTGGAGTCTTGATTAATGACTAAAGTAATTATTTAAAATAGTGATTATATTTATTTTTATTTATTTATTCATAATATATTAAATGAATCAGGTAGTTTCTACTTTACTCAGATTAGCTTCTGCTGAGTTTTTGAATGCATTTTGCTGTAAAAAAGAACGTGGAATTTGTACCACATCTTACTCAAATTAGGAAGGGGGCTTATTTTCTTCACAAATTTTGAAAGAACAATGTCAGTTATTAATTACTCATTAAATATTGATCTTTGGTTTCATCATGGAGGGAAAAAATATCTACTGTTGCAGTAGAGCTTTACCTCAATGAGCCAGACTGTGGACACTCATTATATTTTCACCTACATTGCCAGGGTATTGCTGCAGGGCTGTCACAAAAACTGCTGAATCCCTGCGGAATACACAGTAACTCTCTTCATCTTTTGGTGCCGAATCACGTCCCTTTTTCAATTTCTTGTATTGCTCAGTGCCTTTATATGTGTTTTCAAAGCCTGTTGACCTTCCTCTTCACGTCTGCTCCTTTATTCATGTATCTTTCTGGTTTCCCTGCAGTGTGTGTGTATGGGGTTATGTGCTGATATTTGGTAATATTCAAAGGTTGATATTTCAGTTGATATACACAATTTTTTGTCCAATGATCCCTCAAATGTGTTTATCAAACACTAAATACAAAGATATGTAATAGAGACAGAGATATTTTACAGTTTAACAATAAACGTGATCATCGAAAATGACGTCAGTGCACTAAAACAACAAACATCAATGGGAATGTAATAATTATGAAAAACTTTTTTGAAATGAAAAAGTTTTTTTTAATTTGTATGCACTTTTACCCCTAAAGAGAATGTTTTCATTTCGGGTCATAGCAGAAAATATGCAGTAATACCAATATGTCTGTGATTATATAGGCCAACTGATACATCGATAGGGCTCCAGCTTTGAATAAGGTGTCAGAGAAGAGATGTTCCTAAATCATTGTCGGTTTGTGTGATGGTTTGGTGTAATCCCAGCTGTGTGTGGCTGCAGGGAAGACAGTGCTGTCCCACTAATAATGAGCCAGTCTGACAGCCTCCTGACTGACAACGACCTGGCTTTGTGCTGAGTTAGTAAAATATTCCTTGCATCTCTTGCTTGGGGGTTAACTCCTGGGACACAGAAGCAACACTGAATCAATTCCGATTTTGCAGATTCCAGATACTGCTGGGATTTCTTTCCCCCTTCAAATGTGATACTCAGTCCAACAAACGACAGCACGAGTCACTCAGTGGTATTCATGAAATGCTCTCTTTTTATTCAATAGTCAGGGTCAGGAATTTTACACACATTGACAGAACAGATGAATACCTACCTTTTAGAGCACAGGGCTGTTATATAACAGCTGCTAATATTGCTAGCCAGAAACCCAGCAGACAATGTAGCTGTAGAATTGACCCACACAGAAATCTACATTGTATGCCAGGTTCAGGACAAAGCAAAGGTTCAAGCTTTTTCAAATATGCGTCTATAAATGCAGATGTCTATTAAAGAACATTTATAGTTAACCTTTAATGGCTCTTACCAAGGACATTTAATACGAAGAGGACCTCACAGAGCATGAGGGAGAGAAAGCCACAGAGGAGCAGAAACAGGGAGAATTAAACAAGAATGGTGGAAGAGGATGGAGAGAAAAAAAAAACACAAAAAGCCTTGACAAGGGCCCCTTGTGGAGTTGTGACACAGAGAACATCCTGTCTGTGGGGTTACAGTACGGAGGCCCCCTGACATCACAGCCAATCAGAGGATTGGAATGTGCCACCAGCCAATGGGAGTGGAATAGGTATGCTTGACCGGGAAGTAGGCAGAGCTGTCAGAGACCCAGTAGCCAGATGTAGCTGCTGATTGCTACACAGGATCTACACTGCCTACTGAGCAACCGACAGCAGCCACAGAGCCCTGAGCTGTGAAGGCTGGTTGGGGTTGGTCATGCCTGGGTGCGAAGACTCTTCTTCACTTCTTTAGACACAGCTAGAGTCCATCTGAAAACAGAGAGAAGAGAAAGAACAAATAGCTCCATTATATATTAAACACATACAGAGGTCAAAAGAGGGGAGACGAGCAGTGAGAAAAATGGCAGCAAAAATTACAAAGCAGAGGAAAGTGGCAGGAGTCAAATGTGATAAAGCAAAGACAGAGCAGAAGAGAGAGTATGGTGGTAGCAAACTGATGGGAAGAGATCAAGCAGGAGAAGAAGAGGAGCCTGAGGGAGGGGAAGGATATGGGAGATTATCTGCTGACAAACATCTCCAAGCGTGGCATTATCAGTTGCAGATTCCTGTCATTCTTTCCCATAAGCCGAGAGGCATGACAGGCAGCGACCACCGCCATGCGGGCTCCAACACTTAGTCTTACACATAATGGGAGCACTGACCCAATCTTAATTAATTATGACCTAAATACAGGTGTTGGCAGGAGAGGAGAGGAGGAAGGAAATGTGTAAAGAAGAAGGATAACATGGCTGATCCCTCTCTCTTTTCTTTGTGATTGCAATTCTAGCTCTGCATACCTGAGGCCTCATGACCATATTGATCAAACATACTCTGACCAGCTGATGGTCACTTGACTCCAATTTATCTTTATTAAGGGAAATGTGCTTGCTACCCTCTCTCCTTCCGCTATCCTCCTCTTTCCTTCTCCCTCCCCACATTCCAGCTCTCTGTCACCATTACTGCTCTTTCTCTCCATGCTTGCCTCTTCTTCTGTCTCAATTTTCTCTGTTTCTTCACTGCAGATTTGTAGCATGCTGATGACAAAAGTTTGGAGAACTTTTAGTTATCCCACACAACATCCCCTGCCCCTTAGCCCTGTCTCTTCACTTTGCAGTCCATGCCTAGTGGTAGGGTTGTTGCTGGGATAGGGCTACATGGTCTTCCAAAAAGAGGTCTTTTAGAGACACACTTCAAACTGGTGGGTTTGAGAACTCTCTGTCGTGGCTGGTATCCATGTGGGAGTACAGTTTGATGTGGATCCAAATAAAAATCTTTAAAAAATAAAAATGTTGTCTCCTGATGAGTGTTTAGTTTGCTGGGTTTGCTGACAGGGGTCCATGCTTTCTATCTCCATCAGATAAATGGCAAATGGCATTGTGATAATGCCAGGATTACCACATAATGCAACAAAAATTTATCACAGCTGAAGACGACAATTGGAAATGTCGGGTTGCATCTGTTAACATAAAGACCATCGATGACTACTGATGATGTATGAGGGTCTTGAAGGTTTGGCCCATTTCAAGGTGGAGATTTCAATCACTACCCCTTGTAACTGTTCTGAGGGGCAGCAATCCCTATGGCTGATGCTACCTGTGAACTTTAGATTAAAAGATTTATTATTGTGTTTGCTCTCCCTGCTAAAGCTTTTTAATGGGGCATTTGAAGGTGTAAAAGGACATGACCTGTGACTCAGGCTTCTTTTTGCGGGAAAGTAAGACATGTTCACGAAAGAGGGTGGTGTGGAGGATGTCAGGGGAAAGAGGTGAAGATAAGCGGATTAGCTTTTTTTTAAAAAAGTGATTTTTTTTCAGTATCACTTTCTCTTATTTTGGCAATTCTTCCATGTTTTCAATGCATTTTTAATTTTTTAATACCTGACTTGTTTTTATTATTGTATGAATTGTGCTTTCAATTATCATTTATCTGTAATTTATCTTGCTTTAATGTCTCTGTAGAGCACTTTGTAATATGTTTTTTAAAAGATCCATGAGTGACTCTTACCTCTCTCGGGAATGGTTTTGGGAAGACATAGTTGTTCCATGGTGTTTCTGACAAAACCAGTGGACAATCAGCCAACCTGAAAAATATATTAAAGAACAACTAGAGGTTAGAGACTCCAGCCACTGATTTTAACAGATATACATAAAATATGTTACACAAATTAAATCAATTATACAGGATTTCATGTTGCAAAAATGATGTACATCTGTGTGTTAGAGCTGTCGAAAGGACTTTAAGTACAAGTGTGATCTTAACATGTCCAAATTGGTGGGCCTGAGTAAGCACACATGGCTTGAGATAAGGTGATAAGGTCTTCTATGTCTTATCTCTCTCTTTTTTCCACGCTTTGGTGATTCTGCCACCACTGCTGGCAGACGGGTCGAGTGTACGTAAAGCAAACTGCTTTTTTCCACTGAGAGTGAAGCATTTGCTTTGTGAGACAGGGTGTGCTAGCAAGACAAGGTCAGAAGCTGAGGCAGACACAGACAACATAGGAACTGAAACTCTGTCAAAATCTAATCCCATAACCAGTGTTGTCGAAGAAGTGATACTAGGTCACAGACTTTTTAAAATACGCATCTCAGAACAGAATGATTGGTGCAGTGTTTGAGTGACAAAATTCACATGAAAATAGAGCAGAGACTTGAAGTTCGATTACTGATAGTGGTACAGCAACTTCAACTGGCCAGTGGGAAGCTCATGAGGGAGCATGTTCTTGTCATCACACTAGAGACTATAATGGTTCATTAGAAGAGTTCAAGGAGGGCTAGCATAAACATCCTCATCGAAACTTATCAACACCCCACAGAGGGCCCATGACCATCTGTAGCCCTCCCAAAGTAGAGCAAGTAGTAACAATGCATACAGAACTGGACATGTCAAAGTCCTTAAAAAATCATAAATAACACAAAAAAGAATGAATGACTGATTCTATGGGATTATACAATTTACGTGAAGGGTGCACTGGACAAGAGGTTGTGGAAGGTGGATCTGAGAAAGGGGTGAGCGTTAAGAGGCCTGGGGACGGGTGAGGCAGTGTGAGGAGGGGTGAAGCCAGGCGTGCCATTCCATTCCTGCCTGGGCAATTCTATTCCTAGAGTGTGGTACATGGCAGTTGATGTGGGTTTCCTCTTAGCTGCCTGGAAGATGACTGGGCCTGACCACATCCACATTCACACACACACACACACACACACACACACACACACACACACACACACACACACACACACACACACACACATGCACAAAAGCACACACTCTGAAAACACATTCACAAGTGACAACTGTGTACGCAAATACAGCAGTGATACACCAAGATGTACACACAGGCTCACAGAAATATACAATTGCACGTGCACACACATATGCATTCTCAGGGAAGGGAAGAGGAACTGAATCATTACCCTGCCTAAGCCTCAAAGTAGGGGGTGACCACTGTACAAGTATGCGCGTGTGTGTGTAAAGATAAGTTGCACTTCTGCAGTAAGTACCATCGGTACATTGGTTGTGTGGCTTTGCTGTTGTTGCTCAAGTATGTGTGGGCGTGTATGTGTGGGTGGGTGTGTAGGATGTGTGAGCAGGGTGTGGATGTATTCCTTCTCTCTCCATGTCTGAGTGTGTCTCCAGTCCCCTACTGGTATTATCTACAGTTATTCTTTCCTGGAAGAACTGGAACTGTATCAGTGTTTACTCTGAATATGAAAAATTGGATACAAAATCAATCACTCAGAAAATTGGATTTTAAAAACACTATTCACAATGCAAACTCATTTTCTCTTCATTGTCTCTTTCTGAAAGACTACCTCTGGAGCGTTAGTCACAAGAGGAGGAGGAAATACAACTGTTTGGATGTAGTCTCTGCTCATTTTATAATATCAATATATGGACAAAGCATTATTCATACTTAATACTGATGTTAAGTATTCATATTTTAGCTTATTTTCACACAGTCTTATCAGTTTTGTTTGGTTTATAAAATGAAAATGGACAATCAGATACTGCACCAATCAGTATTGTTTCACTGACTGAAAGAGATGCGTCATCTACAAGATGAGACAAGCCTGTAACAGCTTGCCACCAATTAAGCAGTTATTCCATGGGGCAAGCAGCCAATAAGATATCAGTTCTCAGTTCCCAAGATTCCATTAGACCCCAGCATGATTGGTTGTGACGGGTAAGTGAGAGTGTCCAACAAAGAGAGGAAGCCAATAACTCTGATTCTGTAGAGACGGGGGTTGTGGAAGCTCAGTCTTCCCTGCCACCTCTGTTTGCTATCCAAAGTCATCCCCTGTCCCAGAATATTCTCCTACTATCCAACCAGTGGTCACTGCCACAGACTGCTGAAGTCACTTTCCCTCCCTCCTCTTGGTCTTTCTCTCTCCCACTTTCTATCGTTATTAGAAACTGCGGAGATGAAACAGGTTTGAAATGTAAAGCGATCCAAAATGGTTCCTTTGGGTGCTGCTAGGTGGCTGTCAGTTGAGGAGAAGACTGAATCCAGGCCTAAAGACCAGTGTCCAAAAGAACTTCTCCAGCGGGAGCCCCAGCCTTGAACATATGGGCATATACCCCAGCCCCAGCCCCAGGCTCAGCCCCAGGCCTAGAGAGAGGGGTGTCTGCAAGGCTCTTCCAGGGGGCTGGACTGATGGGAAAGAGCTGGCAAGATGACCAAGGAAAGCTAACTCCCTCCTCAAGCTGCTTTATGAAGGCCTGGCAAATATGCAGAGAGCAAAGAAAGGAGGCAGCAGAGGAGGGGAAAATAGAAATATAAAGTAAGGAGGGATAGAAGGAGGAACAGTGACCCATCCTCAAAAGTCAACGTAATGGCACTCCTGTTTCCTCTTCCTCTCTTGGTCTTTGTCGGATCCCAGGGTTGAAGCAGGACTAGCATTGCACCCTGCAAACTCAGCCAAAAATCTGCTTCATTCGTCCCAACACAAGGCTACATAGAAGGTCTATGTTTAGGAGCGGAACAACCTGGCTACTGATACCTGAACTGCCTCAACCCTAAATACTAACAATCTCATTGATAAATAACCCAGTGAAATAGGGAAAAAACTCAGAGGTTGTAAGACTTTTTTTTAAGATAGCTGATGTCAAAATAGTGTTGCTGGTGATCAGACGTCTACAGAGCTTTATTCTTGATCAATAATCTCACTGCTATATACAGGTTGTATAATTGCTACATGAGCAGTTCCTTATTGACGTCTTCCTATTGCAGCCACTTTAAATAATCAGCCAGGCTGAGTCATTTTGTTAACTGATTACCTTTGGAAAACAAAAGGAACACCTTAAAAATGCAGCTCTGCGAGCCTTGCCCATTGATCCTGGTTTTCCATGACGTGCATCCGTCTCTACGGCTTCTTCCTCGTGCACACATCTGCATGCACGCACACACACACACACACACACACACACACACACACACACACACACACACACACACACACACACACACACACACACACACACACACACACTGCCACTTATTGGAATTCAGTGGGGCCCAGGTAAGGGAAGTTTTGCCCATATATGAGCACAGGAGGAAACAGGCCAGGTGTGTGTGGTTAGTACACTGTTGGAACGACCGTTCTTGAGTACACAAAAAATGCACACACGTGCATAAGACGCACACATGCACACACAAAAACTCTCTAATGGGCTTCTTCTGTTGTGCGTGCACACATAAACCTAACTGCATTTAGCCCTGTGCCGTCTGAGTTATGCTGCTAAGCTTTTAACTGTCCAATCTGCCTGTAAATGACAGACTTGTGTGAGCAACTTGTTGCTGTATAAATAAAGACGAGACACGCAAAAAGTAAAAGTAAAAAAAAAAGAAGGAATTAATCAAGTGATAGTTAAGATGGCTACAGTTTTAGTAGTATAGGTATACTATGGAAAAAACCCACCTGTATGAGTTTGTGTGTGTTTATATTACAGTGAAGAGTGCAGTTCAAACTGATCCCTGCCACCAGTGACTTACAGCTTAACTCCCTCAGTCTTTCCCACTTTACTGAATCATCAGCATCTGTCACCTATCATTATGTGGATGTCCACTGATGACCCATTGAGACATGACTGACCCTTACCCACACCACAACTTCCAGTACACTGGAGTATTTTCAGAGAAGTTCAGAGAAGCATTTCACGTGTAATACTGATGCTAGAGGCTTTAGTACAGTGTCACAGCTTGAAGTTTAAGGTCACTGGCCAAGCTGCTGTATTTGAGATCCAGTTTTTTTTTTCATGAGTGAGTTTAACAGTATAATACTTATATAGCAGACTAGGGACACTCTTCATTCTTTTGACATATCAAGTCAAACGTGTCCAGTTAACAGGGTCAATGCCATCCTCAGTGACAGCTTTGTGACTTTTACACTGCGTACCAATAACATCATAGAGTTAACATAATAGAGGCCCCAACCTCACCTAATGTGAGGCCCCAGCCTCACATTAGGTGAGGGGTGGGGTACACATTTGACAGGTAAGCAATCTGATAAGTCTGATAATAATGCTTATATATCCTGACTGTGTGATATAGTATTGTTTAATCTGCAATTTACACAGCTATGTCACAGTATTCCTTTGCAAAGTAATGAATTTTTCTTCACAATCTGTTTGGCAGCAGGACAGTGGTTGGCCTGTGCAGCTTCCTGCCAAGTGGGACAGGGCAGGGTTCATTCTGTACAGAGTGATAAAGCAGAGGGCAGATTCCATGCTAATCTCCACCAGGGAATTTAATCTCCCTCATCTAGATACCTGCGATGCATCTCACCGCCAATCTCCCTGCTATCACACACTCCTGCCGGAAATGCTGCCTTGATAAGCACAGATAAATCCTTGTGCTCCAACGTGACAGTTTACGGCTGGCTCCTTATCGCCACTTCTCACACTCTCTCTCACACACACACGCACGCATGCACACACACCATAAACTACATAGTAAAGTTGTGACGGAGTGGGCAAAACTGGGGCAGACAGTGTTCTGGTGAAATAGAGAAACTCACTTATCCTTGGTTGTTCTCAAGTAGCGGCTGTCATTGTGTTGCAGTAAAATAAAGAGACATAGCATGTGTGGTTATAGGATGGACAGCCGGCAGGTGCTGACATGGTTACCGTGGGTATGGGCTCTCTAAGACCACACACACACTTACACACACACACAGCATTGTCATGACTGCGGTCCCTTGTATTTTCTGTCAGTGAGAGGTCATTTTGATGACCACTTTTCCTGTGTGTGAAGGAGCTGTTAAAATATCTCAACATCTTGATGAGATCCACAGATGGATAGTATTATGTCCTTCAAATTAAACATTTTTATAACTCACTTTTACAGAGATCCGACAATGTAAATGGCATGCTGGTGAAATCTGTTTCTCAAGTTTAGCAAAGTGACTCAACAAGGAGAATTGTTACGTATTAACACTGGAGACCTGCCCTCTTATTACATGACAAATGAGTAAGAGTAATCATAGTTGGAGTGAGCATCGTCTTAGTCAGAGAGAGTGGGAGATCATCTGAAGAACAACAGCTGGGCAGAGAGCCACAGCTTTAAGACACACACACTCCACTGTTCAGCTTGTGACTAATCCCCCTTAGACAAACACATGTAACCCAGAACCCCAGCACTGATTCACACTCAAACACACTCTCTCTCTCCGTGCCACACACTTTTTTCCCCAATACTCACACAAATATATATACACACACACATGCAGCAGTGCTTTAAGAGGTGGTAACCAGGAGAGACGGCAGTGACAGTGAAGCCTAGAATAAATCTGCAGTCATCAGTCGTCACTCTCCTCACAGCCAATCACAACAGCCAATTGCCATGTCCATTCATAAAGAAGCCACACTGCACTGTCCATGCTGTATGGTACTGTATCAACCCCCACCCCCCCATACGCTCAGTTCATTCATGCCCTCTGCTGCTGAGCAGAAGGAGTGGACTGTGCTATCTGTGTCAAATGCAGGGGTGGGAAACACAGCGTGACTGAAGCGGAGAGGAAGTGGTGCCTCTTTATGAAAAACGTGTCTATTAACCACAAAGAACTATTTTTAATCACATGGTTACACCTCACATCAGCATTAAGACACTGCCAAATGAGACTCTGTCATATATATAATTACCGATAATAGTACACACAGTACATTGTACAATCTATTCCTAGCTGTAGTCCTGTACTGTAAGTAAGCCTTGCAACAGAGTGTGAGCCAGACAAGTCGACTATGTAACAGTGAATCAGCTCCTCTGTAATGTGATCACATTGTGAGGTAATGCTTCCTCCACCACAAATGACCATTCAAACTCAGAGCAGTTTAAGACCTGACAAGCTGAACGTGGTCATTCACTGCCTTACAAAATGAAGACAGGTCATGTGACTCAGAGCTTCACATACAGGCATTTCCTCTATTTTTCACACTTATGACCAAACTTTGCTCTCTATTTAAGATTGCTGACAGTCTAAAGACTGGCACTGAAAGCCTCCTGTTCCTCCTCTCAGTTCTGTGTGCTGCTCAGCCTATTAGGGTTAGGGAGCAGTTTCTCAACCTTAACTTGTAACATATGATATCCATCAACAGCAGCAGCACTACTTTCTGGGAGTATTTTCCCTTTCTTTCCTTTTTTCTTCTCTTTTTTTACTTACCCGTCTGGGCGAGAGTAGTGTCTCCTCTGGGCACTGAGTTTGGAATGAGGGAACCCCCCCTCATCCCCACCCCCAGTTTCTTTTTCTCTGGTGTCTTTCTTATAGTTTGTCCTCCATTTCTGGGTGTCCTTTCCTTCAAAGTGGGATTCCGGGTTCCCCCTCACTTTAACATTACTTGGTCCAGCAGAGAGTGAAAGAGAGAGAGGGAGAGACGCTATTGGGTAACAATTTCTCACCCACATCTCTGTCCACGGCTGTGAGGACAAGTCATACCAGTTGCCGGAGCTCAACTCCTAAAAGATTTCATCCTTACATGTCTCCCCATTTCTTTCCCTGTCTATTTTCCTCCTCCCGTTGCATTCTTCTGAGTGTAATCAGTAACAGGCTTAAAGTGACAGCAGCAGCACTACATCGCTCTCTCACTCTCTCTCATCCGCGCTCTCTGTCTCTCTGGCTCTCTCTCTCTCTTAGACACACGCACATTTTCACACACACAGACACAGACACACACACACACACAGAGACTGGTGTGTGAGGCTCCCTCTGGGCTAAAGGTGCTTTCCCAGAGCTCTGGAGTCACTACAGCCGTTAAACTCCCTATAAGCCCCGCCAAAGTTGGGCTATCACATGTTTCACAGCAGTCTCCCTCTCTTCTCTCTCTTTTTCTCGCACCCTTCACGCTCCCTTCTGTCCCTCAGCCCCTGACTGACACTATCAGACATACTCTCTCACACACACTCAGGACCGACGCTGCACTCTCTTATAGTGTGGCTGTTAAAGAGGGGGCCGAGCCTATTGCAGCAGAGGGCAGTGTCCTGTTACACAGCTCTCAATTGAGGTTAGAGAGAGGACATCCATTCAGAAAAAAGAGAGGAGGGAAGAAGGAGGGGGAGAGGGAGGAGGAAAAAAAGTAAGGGCAGCCTCTCTGTCTCTCTCTCTGTATGTGTGCGTAACTGTGTGTGTGTGTGTGCCCAGGGTCTTCAAAAGCAGGAAACTCCCCTGCCAGAGAGTTGGGGTGTCTGAAGAAAAAGGGACTCGTCTCTAAATAAGGGAAAGGAGGCAGAGAGCCCCCCCCCGACACACACACACACACACACACACATAGAAAACACACAGAGCGGCCACAGTAGAGGGGTCTATATGAATTCGAGCCTGACTGGCAGCACTTCACTCTCCACCCATACACACAAATGCCCACACACACAAACAAATACTGTATTCGCATCTTGTCTCATCTGCTACGTAAATTTCAGTGTGATGATCTATCTCGCATTTCTGAAATGATTTTTGTTTTAATTCAGGCATGTTTAGATGCAGTAAACAATAATTTTCGGGTGAAATGTTGTGATAAAAAAGACATATGAGCAGCACTTTCTTACCACAAACAGAAAGTACCTGACTTTACAAGAACGGACAGGTCCATAAACATGTGGGTAACCCTGTAATGACCACAGCTACTGAGAAGAAAGTACCTGAGTGTACCAACAGAAAACCAGACATAAATGGACAATGACAGAAGCACGGACAGCCTGCCATGTGATGAAAGTTGCAGGTGTCATTGCCATCTGTTGAACTCTAGCTTAGAGCTCCTTACCTCTCATCCTGACCTGTAACTGCCATCGTTCTTGGTTCACCACCCTTTTCACCACCTCCCTTCTTCGATGCCTGTTCTCATTTACTTCCTGCTATTTTATCCCAATTCTATTCTTTGCCAACCACACCTATCAACAATCCCGTCCTACCACACTACACCACACCCCAACCCGCCCCATCCCTTCTCCCTTATGGTGTTCGGGGTGAAGGTGGGCTCAGGTTTGAAATGGAAGTCTAAAATTTCAGGAATTGCATAGTTGGTTTGTTACTCACAGGAGGCCATGTGACTCACCAAAGGCCATGCTGCACCCATGCTACGCTCCCGTTACACATATTGTGATGCACAAACATGCGCACACACACTCAGACTTTTTCGTGGAGCTGAGGAACCGCCTTCGTCCGGCTCCATTCATAACTATTTAAGTAACTTCAGTGAGTCATGTAACAACTTGGGTTAAATAATATTTGGCCCATACACACACATCTCTATCGCTCACTGTCACCCTTAGAAACAACCTCTTAGGTCAGCAAGCCATTGTTTTTCTATGAGTGTGTGTGAAAAGTCCTCAGAGGGACTCTCACTTCTCTTATTGTTTCATTTGAATATTTTCCTGCGAAGGTAAAACTGTCTTGTTATTCAAAAGAAAAAAGATATGAAAACGGACAACATATTAGCAGAATCTTTTTGTTTACCACCTTGACAATGATCTCAATACCCCTGACACCAAGCTGGGAACCTCTGGCTTAGATCACCTCATGGGCAGCTTCAGCAGCTCCAACATCTAAAACATCAACCTATGTGGCTGGATGATTGGTTATGCGAGGAGGATAGAGAGTGTGTGGGTGTGGGTGAATCACAGCCGGTCGTGCGTCGGGCCAGTGTAAGGGTTTCTGTGTGTTTCTCGTTGAGTTCAATGGGTACCACTGACTCCCAGCAGCAGGCTGGGCTCAAGCGAGGGATGAGTCAGGGTTGGAGCGGGTAAATGACTCCAGACCTGCCGAAAAACAGCAGCATTCATCTGCAAGAGGATTTATAAAAGAGCACTGTTTGACTGGACACACGTTCACTATCACCAATGAATCTTCTATCATTTGACCACAAAATCATTTCAAAAATAAATATGAGAATTATTTTTTTAACCATTATCTAACCAACAAAGATTAAAACCAGGATTGTACTCTTATGTTTTGAGGGAGACTTGGCCAAGATAGTACTCCATTATAAAAAATAATGAAATGAGAAATGAAAAATGAGGCTGACAGCATAGTTTTTTGTAAAATTGAGAGATAAAGGCATTAGCTATTAAATCTACAACAGATAAAAATGATGCTGTATGATTATTCTGATTTAGACTAAATGTTGATTATTTCTTTTTTGTTTGCTCTTGAAATTTACAAACTGACATAACAGTCTCTCCTTAAGTTTCTCTTGAAGAGTGAAGTTTCACAGTAAGTGAGAGCTTTGCCATTTTAGAATGTGACTCAGTCTATTGTGGGCACAAACTGAGCACTGCCTGCTTGCTTTCTCTGGGTGGATACAAGGGCGGAGATGTGTTTCAACACACACGCACAGCACAGGCGGGGGCCTTTCCTTCATGCAGTTACACACACGCGCGCACATGCACACACGCACACACACACACACACACACACACACACATGCACAATGGAGATTGCAGTGGAAAGGAAGCTGGGGATTCCTGAGATTCCTGTGGACAAAAAGGTGTGAACTCAGGCAGCCAAGCAGCCTGGGAATTCTGCTGGATTGCTTGAGAGGCAGTTTAATGGCTGACCAGAGTTGCTAGTGACACACAGAGAGAGATAAAAAAGAGATAAAATCAAAGAATTCAAACAACAGGAGAAGGGAACAGAGAGAGAATGTAAGAGACTGGCATACAGAGGGGCTCTATGTTTAAATAAAACTATTCACAGTATGGGATCTATAAATCTGTTAATAATCCAGTAAAATACATGACATGGGTTGTTGAGAGTATTCAAAAAATACTTCCATAAAATTAAAAAAAGGTGATATATGTGAAACTTCAACCCCCTTTGCAAAACATTATAAACAACGTAATTTAGCTGTGTTCTAAATTTTCCAGGCCCACTAACATTGTCTTTTAACTGTATTTTTTCAGTTTTAGAGGGATTGTGATCATGGGCTAGTGTAAGACTTTCCAATAATCAGTAATACAAATGTTAATAATAATAAATCAAATAAGAAATGGCACACATATTTTTAGTTAAACTTCATTTATTAGTTATTTCACTGTTAACGAAATGAAATGGTTTATAAATCTTTTATCAAGCAATTGTTTATGTAAAGATGTAACTGATGTTCATAAACTTTTACAGCTGCTTAATAAATGGTTTATAAAGCATTGTAGTGTTTATTAACAGAGAAATAACTGATAACTAAAGGTTAATTTACATGAGTGACGGTAGCTACGGAATGTTCACATCCATCTCAGATCAACATTTTGAAATGTCACAAAGCAAGTGCATACATTCCCATCCTGAATGCAGAGGGTGTAATTTTTCTTTTTCAGAGCAAATTTCTTGGCACGCTGTTGTTCCTCAGTGTCAGGAATATTTCAAGTATTCTTTCAAAACAATATTTTCATATACTAAGTCAATTAACCAAAGATGTTTCCACAGCCAACATTTTGTAATATTACATAAAATATTGAATATTTACTGTAAACTAAGCAAGTACAACTTGTTGTTCTCTCTCTATTGAACTTTGCCGATATTGAGCTTTTAGAATTTACATCCTACAAAAAATAATTACACAATGACAATAATTTTGTTTCGCACGCACACACACACACACACACACACACACACACACACACACACACACACACACACACACACACACACACACACACACATACAGATGCAGCATGAAGAGTTTGTCAAAGATGCACCTGTCTCTGCCACAACTGAAAGTCTCTGTCAGTGATGGACAAGAACAGACGTTAACAGCGACGTCATTTCATTCACGAAAATGGCACACACACACACACACACACACACACACCACACACACACACACACACACACACACACACACACGAAGAAGAAACACGTGTGTGCAACCAACCAAGGACAGAAGATGAAAATATGGCAGGCAGACCCCCTTTCCACTGGCTTTGTGGGGGAGTGTGTGTGCCCAAGTGTGTGTGGCACTGTCTGCACTGACTATATCTATATTAGGCCAGTCCCTTTCCAGTGTGGGGAGACAGTGAGCACACAGATACAACTGTAATGTCACAGTCATGCTGGGGAGGCATGACTCTACGTCTTATCTCTCTCCACTGTGCTTGTTCTACATTGCTCTTCAATGCCCTGTGGTTACATGCACCTGTCTGATTTGGTGTGTGGGCAACTTTTAGTGACACACAGGGACACATTAGCAGCTCTGGTGACAGATGAGCACCTCTGAGCCTGGAAAACATCTAGAGCTTGAGTTGTGATGTGGTTGTGGTGTTGTGGTGACAAATGTGTACATATTGCATCTTTAATATGTAAGTCACATTTTAATCTAATTTATTTATGCTGGATAGTTTAATCCAGTCAATTTAAAAAAAATCAACATTTCAATCAACAAATCAACAGGTACAGAACTTTCCTCTGTATAAGGCAATGAATGTGTACCAAGGACTTATATTGACAAATTTAAATATCAAATAATTTTGATATTGCAGTATTAATGTGTGGTTGTAATAAAACCTGTAATAACACCTGGACTTGCTTCAAGGTGCACCATTTGGGAAACACTGGTTTAATACATGTCAGTGTAGCCATTAGAGGTGGGGAAAAAAATCATTTAGCAATACATTGTTGTGCTCTCTGTCGCAATAAATAATCGATACACTGACGGCAAATATCGATATTTCAAAACAACACACATTAACAACCAACAGAAGAAGAATCGTGCTGAAGCCGCTCTAAAGAGCTGCTGGTGGTGACTTTGTGGGTCAGACTGCAGTCTCACAGTCAGACCCATGAAGCATACGAGGATAAGGATTTTGACAGAGGATCACTTAAATAGTACACAGTAGAAGTACTTTGTATTATTATAGTGTTATAATAATACAGTATTATAATAATACAGTATTATTAATAGTATTATTATAGTTACACAAGTATTCTAGGGAGTACTTAGTTCAGCAGTCTATGAATCTTGAACTACTTATGGAAAAAAAATGTTTTTTTTTGTTGTTGTTGTTTTTTCTCATGTCGTCCTTTACTTTGAAATCCGGATACCTTCGTGATACCTTCAGTTTATTACCGGGAGTATTTACTGTAAAAGTATGATCTCATAATTACGAGATCCTGATCTCATAATTATGAGATCTTTTCTCATAGTTACGAGATAATGTGTCAATTTTTTTTTTATCCAGTGAACGCAATGCGCTTCCATAAAAAAAAAATCAAAGACCCACCCGCAAGTTTCCACTCTGAAGTGTGGACCCCTCCGTCCGTCCGTCCCCCGGCTCCTCACCGTCAGCGGGGACCGACAGACGAACGGACGTTCGTCACCGTCAGACGGGAGGCGCTTTTTTTAACGAGAAGACCGCGGCAGCCCACAAACACCCACTATAAAGCAGCTTACATTGAAAATGAGTATAGTGGCGCAGCGCCGCTGTTCCACCGTCTGGAGAGAACCCTGAGCTGGACACATTAAAGTGCATGAACATTGATAACATGTCTTATGTAAACCAGGACAATTCTTTCTGATACTGAAAAGTCAGTAGCAACTTGTTTTATGTAAACTTGGGCGGGTTTTAGTTTAACAATAGCTAAACAAGATAAGAATAACATAAAAATTAAATGAAATATTGGGCACATTTCAGTATGCAACCAATTATGTGCAGAGATATGTTCACCCATCCAGTACCTGGGAAGTGGGAACATAAAAGTGCTTTGGGTCAACCTGGACACATTAAGGCATATTACACTTATAGAAAATAAAATAAATGCAATAGATGCATAAGACATTTTCCTTTTTATGGGTATTTTCCTTGTTCAGTCACATTGTGATATATCGTTGATGACATTTCTTGCAATATATCGAATATTGCAGATATCGTGTATCGTAATATTATCATTATCGTGGGCCAAATATCTTCACAGTATCGAATTGTGAGTTACCCGTATCGTCCCACCCCTAGTAGCCATCATGTGTTTTGGATGTTATTCTGAACAAGAAGCCACACACCAAATAAATGTACTGATGTAAAACTACAATGTTTACCTCATCACTTATTCACACATCACAACATATTTCCCATAGCATATTATTAATATAAGAACTTAGGAGGCAGAATGTTGCAGCATCTCAAATCACAATATTTTCACACACACACATATATATTCTGTATACATAATTTTATGACAATTTCCACTTGTCACGGATGATACTGGTTTGCATGTTGCATGACAGCATTGTGACGCCTTCACAGGAACCGGCCGGAGTAGTGCTCCACCCCGTCATCCCTGCCCTTTGTGTCCCTATCCTCTCAACTCCTCCTTTCCTCTCTGTCCTCCCCCTTTCCTCTTCCTCTTCCCTTCAGAGGTGTCAGAGGGAAAACAGCTACAGTATGGCTCTCTCTCTTCCACAACCACACAACGTGGGCTATGTGATGGCAGTGACTCCACTGCTGCTGGCCCACTCACAGGATATAAGAGCTTCGAGCCCTGCCAAGGCGGTGAGGGGTCACACTGTGGAGAATGTGTCTGTGTGTAATAAGACACAGTGCGTGTTTGTGTGTGTGTGAAGATGACTGTGTCACACGTGAGCTCCCCCGCTGGTGGGTGTCTGCACAGCACCACCGACAGCAGACGCCCTCATCCTGACGCTACAGGGCGGAGAAGGCTTCTTGTGAAACATTCCACTCTCCCCCACCACTCTGACCAGCGTTTCCTGTTCTCACTTCCCTGTCCTCCCCCCGGCTCCTCGCCTGCCTTCCTTTTTCGCCTGTCCCACCTCCGCCTCGCCTCCACATGCCAATGTTATCCTCCAGCATTTCCCACCACTCCATCTACTGCTGCTCTACATACTTGGGCTGGTCCCCTGGCTCCAGCCCCCCACGCCCCAGACTGGTGGACTCCCTCTGGGTTTCCTGGAGAACCACCTTCTATTATCAGAGCGACAGGGCCCAGCCCAGAACTGCTGAGCTCACTAGGTCACAATGGCCCTGAGCCCGACCTCCACCTCTGAGGATGGATTTCACTTTTTTGAAATCTACTGAAATTGAACAATAATAACTACAGGTTTTAGTGCTGATTCAAGGTTTTGGGTCTGGAGCATCTTAACAACAAAACAACACAGGTGCTTGTTTTTGGTCTGTGGTCCACCATTAAGTTTCAGTTTCAATAGACAGTTTTTCATCCAATTGCGGTTTAAACTAGAGCTGACTGATAAGCCAATCAACAGAATATATATTTGCTCGTTTCAGCATCATAAATTTGAGGATTGCTGTTTTTCTTTGTTTTATGAAACAGTAAACTGAATATTTGTTTTGGGATGTTGTCTAAAGAAAACAAACAAATTGTAGATGGTCCCCTGGACATCTTTTTTTTTTTTTTAACACCAAATAATCGATCAGATTCATCAACAGTGAAAACAATCATTAGCTACAGTCCTTCTAAGGTGACCTCCAAATGACCAGAGTCACAATGTGTCTTATGATTCTGGATGAATTACCATCCTGTACATATACAGCAGCAGTCATGTGTTGTCACTGTGTCCTGTGTCCACAGAGCAACTCCAGATCAGCTCACATTTTCACTGCTGCTGCACTATTGAGTTTTAACGAATTGAGCTATTTGAGTAAATCAACAGTTAGATCCACATAGGCTTTGATGAAAGCCATGTCTATGAATCACCAATAATGAATGCTCCCTATCACTTATGACTAATGGACTATGCATATGTATGTGCATGCACAAGTGTGGAATGTGAGCACGTCATTCTCAGAAGATTAAATGGACATGCAGCATGGAGTTCTGTTTTCTCAGCTCCTTCTTTCAGAGAGCAGACAGAGTGAGAAAGAGCAAGTGGTTCCAGCAGATGGGGCTGGGTCTGATATGGCCATCTGTCTCCGAAGTGCAAGAAAATGAGAAATCGGGCTGGGGCTGTGCTACGCAGAGTCTCTCCATAGTTGTGAAGATTTAAGTCTAAAACATACAGGAATTATCTGGGAAGTTGCAGAGCTGCCTACAGCCAGTCACTCATTGCCTTATAGCAACAACATTGATGGTTAAATAATATAAAGTAGCATCACTAAAATACAAAACAAAAGAAGATGCAAACTGCATCCTGGAGTCCTCTGCCATCTGCTTTACATTGTAACCACGTCTGCAATCCCAGCAGACATGATCTTGTCAGCATCAGTGTTTTTCTCCAGAAACACTTTGTGACACTGTTCCACCTCTCTCTCTCCTATGTGCTATTTCAGCACTTGCGTCTTCCCTCACTAATTCTCCAATACTCTCCTCATAATAAACTTAAATGTGTCTTCAAATGCTGGCAGGGAGAAGACTCTGTCAGTGTGTTTCTTCCCTCAGCGGTCACTTGTCTTGGGGCTCTGCAGCAGGCTGACTCACAGCCTCGACCCACTCTTCCCTCCTACTCCTCACTCCCACTCAGCCCCAGCCGTACCCCAGCGTGGGAGGCAGCGCAGCCCAGGACCAGAGCCTTCGGCTGGGCACACACATGCAGCCAGCACGGGCCCACGGCTCTGGAGCTTTGGCTTTCATTCTCCTCACCCACACAGAAACAAAAACGCACACGCACACACTGCCTACCCACATGCAGTACCCACACTGATTTTTAGAGCACCTCTTTAATGATGTCATGTGCCTTACATCTAAAGGGAGCAGAGGCAGGGGAAACACGTGGGAGTGTGTGGGCTGTACATGCAGTATGTGTGTGTTTGTGTCTGAATCATGCTGCCAGATTTATTATTTTTTTGGTTTACATTGAGTACACTAAAGTGTGTTATGCACACATGTACTGTTAGCTACTGTAAGTATAAAGCTTTGAACATGGCTGAGCTTATTAATTTGCAGTTTTTAATTACAGCTACAGGAGAGGATTTTAATTTCATGAAAGGATGATGCTCTGGGTGTGTACTATTTTGTTTTTTATAACTGGCACCAACCCATGTCACCCAAAGTGCATGAACAAATATCTCAAATAAACGCAACCACATTTTGAAATGAAGAGTTGGGTTTCCGCTGCCAGGGTTAACTTTTCCATTTTATAAATGAATTCACACTATTCCTATATCAGTTAGAATCAGAGATAACGTGTGATTCTTACCAGCAGGACAGGAGCCCTCGATCACAAGTCTCTGCCGTCTTCTCCTTAATACGTATCATGAAGAGTTCAGGCTGCGAAGAACAGGTGGCAGAGGAGCACGTCACTCACACCATACGGAGCCATTTCAGATATAATTCTCATCACTGACACCTTTACTGAACTTAAATCTAGAAAACATTCACAAAAAAATTGATAGACTTGTACAATATCACGCATTGCAGGATGCCTGTTCTGCAAAGAGGAATAATATTCAGTAGGGCCAGATTGCTCATTAGAATATCTCACATTTGCGTGTGGGCGAGCTTTTAGCAGTCTTTCTCCCTCTAGTCTCCAGCACTGTTCCAGAAACACTGTTCTCTGTCCAATACCATCCGGGATGCTAACCCCAGTCTGTCCACTAAAAAAGTAAATCCAAGCATGAACTTCTGTCCAAAATTTGAGTACAGTATGTGACATTCGCTGTCAACTTTTTAAGACACACATCCACTTTACCAACACTCCTTAAATGCTCAGTGTGTTACTATATTTGCCAGCATGAATACCGGCGAATACTTTGACTGAATGTTGAAGTTGCAGTCATATCATGTTAGTGATTACACTGAAGGAAATTGATATAAGAGCAGACAACACTTCAGTGACAGATGCACTGTACGACTCTGCTTTGTGATCTGACCACACAACACACCAAGGTGAGGCAGCACATTCCTGCTTTTCAAATGACCAGACTCATGGCTCAACAAATTAACACAATGTGGCTGTCTTGTTACCATGTTCCTCCAAAGTTGATGATTTTGAAATTTTCAGATAAACTCAGGGCCTTTATGGGCTACAGGCTCCATCAATTAAAAAATCCATTGGATTATCTGAAGTTAAAGGTCAAGACTCATTTGGAGTTTGGAATATTGGAGATTTTTGTTTTTTGCAGGATGACAATGACCAAAGGTGTCACTTTGCATTGAAAAGTGTTGGGGACGTAAGTAATCAGATGGAAAAAGCTGTGATTTGACGCAATGTAATGAGGTCAGAGTAGATAAATTCTGTGTGACAGCATTTTTTTCATCTCATTTGTTAGTTAACATTATATGATGCAAGCTATTTTTTTAAACACTTTTTAAAATGACATTTCCTAACTGACTATGCTAAATGTGATAAGGACAAACTCATTTTAAAAAGCGGTGTGGATGTATCCCCAGTGATTATGACACCAAATTCATTTCTGTAAGTACTAAAGGGGGAAATAAATAGAAATGTGTCCATGAGCTTTTAAACATGGTTAATATCAAGATTTGCTAAATGAAACTTTTTTTTTTAAATAAGTCAAATTGGGAATCGACATTACTAGCACATTAATGACCACTGAGTTTCAACTCCACGTGTCATAAGTGCCCCCTGTTGGAAGCAGCGACACCGTGTCTTAGACTGAGGGTGCGTGGTTTTAATTACAGACAAAATCACACAGTCAAAATGTTCACAGTTCATAATGACTCTGCCACTGTCTGACAACTTGAAATCGGCATGACACTTGCATTAAACAGCACAGCATCACTGATTTAATTGTTTCTTCCGAAGCCAATGCACTATCAGTCAGCCCCTCCATTCTCTCATTCTCTCACTTTGTGTATGTCTCTCTTCCTCTCTTTCTGCTCTCTTGTCTATCCCGAAGTCACGGGGTCTCCCCCGGGGTAAGCGCATTCCAAAACACAAGAATTTCCTCCAGCCCGAGTCACATACCACCTCTCCTCTCTCTCTCTCTCTCTCTCTCACACACACACACAAATGCACGCACGGGTTCGCCACATGCACGCGCACACACACACGCGCGCGAAGAGTGCACAATGGGTTCGCCAGAGCCGGAGAGGACCACACACTGTTGCAATGCCATGTTCAACAGTCACCACATTGCTGCACGACCACACAAACAATACGTCCAGAACTTACAGGCTGCGTGAAATGAATAAAGTCAAATTCAACCAGGTCGTAAATTATTCTGAGACGCGTGCGTGAAAAGCTCATCTTATTATTTCGTTAAGTATAATGTGCGCTATTTGGGGAATAATTAAAACAGCCAACGATTTAAATTTCGAATGCAAACGATAACGAACAATTTTAAAGCGGAGGCTGGTACCTGCGTCTCTGGTCTGGCACATCAGCTGGAGTTGTAAGTTGCAGCAGAAAAATAGTCCGATTTGCAGACACCTTCCTCGAGCTCCTGGATCTATCCGACACACACACACACACACACACACACACAAGGCAAAGACTGAAACACAACATCATCCAGGGCTCTACTCGAAGTGCTGGTAAAATAAGCAAAGACGGCCGCAGATATATGCGGCAGAAAGGAGGAGGATCGATTTGTCACGTCTCTCTCTCTGCTGTGGTAATATTCAGCTCTATTACTCATCTGATCTCTCTCACTCTGTTTTATCTATCTGTCGCCTGCCTGCGGGGCTTTTCACCGGATCGCTCGGAAATGCCGCCGACTGGCTCTGCTGCCTCGGAGAGGAGGCTGGCTACACAAAGTATCATCAGACGGCCGCAGCTTCGTCCCTCGCCGGCCGACAGTCGACCTCAGCCCGCAAGAAATCCCCCCGCCGCCCCCTCAGGCTCCGGGGACCGTCCCGTTGCACCGTGAGAGACCGCGGAGACTGATATCTGAAGAGTGATGCCACTGTCACTGACACCCAGGGTTGCATGTAAATAAGAAAGACGGGAAGAAGAAAGTGAAAAATTCTGTAGTAGAGTCCAGGAATAATAACACAAAGGTGTCGTCTAATATGAATCAGACCTTTAACAACCTCAGTAAAGCGGTCAGTTAATGAGCTCTAACGGCAGAACCGCGATGTAAGAGATGATCCCAACCCGATGAAGTAAGAGAAACATCCAAATAGAAGTTAATCACACATTTCTTCCAAAAACGACACAAGGTAATTTATAATGTTTCCTAAAGCAAATAAATCTTTCCTTTTCTAATCAGATTTTTTTCTATTACAGGAATTGAGAACGCAAATATATGCTACACAAAACACTCCCACTTATACCTTCACTGGATAGAACTAGACGCACATTTTTAAATTTTCTCTGTGAAAAGGCTATTTAAAAAGTAATGATGGCTCCCAAAGTGGGAGTGAGACTGAGCACAGGCTTAACAGATTTAACTTAATTTCCATTTAAACACAACAGGTGAGCGAGACGGATTTGACTCCTCTCCAGAAAGACACAATTCTCTGATTATTTGCAGCTATTTAGTAACATGGAGGGCATATCTTATGGAGCGCCTCTGATACTGCAGTAGGTAAACAGCTCCTCACAGGCGCTTTTACACTTTTGAGAATGCATAAAATTTGGCATTTTCATAAAACCTTCAGTTTTCTGATTCTCTCTTGCCATTTTTTACTTTAACTAAATCAGTTGCTCACAAAAAGCAGGCTGAAAAGCGAAGACTGTCTCTCAACAAGGTATCCTTACAAATAAACGTTAAAGCTCAAAGCAGAAAACATGTAGCACAACATTAGTTCAGAACATGGTAGACCGTACACCTCTACATGAATTTGATTTAGCGAATTATCTCCCCGCCTGCTGGTTTTCAGTCAATTTTAACCAATGTGAAACATTTTCTAATCATTACATAACTGAGAACTGTCTGTATCTCAGGCTACTCTCCCTTTGGGGAAATACACCTGCCGTGGGAATGTACCTGCTCAGTTAATTATGTGCGTCTATATTTGTATAAATTTCCTGTGAAATGTGCGAGAGGATCTGTTATTGCTCACCTGCTCATTCCCCCTTTGCTCTCGCAGGTTGTCTCATCACTCTCAGTTTGAGAGAGAGTGATTTGCTGCAGCAATCTGGGAAATTAACAAATGTTTTCGCTGCTTGTTTTCTCACTGCACTGGCACAGGTTGAGGAGGTATGAGATCTCTAAACCGAGCGACAATATTACCAGCATGATGACTGGGGTTCATATTGTGAAATTCCCTGAATAAATTACTGTGCCCACTCTTTCTCTTATCTGGTTATGAGTACAGTTATGACCTCAGTTTCTGGTATTTGGGATGGGTATTTTTTCAATGTAAACTTTCCCAGAAATATTTTTGTATTAACAGTTTTTCTGTAAGACTTGTGACAAAACTAATCTAACCCTTTACACGACACGTTTCCTCTTAGTTGTTGAGCATTGTGGTCACAAGCTTGAATTAGGGGTTGCACCTCATCTGAAAATCATATGGACATCTTAAAGACATTGTGAGAACAACTAACACTAAATATGAGCTGGACGCATACAAAACAATACACACACACACACACACACACACACACACACACACCAGTTTACAACAAACTCAGTCTGTCAGTGCATAGCCCTAAATGACTGGGGATAATCCCACACTTCCCCCCTCATGTTTCTCAGCAGAGGGGCTGTGTTTTCTACTCTCTATCTGTATTGATCTGACTCGAAGTTAGCAATATTGATTCCAGGTCAACACAAATGCTCCCGGCCCCCGCCACACATCATACGCACGGCGAGCATGCAGCAGGACATCAGAGGCACCGTGAGAGGTTGACCTGTAACGTCCACTGAACTCCAGTCTCTCCTGTCTGCCCGGCGCACAGACGACAAACACCTGATGAAATCCCAACTTCGAGATACGCCGCTCGCTTTGAAGTCAGAGATAAAGAGGCATGCCTTCACGTCACAGTGTTTGATCGTGCATTGTTACATGACAGAAGCAGTGAAGATGAGGCCAAGCTATTTCTCAAAACTTTTCACACTGGTGGCAATTTAATGCTCAACATTAGAGGAAATGTTAGAGTTCCTTTCACCACTATTAGAATTCCCCACCTCTGGAGGTATATTTGAGACATTATTCCAAATGGCAACAGTCATCCTCTTTCAACACTTGGCGAATTTCAACTTTATAAGCCTATTTGGTGATGGTCAATGGCCAATGTCGGTCTGGCATTCCTTGAGAATTTGTGTTTTGCAGAACTCCTCTTGAGCTACTGGTGGTTTCAAAAATTCAAGCCAGTGGCGTACAGTACAAGTCAATGGTTTACCATTGAAGTCACTAGTGTACCGCAGTGGTGGTGAGGCTATAATACCTCCACCAGTGTGTTTCACTGTTGCTATGTATGCTTGAAGGCCCATTGTGTATATGAAGGCAGAGGTGTAGTGTGTATTTTCACTGTCTCCTCCCTGGGAATTCCCCCATGTTCCAGGCTCTAACAGCCTGTTGGAGCCGCAGCTGTACATATGCATATGTGTGTGTGTGTGTGTGTGTGTGTGTGTGTGTGTGTGTGTTTGTGTGTGTGTGTGTTTGTGTGTGTGTGTATGTGTCGGGATGTATACACAGTTCAGTTATTCGCATTTCAGTGCACATGTAGGCATGCGTTAATGTAAGCGCGTGTGTGTATGTTCGTGTGTTTCCTCCCTGATTCCCAGGGTTCTGCCGAGTTAAACCCTCTTAAATGTCCCCCTGGCTTTTGTCCTCACGTTTCAGCTGAATTTCCCTGCATTCATCCCACCATTCAGACTCTGTGATCGAGCGCTCAGGAATGCACTGGGCTTGACAGGCGCCCCAACTGTGTGTGTGTGTATGTGTGTGCATGTACATGTGTGTAAATGAGCATACAACAGAAAGAAATACGGCGAGGTTTGGAAAGGAAAGTGGATTTA